>JANBPO010008476.1:0-61265 GCA_024336825.1 Amorphophallus titanum | reverse complement strand
CCAGTCCAAATATCATAAGCTTGCTCAAATGGAAATAAGAAAGAGATAAAACAAGAGATTTCCCCTTTAATCTTCAACTAATCTTGAAGATGATATGGAAGGGTGTATTAGAATGATAAACCATGAGGGAAAGAAGTTGGCCCTTTGAAGAGATGTGCCCAAGCACACAGTCGGTGGAGAGTAGCGGCGGCTCGCCTCCAGATCCAAGCTCGGGTTCGTGATACGCGGTCCTTGGCGGCTTCGTCTTCCTTCTTTAGTAGATTCACAACACCTTCTCCTCCTCTTCCTGCAAGGTTGAACACGATTAGCCCAAAAGATGTCTCCAGATCTAAAATTCATGGCTACTTATATGGGCTAAAGGAAGATGCATGATAGACCAAAAAGTCCTTGCCAAAACCCTCTCTTAACACCCTACACATGCTCCTCTAGTTAGTTTTTTCCCCAACCCAGACTTAGGCTGCAAAGACGAGGGGCCCTATGGTAACCAACCTAAAAATTATCTCTCTTGGGTATAGCTCTCCTCCTACTCCCGGGTAGGTAAGCATACGAGTGCCCAGGCAGGCTACGACTAGTGAGAGGTCACTAAACATGAACACTCTCCGTAGAGAAAACACGAAAGCACCAAAGGTCACGCATGCACCCTTCGCGAGTAACACAGAGTACTAGGTGGCTCAGAGCCACCATACTCGGGACAGTCAACTAGACCTACTAACTCAAGAGCCCTTGAGTCACGAGACTTGGGTCAAGATCATCGTACAACACGGCATCATGTCGTCAATCTACCCTACTCCTAGGGTCAGAAACCATGGTTAAATAAAATCTCAAGGTTGTTCACAACTGCTGAGTTCATTCCCTTTCCAAAGGAAGCTAAGGAAGCCCCCAGCCCCAGGTTGGGTCATAAAACTCAAAATTTATAGGCCATACGCATGGCGCACAAGAAAACTACTTTCCGAGAAAGCTAATGGCGTGCGGGAATAGCCCTTTGCACTCATACCAATACACGGTGGCACGATTTAGCGAAACAGTAAAGCCCGAAACCTACGGGGTCACCCAGACCCTCAAAACCACGTGGACATGCTAATCGAGGTAACACGGTACCTCTAGACACCCAAAAATATGGTCACGATCTCCGCGGGGTGTCTGGGACATCCAGGGGGCCGTAGATCGACCAATGGGTCACAACCGGGTCTATGGGGGCCTAAAATGAACTAAAACCCAACATTTTGGTCAACAAATCCCCTTGGGTCGCAAGACCAACAGGGGTCGGTCGACTAACCCCAGATGGGTGGTCGACCGGCCAATAGGTAGGGGAGCCCAACCCAGATCGGTCGATCAAACTGGCCTCTTTGCCCTTCCGTGGCGAATGCCGTTCGGTCGACTGGACCCAACCGGTCGGTTGACTGAAAATGAAAGAAATGCCCCCAAACCCTACCTAGGGGTTCTATTCCACGCCCCAATCACCCCAAATTTCAACCCCTATTGGCTCTGGATCGGCTATTAAAACTTTCTACCCTTCTAGTAAGATTACGATTAGTGAACAGAATATGCCAGTAGATTTAGTTTGTATGGATATGAAGGATTATGATGTAATCCTAGGAGTAGATTGGTTCGCTAAGTATGAGGCCAATCTTCATTGCAGCACTAGCTCGGTGTCTTTTTCTGGACATCCTACGCTTTCTTTTATAGGGGTTAGGCACTCTAAGCCCCGTGCCGCTTATTTCAGCCCTTCGAGCTGAGAAGTTACTGAGGAAGGGATGTCAGACTTTTCTAGCCTATATTTCTTTAACCCCTAAGAAAGAGTTTAAGTTAAAAGATATTCCTGTTGTCTGAGATTTTCAAGATGTCTTTCCGGAGGAATTGCCAGGACTACCGCCTGAGAGGGAGGTTGACTTTTCTATTGATTTAATTCCTGGCGCGTCCCCTATTACAAAGACTCCGTATCAGATGTCTCCTGCGGAGCTGAGGGAATTGAAGCAACAATTGATGGAATTGCTTGAGAAGGGGTTCATTCGTCCTAGTACATCCCCATGGGGAGCCCCTGTATTGTTCGTCTGGAAGAAGGATGGTTTGATGAGGTTGTGCATCAATTATCGACAATTGAACCAGCTTACTATCAAGAACAAATATCCATTGCTGAGGATTGACGAACTATTCGATCAGATAGCAGGAGCTCAGTATTTTTCTAAGATCGACCTTCGATCAGGATACCATCAGCTACAGATTAAGGATGAGGATATCTATAAAACGGCCTTCCGTAGCAGGTATGAGCATTTTGAATTTGTAGTAATGCCTTTCGGACTAACAAATGCGCCTGTAGCTTTCATGCAATTGATGAACAACGTGTTCTGGCCCTGTGGACGCACTTTTTATCAGATTAAATTCGTTTGTTCGTTTATTGGGGTACTAAGTGTGTGGGCGTGCCAGTCACCAAGGTGACGATTTATTCGGGCCCCGAAGAACCCATGGTGCGCTCGATCTGACTTCGTCAGACGATTGTGTGGTTCGGGGTTGAAGCCCTTTGGTCGAAGCACTACCCCGCCACCACTACGGCAAGGCGGGAGAATAGATCTGCAAGCATTAACTTCAGCGCTTTTGAGCAATCAAGGAGGAAGGCGTGGGAGCTAGCCGACCCTTCCACCAACAAGCCCACGGAGCGAAGCCCCTCGTTGCGGGGGAAAATGAAGAAGCCTTATTCCTTCCCGAGAGACAAGACTCGGGTAATTTTTGAATGGGCTTATCACTATGACAAGATTGCCCTGCCAGAGCCCAAGAGGCCAGGTGATTCCAGAAGAAGTGGTGACCCTTGGTTCTACCCCCATCATCGGGTGTCAAGACACTCCATCGAGGATTGCTACATATTCAAAGATATTACTTAAAGCCTAATTAAGAAGGGTGAATTACAGATGGGGGAATATGAAGTAGATCCACCCTGCCTGCATGAGACAAGCATTTTCAAAAGGGGAGTTCATGTGGTCTCCCTCTCTTCAGGGGTCACAAGTTCAGCCAATGAAGGATGCTATGAAGCAGATATGGTGTCCTTCCTCAACCCTATGGGTGAGGGCCCCATAGAGACTATCTACGATGATTATCGAGAGGATCATGAAGAAATACTGTAGCTCTCGATGCCAGGAGATACCCTGAAACCCTATATAATGATACAAGAAGAGTCGAAAGCGGATGTTCCCTACAGATGCTGGTAATCTCTTACCACAGGGGTTGCCACGACCCCCTATGATGCTCCATAGGGACAAGAGGCTGAAGAGCTCCTTGCTACCCCCAAGGGTGATCCATCCATGGGCCAATAACCAAGCCGCTCGGAAGCTGTATTGCCAGCATCAACACTATTGGGTTCAGTGCACCCCCTCCTTGTCTTTCATAATGGTTTTGATGATTCTAATATATTGTGTCTTTGTCTATCATATGTTTTGAAGTGAAGTTTACTCATGATTATTTTGTGAAAAATATCTTGAGGTTTTAATGCTCACATGTTGATATCTTTACCTTGTAGGTTAGGCATGCTTCGTGGAATCAGCTTTTCTACTTAGCGTTGCTTTCATCAATGGGGAGCTCCTTGTCCAATTGTACTCGAAGAGAAGGGATTAGAATCTCATAAGGGACTACCGCCTCTATTCTATAAGTAAGAGCAAATGGGGTTTATCCAGTAGGGGTCTGAATGGATGTTCGATAGGCCCATAGAGCCTCCACGAGCTTCTCTGGCCAATCCGCGAACTTATTGGCTTCACATGTTTTCTTGATGATCTTAATCAAAGTTTTATTAGTTGCCTTAGCCTGGCCATTGCCCTGCAGATAGTAGGGAGATGAATGATGCAATGTAATGTTATACCTGTTGTAGAGATCTTTAAGCTCCTGAGAGATAGATTGTGGACAGTCGTCAGTGATGATGGTACTCGGGATGTCGAATCTTGCAATGATGTTTTCATGATGATAGTACTCGGGATGGCGTCCATCGTCCCAATTGTCACGGTCAATGCTCCAAGAAAGTTTGGGCCTTCGGAGAGCAGCTGCAGTAGTAGGAGAACTCTCGGAGCAGCACATCGACTGAGTGGTCGAGCAGGCTCGTCCGATCGTGGCGGCGGAGCTGGGACAGGAAGGAGATATAGTTCTGAGACGCTTCCTAATGCTGTTGTTCCGGAAGCTTTTATTCGCGACGCGGGCCGATGTGATTAGCTGTCGGCTCCTTCCTTTGCTGACAGATCTGAGCCGGGTGAGGAAGTATGCGTGGGGAGCGGTAGTGCTGGCCTTCCTGTTCCACTCGCTCAGTGCGACTGACTGGGTGGCCATGCTAGGCGGCTTCTCACCTTTCTTGCAGGTAAAACGCCTGAATGCCTTTCTATTTTGTTTCTATTATGCTCCTAATATGCTTGAAATGCTGACATTTCTAACAAATGCAGTTTTGGGCTTTTTTGTATCTGCCCGGGATTGGCCGAAGTGTTGAGCTACACTCGGGTCGATTTCCCACCGCGAGGCGGTGGAACGTTGCTCGGAGCACAGGGTCAATTCAGCGGTCGACTCGGGCGATCCAAGAGGACTTGGACTCATCCCCGCATGCATCGATAAATAGCCTGACTTCTATATGCTCTTCTATATGCCGTCTATATGCCTTTCTAAATGCTAACACGAATGCTAATCACGAATGGTATATGCTGACCAATGAATGGCCCTTTTCAGGTGCGTTGGACACCGTATCGGGACGAGGACCATACGGGGCAGCCGTGGGTTGAGGCCTCCCTAGCGTACTGGGGACGGGACATCTGGCTTCATTGCATCAATGTAATCGAGCCCCTGCACTATCAGCTGATCATGAGGACGAGGGGAGTGCACCAGCCGGTGGTGAGGTTCCCGCACCGTCATGACAAACGCCCGGGCAAATCTGCCAAAGGGATTGGCAGTGACATTGATTGGAGCGGTCGAGCTAGGAAATATGTTCAAGATTGGAAACATAAAGGCAAAGCCATAACAGAATGGGCTGACAGTGACGAGGCTTATCTAAAAGCCTTCACCCGCCGGTATGGTAGCCAGGTCTACCACGGTACCCGACGACCGGTATGAAATGCTAAACTCAACTTTTCTTGTTCTATATGAATGAATGACTGCTATGTATGACACTCTTTTTCTAAATGCAGCTAGACCCACAAGGGTGCATAGCCGAACTCGAGGGACTCCTCCATGCTACGGTGCAGCAGCGAGACGAGTACCGAGTGGCTTTAGAGCTTCTGGTGAGTTTTCCTAGACTTAAAATTGAAATGCTTTATGCAAACTAAATGACCTTTTGAGAAATGCAGTAGGCCGAGGGAGCCCAGAGGACTGGACTGGATGCGCCATCCTCCTCTACTCAACCAGCCGGGGGACGGGCTGAGCGGGACACAGAGTTTACCCGAGCCGTAGCTCGAGCCGAGGAGGCCGAGGCTACCCTCGCGGAGCGGGTAAGACACCAAAATTTTCCTAAAAATGCTTCATGATTATGCATGTGCCTAAACTAACCGTGATGCAAAATGCAATGTGCAGGTGAAAGAATTAGCTGGAGCATTGGCAGAAGTGGCAGAGGTACCCCGTCTCCCGGGAGAGATTGGCCGACTCCGGGGAGAGGTGACCGGGCTGAGCGGAGAGGCGGCGGACATCGAGCGGTACCAGACCGAGGCTCGCAAGGCACGTCTTCAAGCCCATGACTTGAAGATCGAGCTCTGGACCATGGAGCAGACCATCCGGCTAATGGGTCGAGCACCTAAGCGGACTGTGTCCCGGAGCGGCGCAGCAGGAGGCTCACGGAGCGCGGCACCGAGCACATCGGTGGGAGATGTCTTGGCTAGCTCTTCCGCCCACCGGAGGAATGAGGAGGCGGAGCGAAGACGCCCACGTGAAGAAGAGGAGCAGAGCGCCATGGAGCCACCGCCAAAGAGGCATGAGGGCACCGGGGACAGTGGTGCCCCAGGAGATAGACCAGCGGAGTGATACTTCTTGTTTTGTTTTATTTTGTTATTTTCTGGTTTTGTTAACACATATTATGTGATGATTGACATGTGATGAAATGAAGGAAATTTTGCTTTATAAAAAATGTGACTATGAATGTGTGTATGTGAAATGTGAATATGAATGAATGATTGCATGAATGGATGGTTGTGTAAATGAATGGATGTGATTGGAAATGATTGTATGAATGCGAGGAAAGGAATATGTATGTGTGATTGTGAGCGAAATGGAAATTTTGAAAATGCATGATTGCGTAAATGTAGTTGTGGGAATGAATGTGAGGACGGATGGTTGTGAATGGATGTGAGTATGTGGCTGCATGTGAGTGTAAGTATGTGAATGGGAGCAGGTTAATAAAGAACGGTGGACGTGTGTGTAAAATGCAGGAGAGACCAGCAGGTTTGACTAAACAGAGATGGAGCAATCAGATCCTCATTCTGTAACAGATTATTTAACGGATCTCCCTAAGACCATTAAGTAACCATAACAGACCAAGGCCCATGCGTTATACTTGACAGAATGAAATCTGTTGACAGTCAGAGTTTAATGGACCATAAGGGGTGCGTTATGATACCATAATGGGTTCACGACAGACCGTTAAATGAATCCGTAGCAGAGTTCGATCGGGACTCTGTAAGGGCTATCCGAAGTTGAGTAGAAAGAAGTCTAATCCCTACTAGAATCCCTCTAGGCCTAGGCTAGGACTACCTAGCCACAATATACCAACATCAAGCCTCTATAAGTAGGAATCAAATCCCAAAAAATGAGAAAGTTGTCTTCATCAAAACCAAACCTTTAACATAAAGACGTTGTCTTCATCAAAACCAGGGACACAACACCCTCTTCTCCCTCTCTCGCTTTTTTTTTATTATTCTCCTGTGGGTTTCCCGGCCCAAACAAAAGAACTGCCGTGCGGGGGCTATAGGATTCATCCCCTAAACCACTTTGTTCTCCAAGAGCGCCAAGGGTTGTTGTCTCCTGAGCGTGATCTCTGGTAATCTACAAAGGGGGTATATAGTGGTTTGTCGCACCATTTGTGACTCAATAGTTCCCTTACTATTCTTAGCATTCTCAACTGTTGCTTCATTTGCATGAGGATTGTAAACCCCCACGAGATGCCAGGGATCCATCAAACTTCCCAGATATGATCCCTGGATATGCCGAATGAAAGAGGGGGAAATTGATTTAACAATATCAATTGCGCCTACGTCTGCTCGTGTTCATCGTGTGGAACAGAAGGTTATGTTTAGGCCGTCATTCCATACATTTCGATCCCGTTTGAAGTGGGAGATTCATCTATTTTTCTTAGGTGAAGCCTCCGGATGCCCACGAAGGGGGAAATAATTTTTATTTGCTAATTAATCTCCTTGTTTTCCTTCATTTTCGGTACTCTGTTTTCCCAATTTTCATCTGCAAACCCTGCATATCACCTTAATTCGGCGTGAGGTAAACCAACGCGCAGCCTTCCACGTCGGTTTAACCCCTGGCTGTTTCCCTTCTTAATAAAAAGAATCACGTCATTTTACCTTTTCCTCATCATTTTCATAATACACACATGCCTTCACAATGCATGTAACACATGCACATCATCCCCCCATTCTCCTTATATGTATATATATAAAAAAAGAGGGAGAAAAGGGCCACACCATTTTACTCCCGCCGCTTCCCTCCTTAATAAAAACCCCACGTACAAATACGCATAACCATTTTCTCCCATTTCCCATCAGTACAAGAGAAAAATAAACAAACAAACACACACTCACACCCAGACACTTAACACACACATGCACCCGTTACAAACAAAGTGTGCTGATAGCCCCCTGGTCGGGGGAGGGGGAGATGTCAAAAGACAACCACACACAACAAACCTCCTCCACCCACATCCCCACACTCACCCCCCCCCCTACACACACACACACGGGGCTGGAGAACATGTGGAGATGATTGCACCGAACTTCTGCTTCCATGCTGTGCCGCACCTGCTGTTCTGCCATGTCTGGGTGCCACATTTACCATACCTGTCAATCTTCCACACGTCTGTCTCCAGATGTCATGTCTCTCGATTATGCAATACACCAAACCCATCATCTCCTTGACACAGATTCCCAAAACCCTTTTTCTCACTAAGTAGTGCTAGCCTGAGACCTTCCTCATTCTAATTGCAAACCTGTTAGAGCATGCCCGAACATTTACACCCCAACTGATGGCTACTGACTAAACTGCCAAATTCCTAGCTTGTGGCTACGCCCAATGGATCAAAGATAGGCTCACACCTGACGTGCCCAGCACACTCTTTTCTTATCCACAAACTCATCCAATCTGAAACCCATTTACAGAATATTGGTAGTTGGCCCACTTGTCTAACAATCATGCTACCAAAGTCTTTATCAATGACTTCCTCCTCAAATGTTTGACCCCAATCTCTAGTACTAGCATTATCTTTGGCCCCCATAGGGCAACAAGGGACAATGGGCTTGAAATCTGGACAACTCAATTTTGTGCAGTGAGCTTTCCTGTTATGAGAATGTTTGGTGGAAACCATGAAGACAGGGTAAACCCCGAAACACGAAGAGTATGAAACAGGATGAGAACACCCATCTACACATCAAAACACCAAAAGGTTGCCCAGATATCTTCAAAACTATAAGCTTTTGTCATCATCCTAATGGTTATTGGAAGCAGAGTATATAAATCCTTGTTTGCATAAAAGGGTGATCCGATTGTTGGTGGGGGGGATCAGATAGAATGGGCCAAGATTAGATCAGAATCAATTATCTCGGCAAAATCATTATTTTCCAAAATTCACCCCTCCAACTCCTGCAAGTCAGATATATGTTACCTTACTCAGTTTATTTACATCGGATTGAATCCGAACACCTTCGTTCCATGTTGAAGAGAAGTCAGGATATAATTGAAGCCATGGGTGGAGTCCCGGGGGCATTCTGCAGCTATAGGTTGGCACTTGACTGGTAAATGTAGTTTACTGGAGTCAAGGGTACTGGACACACACTGGGTGGTGCGGAGGAGGGTCGGGATCCGAATACGGGTGTGGAGGCATGCATTCAGGTGGTAATATATTTTATGAGAGACACATGGGCTTTATAAGTGGGTCATCAAGGCCGAATTACAACTGGTGCAAGCTGTGGGACAACTCCGACACGTGGGTCGGTCGCCGGGTCATTGCATAATAAGGCAGATATCTGCGTGTTTTTACAGAGGCCCTCCTCAAGGCGAGGGACATGCCCAATTCGCTGAGGGAGGACTAGACTAGTGACCGGAGGAGATACTGGCTAACGACTGGGTGGGGGCAGGATGTGGCTCAGGATGAGCAGTCGGGTATGGATCCCCAAGGAGGCGAGCATCTTTATACTCAGAAATCGAGGCCAGTCCCGAGGATAGCATCTCTGGGCCAGGGTCCGGGTCACTCAAATCGAAAGTCAGAGCGATTGAAGGCCAACTTGAGACGAGTGACGGGCATGCGGTTCCGTGACGGAGGTGAGTACGGCGTCATGGCGCATGTGTGGCTGTCATAGGTCATCATATGCGGGCAGACCCGGGGTGCAGGTATATTCATCGTTACCATAACACCTTACGTGTTGCGGGGACAGACTTGTATGTTATGGCTAAACGCCGTATGAGGGAAGCACGAGTGACATACCCTCGGCGTGTATAAGCCATTTTACAAGTTAACCGCGCACACTATGCTCCTTGTGTCCATCCTTACTTGCTGGAGGTGAGTGTGCCTGCATTCGGATGATCTTGTCTGTGTTGGATTGCATGCATGCCCCTCCCCTTGAGCTTCTAAGGGATTTTTATAGGGGAAGATGAAGGGTCAGGGAAGGGTTTAGGCAGACCAAGTTGAGGACCAAACTTGGTCTAGATAAACCCTTTCTATGGCCTGCACGTCCTCACGCGGGCTCCGCAACGGTGACCTCCTAGATCTTGGCCCCCTTCGCACATATGTTTGCTTAAACGGGGGAACCACAGGAGCCACCATCAACTAGGTGGTTGTTACATCAGCGCCTGCCAGGTGAGAGATGGTCTTGATTAGATAAGGCCCGTAAGGCCATGAGAAATGAAAGAAATCAACCAAGGTAATGAAGAAAAGTACCCTCCTCAACTTCTACTATAGGGGTTGATTTGTAGACAGTTTCTTCAACCGGATGCACTACCACGTGAACCCTGGCCTTACCCACGCCAGGAATAGAAACGGAAGCAAACTCCTTCGCGGCAATTGAAGCAAAAATATACATATATTATGAGAGGGTCCCTCTTGATATGCAAACAAGCCTTGAAGAGCTCTAAGAGCTAAACAACCTAACCTATAGGCCGACTCGATTCCGCCCGAACAGCGATGAACTCTTCGAAAGATGGGGTTGAAGGAACTGGAGGGATGACTGTTGAAGCAGGGGTAGCCTCTATCTTCCTCCATTTTGCCTTCTGTCGCTCAATCGCCTTGGTAGCGGCCAATGCCTCCTTTATCGGTGACTTCACCCAAGACCACTTTCTAGCCTTTGGTAGAGGAGTAGTAGTAGGGGCCGGCTCTGTCGTTTCAAAATGAGTGGGTTTTTACACCAATCGAAGGAGGTTCCTATACTGAGCTAGCCGGACATCGGAGGGGTGCTCTATCAAATAATAATAATAAATCAATCAATACCATGAAGGAGCATAACTATGGAAGGCAGAGATAAAGAAGCATTATACCAGGGGGGCCGGTGCACAATCGTAGCGGCAACGGCTAGTAAGTCAGAGACGACTCCTTGTCCCGGTGGGCCGCCTCCCAGACCAACCAACAAACATCCCCGACTTTCATGCAACGCTCTGCAAGATGAGCCAAGTCCGTGTGCTACTTAAAGGCGAGGTGACAATAGTGATTAAAGTGGTCCATGCTCCACCCGTTGGCATAATGAAAAGAGACCTACAGATGCTTATCATGATGATGAGGAAGGCACTGAAGATTCAGATTCAAAGCTGACTGAAACAGTAAAGCGTGAACGTATGACTCGAAGTAAGGGAAAAGCACCAATAGGATCAAAGACCTACTGCAGTATAGCCGGTGTAGCACGACGTCCTGACATTGACGCAACCCCGTAGAAAGTAGGTCCCATGGACAGCTATGCGCACAGAAAGAAAAGTGCTACACAGCCAAAAAATTAGTTGAAGCTGCAGGGCATCCATTTAAAACTATTTGCAAATGATTTTTTCATGCAGGTGTGCCTGCACATGCAACTGAATCAGAATATTGGCAGCCTATGTTTGATGCCATAACAGATGCTGGTTATGGCTTCATGGTCCCGTCATGTCGAGACATACAGGCATGGCCTTGAGGGAGAGGTTAAAGAGCTTCATTAGTGGGCTGAAAGCTTCAAGTAAATCTGGATGGAGAAAGGATGCACCATTATGTGTGATGGGACTAGTACCACGAAGAAATCCATGATCAACTTTCTGGCTTATTGCATCGAATGTGGAGTCTTTGTGAAATCAGTTGAAGCATCAAATTATGAAAAGAATACAAATTATTTGTTTCATTTGATGGATGAGATGGTAGATCAAATTAGAGAGGATAATGTTGTGCAAGTAGTCACTGATAATGAAGCCAGTTATAAGGTTGCAGGGAAGAAGTTGATGTAGAAGCACATGCATTTATATTGGCTCCCATATACAACACATTGTTTGGATTTGATACTTGAAGACATTGGGAAGGGAAATAATGTGAAGAAGACAATTGAGAGGGCACAAAAATTACCCAGTATATTTATGGCCATCCTAAGATATTGAACATGTTTAGGGAGCATGCAAGTGGGGGGCGAGATATCATCCGTGCAGGGCCAACCAGGTTTGCTTCAAATTTCATTTTTGGAGTCTTTGCATAGGTATAAGAATGAGTTCAATTCTTTCTACTTTATCCTTATAGATATCATCCGTATTTGATTCGAATTTCATTTCTTTGGAGTCTTTGCACAAGTATAAGAATGACTTCTCCTCTCTCCCCCTTTCACTCGATTTGCGGCCCATTCGACCTCGGGTCGACGTGTGGGAGGTACCGACGGGACGGGCTCGATGGGAGGATGGCGTCGGTACCCTTCATCCCTCAGGTTGCAGAGCGTGGAGATGCGTGCGAGCGGAAGGACGACGTGGCCCCCGTCGCCCGATCGGCACTGATTCGCGGTCTTCGCCGTGCAAGAGATAGGGGAACGGATTCCTCATCTCGCCAGGAACCCGTTGACGCCACATGCGTCGCCATCCGTTGCCATTTCCATCATTTTTTGTGTAAAACTCTATTTTGTGAAATTTTAGGCTAGTTTCTTGAAAATCGTTCCTCTCTCAATTACTGGTCCAAACGGCCGCTGATCGAAATGAGGGAGGTACCATTGGATTGGTTGCGTTGTGAGGATCGCGGTGACGCCCATCTTTTCTCGATCCGTGGAGCATGGAGCCGAGTCGGGCCAGGAGGCGCTGCGTCGCCCTCTCGTCGGATCAGCATCGAATCGTTATTTTCGTCGTAATCCAGGTAGGGGGATGGACTCCTTGCCTCGTTAGGACACCGTCGGTATCACATGCGCCGTGGTCCAACGCCCTTTTTCTCATTTTTCGTGCATGTTCTCGTTTAGTCTATTTTTAGTCCATAATGCTTAAAATCGTCTCCATGGGCATCGTCTTTTAATTCTAGTGGCGTGTTTAGGTATTGATTATTGTTATGGCATGGTAGGGTAGTTTAGAAACGTATTTCACCGCGTCCCCCGTCGATTTCGGTCGATCGGGAGGGGGTTCGATTTCGAACTCTAGAATCTTGAAACCCAGATGACATAACACGCCTGCCCCGGTGCATTATAGTCATGTGGCGCACCTGTATAGGTGCGTTATTCCCCTTGTCGCGGACTCCTCTAGGTCTGTTATTTTATCGTTGACTGGCCAGTTGACCATTGACCTAGTAAGGTGGTTCGTATAGCTGTGCATAGTAGGTCCGTTATAGTTCTTTAACGCACCGGTATGGGTGTGTTATATCATGTATGAAAACTACCATAGTGTGCCGTTTTGTCATGAAGAACATCATCTCGTGGTTTGGAGTGCCAAGCAACATCGTCACTGACAATGGGCCTCCATTTGTGTCACAGGAACTCCAAGATCTCTGTAAGAAATTCAATATCTCATTGCATCATTCATGACCATACTACCCCCAAGGCAACGGCTAAGTCGAGGCCACTAACAAGACACTTCTGAAAATCATCAAGAAAACATGCGAGTCACACAAATTTGCTGATTGGGCCGACAGATTAGTAGAAGCTCTGTGGGCTTATCGCACCTCCGTCCCACTCCCACGGGACAAACTTCTTTTGCTCTCACTTATGGGATGGAGGCAGTACTCCCGTATGAGATTTTGATCCCTTCCCTAAGAGTGTAGCTCAACATAGAATTTAATCTTGACGAGCGTCAGGAGGCGTTGCTAGTCCAACTGGAACCCTTGGATGAGAAGAGACTTAATGCGGCCAATCATGTCTCCGTTTATCAAAAGCATGTCTCGCATCATTTTCAAAAGAAGTTCATCAAAAGAAAATTTCAAGTGGGCAATATGGTGATGAAACGTAAATTCATTAAATCAGGAAGTCCTAGGTCTAAGCTGCAACCCAACTGGGAAGGTCCGTTTGTAATCAAGGAGGTTTATCCTGGGAACGCCTATCGCTTAGTTAACGCTGAGGTTGAGGAGTTATCTCACGCATGGAATGGGCTATACCTTAAGCATTTTTTCCACTAAAATTTGGCTAATGAAAGTCTGGTAGCGAGCTGTCCCCTTCTCTAATTGCAAAGGAGGATCCCGAATTTGGCAAATCACACACTTCACGACGTCCTTGGTCGGATTCCCCAGTTTTGTAAACACTGTTTCTCCTTGGCTATGTTTGGGGGAAGTCAAGGTCCCTGTTCGTTTCTTTCCTCGGCTCAATCTAGGGGCAAGAGATAAGTAAAAGGGGCGATGACTAATCTAGGCACCCTAATAAGAGGAGGTTTTAAATAGGGCAGTCCATTATGACCTTATTCTGCAAGGAAGAAACTCAAAAGAAAAGGAGAAAAAATGATCAGAAGATGGAGAAAATGGGGATAGAATATAGAAAAAATGCTGGGACACAAGGTGAACAGCGTAGCCTACCAGAAGAATGTAAATTAACTTGAAATCAGGGCAAAACTGGCTAATGTCTTAGAAGAAGAAATTATAGGTCTTGAAAAATCTAACAACTTTGTTGAAGGTCACTTATTCTATAGAGGAAAGGAAGGAGATGAAAAAGGGTCGCGTTCAGGACTGCGCAACAAAAGAGAGCCAACTGCTTGATGGATGCCAGCCTAAATGGGTCGTAAGCTGAATTGGAAGCCGGATGTTGATAAGATAAGCTCCAGGGCTCTAAGAAATCATGATCTCCAAAGTCCAAAGGGAATGGAACAATGAAAATGGGCTCGAAATCCACCCAAGGAAGGCTCCAAAATAATGGGTAATTCAGGACATCAAAAATGATGAATAAGAGAAATGACGCAACTTGCAGGCTAAAACGGGTGTCAACAGGATGTACTTTCGTAGATGAGCACTAGTTCATCCCACATTTTCTTTGCTATCTTACAGGCCGAGATCCTGGCATACTCTTCTGGATGGACTGCACACTGCATTATGTTGAGAGCCGTCCAGTTCACCGTTGCGAGCCTGATTTGTTCCCTTGTCCACGTGTTCTCGTCTTCTGGGAGCTCGAATGGTCCTGTGGTGACCATTCTCCAAAGTTCGGGACTCTGCGCTCTCAGGAACACCTCCATCTTGTTCTTCTAGTAGAGATGTTGGGTTCATTGCACTCCCTCTGTATTTTTGCTAATAGTTTTGATGATAACAAAATATTGTGTGCATTGCGTGTGTATAGAAGTAACAATCATGAGTACAAGTGTTATGAAAAATGTCCATTGATGCTTAAGGAGCTCATATTTTAATTACATTACTTCGCAGGTGTTGACACCCATTTTTAGCCTGCACGTTGAGTCATTTCTCTTGTTCACTTCCGTGATGCCTCGACTTGCCCATTATTTTTGGAGCATTCCCTAATCTGATTCTGAGCACATTTCTTGATCATTCCCCTGTGAAGTGCCCCTTGCCCTCCACCCATGGCTCCAGATATATACAGACTTCTCTTCAGCTTAGAACGAAGGTATTCAGATTTAATCTGATGTAAATAAACATCTGCTACTTGCGGTCGGTGGGGAAAGACGTCCAGTACATGATTCCCTACAATCGCCTATGCACTCGCACCTATGGAACCTCCCTTCTATCCACATGTCACCCATCTCCCGAGCCCACATGTCGTATCCTGGCGACGCTTCCCCAGTCAACCTTTGGTTCCATAGGTGATCGTCAAGAAACCGACTAGCATGCCCACACCCCAGCCATGTTTCTCCCAAAATTAGGAAACCTCTCGTGCCACTCGGTCCTCCCTCGACTTTCCGTAAAAGGCGAGTGCACGGTACCGCTCTGAGAAGGATACGGCTGTGGGAGGGGGTGCCCAAAGTATGCCAGTGTCTGGAGTCTCCCCTATCGCCTTGTTCCGTCCCTCAGTCCAGTCACCGAACACACACACCTGCATGCCCGGGGAGCGACCAATTCCCGAGGGCATTCCCGCCCCCGGAGGGTCGACGGGCCCCATGGTCCCGACACGCGCGAACAAAAGGATGGCACACCTAGTGGGATGTCTCCCACCTTCCTTCTTTTTGTTGAAGAGAAAGCTAGTGCCAGTCCTGAAGTCTTGGTGCCCTTTTCCTATCCTTGCAGGAGAGGCGGAGGAGAGCACTTGTTTGCACTTTCCAGCAGCTTCTAGTTCACGTTTCAATCGCCTGACCACACTTGATGACCACCAATGGCTGTCACCTCTGCAGCATCTGGTACTCCAGCAACTATGGTGGTTGTTACCTACGGTCCCATCGTTATTGCCACCCATGCACGGGTGGGTTACTTGGCGGTGCCGATTGCCTTCGATAGCTCCGCCCTGGTTGTCGGATCCCTCTATTTCTTGGGTGTGGTCCCCGTGGCTGCTCCACACCTGCCTTCAGTTCCTGTGCTCACCGGCACAACGAGCACATCGCGCCAGTTCCCAGCTTCAACAACTTGCTCGAGCGTCAGGCTCGGGTCTTCCATTACTGGCCCCCGCAAGGGTCCCGGACCAGCTCCTGCCCAGGCAAGCGTCAGCCCACGGGCCCAGTCTCAACCGACTCCCAGCGTGGGCCTCACGCCCCGAGTCCCGATCTCCACTGCAGCTGTTCACTCGGGCCTTCAACCCTGAGCTCCAGTTAAGCCAGCATCTGGTATGGGTCTCTACCCTAGGATACCTGGCTTCCCAGCATCCCACTCGGGCGCTCAGTCCTGAGCTCCAGTCGAGCCAGCTCCCCGCACGGGTCTCCTGACCCAGGGTCAAGGCTCCCAGCACTCCGTTCGGGCCTCTCGACCCGAACCTCTGAAGGGCCATCATCTGAATTGGGTTTTTAACACCTGGTTCGAGGCTCCCCAGCATCCAGACCAGGCGCACAACCCCGGGATCTCTCAAGGTGGGTCCTCGGCCTGTACTCTCCGCGTCAGGCACCTGAACTCTCAGCCCCATTGCAGGACTTTGTCCCCTACCCCTCAGTGGCACCGACTCCCAGCACAGGTCTTCCCTTATGGGATGTGACGCGATGTTGAATGTAGGTCCTCTATCCCACTCTTTTGTCTCCCTAGCGCTGGGTACAGGTTCGCAGCCTTGGGTCATCGCTACTCCGGCACCCCCTGCTCTATTGGTTCCCGGTGCAAGGGCGTGATCTCGAGCGTCGGCAACACTTTTATCGGCCTGGGCAAAAGCTTACACCAGAGTCACCCGGCTGCTGGCTTCCGCCACAGACTTCATGTCTCGGGGGCCGACCCCAATATCCCCAGCTGACGGTTTTGTGCCTCACAAGTATGACCTTAGTGAAAAATATATATATCCCCAGCTGGCGATCTTGTGCCACCAGCAGCCACAGGCCGGGTCTTCTCGGTCTACCAGCTCGGAGCAGGGTCTTCCTCGACTTCCCAGAAGAAGCGTCACCATGGCCGCAAAGGCAGGCGATTCGCCGTGGCGACCAGCAACTCTGACAAGACCATCCTTGTCGGTGATCTGTAAATTCACCTCAATGAGGGTGAACCAATCATACCCCAGGAACGGATCATCCCTACGGTTCCCACCGCTAACCGCTTCAGCCTCCTGCGACAAATGCATAAGGACAAAGCGAAACTCAGAGAGGCAGGTGCCCCGATAGCGACCCAAAGGCACCCGCACCAGCCTCATGCACCAGCTCCCCCATCTCGTCAGAGAAACAACGATGAGGGAGATCAGCAATCTGACTTGGGAAGAATCTGGGTTACCCCGGAGGAAGCTCAAGTCATTCGGAGGGCACGCCTCAGGAATCCCCTTCGAGTGCTTAGACGTGACGCCAAGCAAGACGCAGTCGACTATACAACTGCATCTCCCGATGATGCTTAGTCATCCAGCGCGTCTCGTCTGGATAAGCAGAGGCAGAGACGGGCTCATTCCGAGCCTCACCAGCACTCAGCCCCAAGTTCTCCTCAGATTGATACCGCAATGGAGACTCCCCTGCAACATACCATGGTCTTTGACAGGCTGGGGGCACCTGTCCGCCCCAAGTGGCGCTCCCAGAAGAAGCGAACGGTCCAGTTCCTTAATGATGCGGTCAGGGTGTTCGCGTGTTACGCCACCGGGCACCAGCTTGAGACTCCGTCCGACGATCTGGACCAGCCCATAGCTCAGCTCAGGAGGCCTCGTCACCCGACTCATCCATTGGCTCCGGTCAGCCATGTCGACACTTTCGTTGGACTTCAGACATCAGCACGAGCAGAGGAAGTTTTCGTTGAAGACTGTGCCACCCCTATCAATGTGGAGCTGATCAATAATGCTCGCCCAGCCAATGAGGTCCAAGAGGTGACTCTCGAGATTCTTCTGAAGGAGAACCAGCACTTGAAGACCCTCCTACAAGACCTCCTTCAGGAACGTGACCTCAACCCTCAGCCACCTACCAGGCCTTCAGCCGAAGCACTGGTCCCGCCAGGTGGGCAAAATTGTAACACCCGTAGATTAGTGGATCCTTAGTGGTTGGGGTCTAGGTTCCGTCCGGTGAATTTTAGACTATTTTTAAGAATTTTTAGGATATTTTTAGACATTTAATCGGAATTATTAAAGTGTTTATACAATTATTTTGGGCATATTTATAATTTTGGAGAATTGGGGGTTTAAACTACTATTCTGGGTTTAAAAATATATTCTTGGAGTAACACCATCATGATAGCCTGATCGGGAGTGGTCGGGTTGGGACCTTGGCTTCCCCCTTCCAGTGGAGCATCAAGAGAAGGTAGTGGTCTCTCGCCATCATCTTCAGCAGTGGTCACATTTGCAGTCATTGTGACCAGATTTGCATTTATATTTTCAGTGCGGGCTTGTGCCACCCCATTATGATCTGCAGGTGAAGGTCTATAGCAGCCGGTTACCCCAACCATATTGCAAGTGAATATCTAGAGATGTCGGCTTCTTTGGATGACTCTCCTGGCATCATATGAGTGAGTGCTAACTCGCCGACCATAGGCTCGGAAGGTTGATTTGTGAGACGCCCGGGCAAGCATCTCGGTCTTCTCTTCCTTGTCTTCTATTCTCAGAGCTGGGGCCTGTGCCTTCGGCACCCATATCTGTTTGAAGCTGATTGGTTTAGGGGCCAATCTCCCCACTGATTTGGACTCGAAGCGGTCCGCCTTGCTTTGGGCCAGTGCCTGGAAGGAGTTGTGCACTGGTATTGTAAAAATCACCCTATCGGGTGTGACATTGGCTTGTTGGCCATCCCGAAAGACTCAGGTACGCTTGCAATGAGCATGGACTTGCCTGAGGTTGAAATCTGGCTCTGTAATGTGCTAGTGTTCTTCTTGGCCACCCTTCTGGTAGCCGGGGTGTGCCTCTTGCTTGAGGCAGAGTGGTGAGCAGGGTGGACGTGGTTGACATGGCGGCCCACTGCTTCAATCTTCTTTGTTGTTGCCGTTGTAGCGACGACAGAGTTATTCTCCTGGACATCCAGGAGTTTGATGAAGGCCAGCCCCAAGAAGTTGGGGAAGCCCACAACAGGAGGAAAGCTGCCGAACCGGGTCGGCACAGTAAGGTAGCCATGCTCGACATGGCTTGCCACCACAAGTGGCCCAAAAGCGACTACCATCTCATTCGTTGGACTTCAACCTGTAAGTTAAATTGAGGAGGTTATAATATTAAGAAGAGGCCGTAAGTTCACAAATCTTGATGGGAAGATGAAAGGTGATCCAGTACCAAGGCATCAAGTGTCAAATAACAAAATAATAAATCACATCATGGTAGACATCATCAAAACCAGGAGGACAACAGGGGTGTGTTGGCCGCGGCCAAGAGAGAGGGAGGCGAGAGAGGGAGTTGCGTTCCCAAGAGAGAGAGAGAAAAAGAGGGAGAGAGAGGATGCAAGAGAGAGAGAGAGGGAGGGAGCTCACAAGATTTCCTTTCAACTCAATTTTTGAAAATTCTTCATTAACTCCAAAACAAAGCCCTTGCACCCCTATTTATAGGAGTGGCCAGGGATGACAAAAGTTTATGAAGGCCCTTGAAGCTCAAGCAATTACCCCACTATCCGAGGTGGTGAACATAAGCTACCTACGACTGTTAACCGAGCTACTAATAGACTAGCCTTTGGGGCCTTATTAATTGACCCAATAAGGATTACAAACTCAATAAAAGAAAAATACATCATACTAAGAAGAAATAAATACCCAAACCATTGCTGAATTCGTCTCAAGGGACCGACGTCAAAGTCGGGGCATGGAGGGTCACGGATGTCCCCATCAATTCCCCCGGGGTGGGGAGAACTCGACTCCATCGAGTGGAGCATTAGTGGTCCAGCCCGGGCTTGCAATCCTCGTCGGACCGGGGTCGACCCTTCCATCAGACTAAATAATGCTGGGTCACCTTGCTCCTCGTGTTGGCAACTTGCTCGCCTAGTATTTATTCCACTTGTTCGTGCCGTGCTCTTAGTGGGGTCGGTGGGCACACAGGTCTGGGTTCACTCTCAAGGGGGAATGTAGGCCCAAATAGATCACTAGGTCTTACTTCCTGGCCCTTATATGGCACTAGGTCTGCCACGTTAAACTCAGAGCTCACCCCATATTTCGTAGGGAGGTCCTTCTCGTAGGCATTGGAACCTACTCTCCTCATGGCCCGGAACGGTCCAGTGTCACGTGCATGCTTCGCCCTTACCATTGCTAGGTCACCCTCTTGGAGTTTGTAGTAACGTCGATGGGTGTCCGCTTGCCACTTATAGGCCCCATTGCTCAAGTAGACTTGTGATGCTCTTAAGTTGACTCTCTTTCCTTTCTCACTCAAAGACAAAGCCAAAGATTGGTTGGGAGCCTTGGGTAGGTCCATAGATACTTGGGTTGAAATGCAAAAGAAATTTTCAAAAAGTTCTATCCCATAGGGCGAACTAATACCATGAGGAGAGCCATAACTGGATTCACTCAAAACACTGGAGAACAAATACATGAGGCGTGGGATAGGCTGAAAGATTTGATAAGAAAATGCCCCCACCATGGATTATTAAGATGGCAGATTGTCCAGACATTCTATGAGGGTTTGACAAAAAATTATAGGCACATGGTGGATACCTCATGTAGGGGCGGATTTATGAGTAAGAGTAAGGATGAGGCTTATGATTTGTTTGAGACGCTTAGTGAAAATTCCATTAGTCATGCCTCGCTCTCATCTTATGAAAGAATGATTGGTCACCCAAGAGGTCAGGGCTGTACGAAGTTAAGAACCAAGGGGAGTTTGAGAACAAGATGGATATCAATGCCATAACTCAGAAATTGAACAAAATGAATTTACTGACGCAGAAGATAAAGAATGTTGATTTGGTTACCCAGATGTTAGACCAGTTGTTATCTTTGAATAGGTAGGAACCCTCTTTTTCTTCCGTTCCTCAACCTCAAACGTTCTCGACCCCCAACCATGAAGTAATTTGTGCTCTTTGTTCTAGCCTGAATCATGATGTTACTGATTGCCCTACTACGGCCCAACTTCCCCCATTCATCCAAAAATAGATCTTCACTATCCTGGGTATCTCTAAACCTGCTTATGATCCTTATTCTAACACCTATAATCTAGGTTGGAGAAATCATCCCAATTTTTCTTGGAAGTCTCAGCAAGGTCCATCTACCCAATCCAATCCCTCAATTCAGAAACAATCTTTTCCAACTTTCGGTTAGTCCCATCCAAATCTTTCTTATCCTTCTTCATTTCAGCTGTAATTTTAGCAACCTCTAGTCCATCAAGCTCAGGCCCCGTACCCTCAAACTCAATTTTCTCAGGGCCAGTTTCAATAGTTTCCTTGAAGGTATAAATAATCACCTTCATGCATTGTGATCGGTGGGACGACGGTCATGTGTAGAAGGTATGGTTCCTCCCTCGGGATAAGTGGAATAAAGCGAGGCTCAGCCGGCATGGGGAGGAACAAAAGAACCTCCGTGGTGACATGACCCACGGTGTACATGGAGGTAATGGACCCCAACGTGGGATGCGTGAAGCTACGACTCGTGGACTGGTCGAAGCCTGGGGCCAACATATGCATCAAGTTCCATTGGCAGTCTAATCACCTAACAAGGTCATCCAATGTATCAATATGGTGACTAGACCGGAACGTTGTGTGGTAGGAGTTGACGGGCACTATTTGTAGTGCAAGGTCCATGGATGGGTAGAACGGTGTCCTAGGGACCAGGTCTCTCTTAAGCCAGCTAAGTAGTGGCTCATCTATGAATAGCTTCCCCGTTAGAAGTACGGGTGGCTCCGACTGAGATGATTCCAAATAAAGTTCGGAAGTTGAGGGTGGTGGCAATGGAGCTCCCACGGGTGGGGAAGGAAGGTCCTCCCTAAGAGGAAGAGGTCCTTGGGATGGCACTGTAGATGGCACTGGGTTAGGACTACCGACTGCTACTCCCTAAACTCGGGCAAGAGTACATCTATCTGAATACACATCCTATCCACCCTATCTGAAATGATTTGGAAGAGTTCGACAGTGGTGGGGTTTGGAATAGGAGCAACGTGATAGACTCGCCCATAAGAACTTGGCTTAGTCGTGGACCTAGGCTCTTATACATGCGGGGCACTTAGCCTCCGACTATCGCCCACTTGGTTGGAGGTGCTTGGGTGGGGAAGATAGACCTTTCTAAGCTCGCCCTTCATTTGGCACCATGACTTGATGGGCCATTACCTCCTAACCTCCCTCATGCGCTCAATGCTCTCCCATTTCCAGGCGACTTTGTGGACAAGCCTCTTTTGGGTAAAACTGGCATGGTGTAACATTCAAAATATTTGTCCATGGTAGCCTCCCACTTTAGGTAGTCACCCGGGTCATTGGATCCATAAAAGTCTGAGGATCTCCTAGAAGCTCAAGGGGCGAGGCATGCAATCCAACACGTACAAGATCACCAGGACGTAGGCATACTCGCCTCCAGCAAGCAAGGATGGACGTAAGGAGCTCAGTGTGCGCGGTTGGCTTGTAAAATGGCTTATACACACCGAGGGTATGTCACTCGTACTCCCCTCATACGGCATTTAGTCATGACACACATGTCCATCCCCGCGACACGTAAGGCACTATGGTAACAGTGAATATACCCGCACCCCGGGTCTGCCCGCGTATGACGACCTACGATGGCCACACATGCGCCATGACGCCGTACCCACCTTTGTCATAGAACAGCGTGCCTATCGCTCATCTTGAGCTGGCTTCTGACCGCTCTGACCTCTAATCTGAGTGGCCCGGACCCTAGCCGAGAGATGCCATCCCCGGGACCGGCCTTGATTTCCCAGTGTAAAGATGCTCGCTCCCTTTTGGCGATCTGTACTCGCCTCGAGGAGAGTCTTTGTAAAAACACACGAGTATCTGCCTTATTATGCAAAGACCCGGGGACCGACCCACATGTCAGAATTATCTTGTGACTTGCACCAGTTGTAATTTTGCCTCTCCGACCCACCTGTAAAGCCCACACGGCTCTCAGAAAATATATTACCACCTGCACCATCCAGTGTGCATCCAGTACCCCTGACTCTAGCAAACTACACTTCCCGATCAAGCGCGAACCCATAGCTGCGGAATGCCTCCGGCCCTCTACCTATGGCTTCAAACATATACAGACTTCTATCCAACAAGGAACGAAGGTGTTCAGATTCAATCCGATGTAAATAAACACCGACTGCTTGCGATCGATGGGGAAAGGCGTCCAGCACAAGACTCCCCATAATCACGTGCGCACTCAGACCTATGGAACCTCCCTTCTCTCTACGTGTCACCCGATCTCCCGAGCCCACATGCCACGTCTTGGTGAAGATTCCCAAGCAACCTTCGGTTCCATGGGTGGTTGTCGAGAAATCAACTGGCACGCCCGCACCCCGGCGTAGTTACCCTAATCTCAAAATCTAACTCTTTAGGCCCAAACCCAGTGCTAGAGCCGTAATTAGGGTAATTAAGTTGGATAAGTAAGCTAAGTAAAAGGATAAAATTAAAAATCTGAAATTTTTAGATTCAAGCCTAAAAGCGGTCTATCGCGAGACCGCCAGACTCACCCTAGCGGTCCGGCTATGATCGCTAAGCGACCCCAATTCCGTGAGTTAGAGAAACGTAAAAAACTTGGATCTTTGGCAACCTAATCACCTTAGATTGAAACTATCTGGCATGGAAGACTCTCTAGAACTCTCTAGGGATAACCCTAACCCAAATTAGGACTCTGAGTTTGATCTAATCTCTTAAACCCTAGGTGAACCCGATAAACAGAGTCCAGTTTCAACCTGCACGAATCGTTAGTTTGGCTCGCAAAGTTCGACGGTAAGGACGGTAAGGAGTTGGTATTTCAGGATGGTCCTTTAGAACCTTTTGTTTACCTTAGTTTTATCTAACTCACCTCCAATTTTTGTGCTAGAAGACCCAATTGTTGGAGAGTTGGGACGTCTGTAAGTCACTAGTTCGCTACAGGCTGCACAGGAGGTAGTACGCCGGCCCAGTGAAGATCAAGAGATTAGAAGTCCTAAACGAGGTTAGTACGAGCAGTGTCTTTAGAACTTTTTGTTACCCTTTCTATCTTCTACCTACCCTCCAAATTTTATGGATTTAGGTTAAGAGATTAAGGAGAACGAGGGGCAAGAAGTTACTGGTTTAGCACAGGACGTGCATAGACTAGGACCTTCTTCCAGTCAGAAATTTGATTCATAGGAGCACCTCTAGAGGTAGGTTATCTTGTGGATGACTAGAATAACATGTTAGGAATAAAAGCCCTGTGATTTCATTCCGTTTCATGCTTTCTAATGGTAGTATTTCATGTTTTATCATGACTACGCTGTTAGGTTAAGTTGCATGCTTACCCTTACACTTTAAGAAAAGAATTAAATTTTGGCTTAATTTATGCACTCCCATGCATCTCCATATTTTTATATAGTTGAATCAAGCCTGACTTACCCACTGGCATGCCATATCATAAGTCCGTGCATGAACAGTGCATTGTTGAGTCTTGTGCTTATGTCCAAGTCCGTGCATGAACAGTGCATGTTCATCTCATGCCATATCATAAGTCCGTGCACATTCCACCGACTTGAATATTCATAAGTCTGAGCATGTTTCATTCAAGTCCGAGCATGTTTCGTTCAAGTCCGAACATGTTCAAGTCCGAGCATGTTTCGTCCAAGTTCGAACATGTTTAAGTTCGAGCATGTTTCGTCAAATCCGAACATGTTCCGTTTCAAATTCGAACATGTTCAAGTCCGAACATGTTTCATTTCAAGTCTGAGCATGTTCAAGTCCGAACATGTTTCGTTGCAAGTCCGAACATGTTTCGTTAAAATCCATACACAATGTTCCGAACGATTCTTAGCACTTGAAAGTCTGAGCATGTTTTTTCTACTAGAAGGGAAACAAAGTCCGAGCACTTGAAATGTTGGATTTTCTAGCGTCTCCCTTAGGGATTTACTATTCCACGTGGATTATGGGGTCCACGTGGGGCATCGGTGTGTTAGCAGCCCATCCCATCGCATGGATTATGGGGTCCATGTGCGAAGCCCCTTATGTCCACCCACATCATAATAGTGTGGGGTTCTGCAATGCCATAAGGAAATGCGGTCCACCTTTGCTACCAGCTCGAGCTTTTAGCGCAACGGTTGGGGCATGATCCTGTAAACAGGTGTCAGAGTGAGGTTGCAGGTTCAAATCCCCCAGGTGCCATTGGGGGGGAGATTGTTGGATTTTCCAGTGTCTCCCTTAGGGATTTACTATTCCACGTGAATTATGGGGTCCACGTGTGGCATCGGTGCGTTGGCAGCCCATCCCGCCGCATGGATTATGGGGTCCATGTGCGAAGCCCCTTATGTCCGCCCACAGCACGATAGTGTGGGGTTCTGCAATGCCATAAGGAAATACGGTTCGCCTTCGCTACCAGCTTGAGCTTTTAGCGCAACAGTTGGGGCATGATCCTGTAAACTGGTATCAGAGCGAGGTCGCGGGTTCAAATCCCCCAGGATGCGCATCTATCCCACGAGAAAGGAGGAATACATTGGCTGGCCCATCACCGACAACATCAAAGCCGACTACAAATGTCCGATACTTGATCTTGCGGCGCGCTATCGCAGAGACCTTGCGAGCTTCCAGGCTGCAAGCAAGCCTACCTATCGAGCGGACGAGTCAGAAACCGCCAGCTATCGCGCCGAACTCAAATCCATAGCGAATGGCCGGCCTATCGTGGCGCTTGCGACGCATGGCGGGGTAATGCAGACCGCGCGTGGTTATCGGACCATGCGCCATCCGGATGCCGAGTACCTGTTCGCCAACACCGACTGCCTGTTTGTCGGCGTCGATTACGACGACATGACCGCCTTCACCATGCACATGCATGAGAAGTTCGGCGAAGACCGCTATGTCTGGTTCCCGTCGATTGTCCAGCACTACGAATACGACCATACGGCCGCTTTGCTCGCTGCCTGCGATATGACCGTGACGGTGTGTCAGTCGGTGGCCCACCTGTCGGCCGGGATGGGCAAGCCGACGCGCGTTCTGACGCCTCAGCGCTGCGCCTGGCGCTATGCACGCATGCCTGATGCCGAGCAGTGGTTCTGGTACGCGCACAGCGCTGTGAGGCTCTACCGACAGGATGAGCCGACGAGCTGGAAGGGGCCGCTGGATCGCGTCATTGCCGATATCAAGGAGATCGCATGAGCCTGCAAGTCGGCAATACCGGACTGATGAACGACCCGCGCCGGTGGGACGTGTTGAGCACGTTCATGACGGAACAGAATTATAAGACTTTTGTAGAAGTCGGAGCGAAAGAAGGGCGCACGACCGGCCACATTCTCAAGACAGTACCTGACTCACGCGTGGTTGCCATCGACCCATGGATGAAGCAGGAGGCGAGCGCAGATCCGACGAAGGAGACGTACGAGTCGTGGGACTTCGAGAAGATCGAGCGCGAGTTCTGGGCGAACGTCGGATCTGAAGTTATGCGCTGCGCAATGATTCAGCTTACCTCGGCGGAGGCCGCTCGTCTTCCCGGACTGGCTGGACAGGGCAGGTATTTATTTAAGTAATTAACCAATTAATCTATGGTGGGATGATCACGTATGCAAGATAGCAAGAGATAACGAATGAAGATGGTGAACATCAAGAAGTAGCTAAACAAATATTTCACAAGATTCAAGTAGCAAGTACCAAGTCATGTAATAACAAGTCAAACCATGAGATATTGGCTATTTTATTCAAGTAAGTAAATTCCCATATCGGGCCACGTGAGTCAAGTCATGTCATGTATCAAGTCAAGCACTTTTATAGATTGTGGAATGTCATAAATCAAGATAGTCATGCACTTTGATGCAATGTCACACCGTGATCATTCAACTCCCATGGGCATAAGTACTTTCGGGTGCTCCTCCTAGGACCAGATCGGGCCCTATATGTGTATGCATTGGTCAATGTATATTTGTGACATCCGCTATAGTTTATGGCCAATAGAGTTACAAGGAAGCAAGATTATTGAAGGAATATTAGGATAGATTTATGGAATAAGGATTCCAAGGATTGAAAATATGTATAGAGACAACTCATGTAAAAATTCGGGACATACACAAAATCTGGTAAATTGGCGTCCATGATGGTCGCCGCTAAAACTAAATTGGCGTCCACCCTAGTGGTCCCTTATTTAGTGAACAGTGGAAGGCACGAAAGAATTGACGTCGATAGGGTCAGGCGCTCATTCTTATTGGTGTCAACTATTCTGGACGCTAATTTCAAACAGTGACTTGTCTCTCATATAAATGCCAGAACAGCGTGCTATGAGGGCTGATTTGTCATGTTTCTTAAAAGGGACATAAGTAGAACTAGTGTGTAGAGTTTTTAGGGTACAACCAACTCGACTATCTTGAGGGAATCCAAGATTAGCGGAGATTGACGGAGGCCTCAATGAAGAAAGAACCAGTCCAAAGGAAGAAATATCCCGTGGAGGGCCCAATCATCGCCGAGAGTTGAGGGGTAAGCGTAAAACAACATGAAACAGGGACTCCATCTATAGATGTGAGATGAGAGTGCCAAGAAACTCACGGTTAAGGGCTAAAACACCTGTATACTAAAGGAACAAACACTGAGGGGAGCAAGGGCTGGAGCTTACCTGGTTGGTTTGAGGAAACCAACCCTGTTTGGAGACGAGGGCGAGCGGGGAAGTGTGGGTTCCCTGCACACTACGTTGATCGGAGCTTCACCCTGCTAGATAATATACAAGCACTACGTCTCGCACAAGAGGGGGATCTCGGGGTGGGGAGAAGTGGAGTACAAACAAACACTACCTCCACACAGGGATGGGTGGTAAGCCAGCCATGCGGGGAGGGGAGTGAAGCTAAGACATTGCTGGGTGGGCACTTCTTCAGTTCTGTCCAGGTCTGGAACAGCAGGACAGGGAGTTGCTGTAGATGCTGCCACGCACTCCACCGAACTCAGAAGTCATCGTGGCTAGTGCTGAAACGTCGTTGACAGGCCTTGGTACGCCTGTGAATTTCTGTGGTCAGCCCTGTCGTCATCACCGGCCAGGGCAGACTCAGGTCCTGGTCCTCTGTGCTCTGGCTCAGACTGGTCCTGGGATGCAGCAGCAACTGGATGAAGTCGTCACATCCACGCCCGAAGTCTAAATGTGGCGGGATCAAAGTGAATACGACCGTGGTCGAGTCTTCTTTGAGCGGCAGCCAGGAAGAGCACCATATGATTTCGGGGTCGAGAGATATGTCCAGAAGAGTTGGAGGGGGTCTGGATGGATCCTGACTAACCTGATCTGTGAACATGGGGTAGAAAATCGGAACGGGCTGCTCCGAGCTTCAATCGGCACCCCGCTTGATGCGTTGGATAGGTGACTGGTGGGACTCCACTCCGACTAAGTGGCGCACCAAGGGAATCTGTGGTGTGGTCGCAGGAGCTTCTATAAGTTGCTTCTGGTTACAGTCTAGACTGGTTCTGCGCAGTCCGTGGAGAACGGCTCTCCCGGGCAGCTCTGAACTCCGATTGAGACGGGACCACCTCGCCTATGAAGCAGCTTCAAATATCTTTCTGGCAATATAGGATAGGCCACTAGAAAATATGTTATGAAGTCGTGGCAGCCTTTGCAACCTCATGGTAAATCAAAAAAAATAAATATAAACAAAATTTTTAACGTGGGGAGCATTCTCCCCATTCCCCTCTCTCACCTCTTCACTCTCTCTCTCCCCATCGACCCTCTCTCTCCCCCTCTTTCTCTCCCGATGGATTGACCACCCCGGGGCACTGCAAGTTAAGCGGGAGGTGTCCTTGGCGAGCTCGAGACGTGAGGAGTGCGTTGATGTCGATGTGGTGGTGAACCGCGGCCCGTGGAGGCGAGGAACCGCGAAAGAACGACGTGGCTCCCTCAGCTCGTTTGGCACGTAATCGACGTTTTCGGCTTGCAAGAAGTAGGGGAATGGATACCCGACCCCATTAGGATCGATTTCCTACCCATGCCCATCGTTGTTATGTCTTAAACAGCCTAAACATCATCGTTATATTTTAATGGCATGAACATCATCTTTTATGTTTTAAATCCATCCATGGCCATTGTCGTTGGGTTTTTAGCCATTTAACTACTGTGGAATGATGGTGGAATGACAGGGAACAGGTTAAATGTTCGATTCCCATCGATTTGGATCGCTTGGGAAGGGATTCCATGAGGTTTCCCCCGTTCTCGGTTCTCTGGTCGGTAAACGGTCCTACCAGAGACCGTTTAATATCCGCGGTCTTACTTCAAACCGTGTTCATGTATTAAGCGGTCCATCGATGGACCATGTGAGAACTATAGCGGTCGATGTCTCCACCGTGTTTGACCTTTGACCGGTAAGGTAGTGGAATGACACGGCCCAATATGGGACCGTTTATATTCGTTGAGCGGCCAATCGTGGAACTGTCTACCCCTTTCATGGCTCGGACTTCGACCGTGTACATATTTAACCCTGTATAGCGGTGTGAACTTCGTGGTCCAGTGGGAGACCGCTTAGCTTAATGGGACGGTCCGCCGTTCAACCGTTTTTAAACAGTAGTGGCCCTGTTGTCGACCGTGTATTTCTTACAAATTATCATTTCAATTCTAGTCATTTAATTTCATGTTTCATGATGCATGATCACCATATTTAAAGTATTTTATGAACTGTGGCCCGACAAAAAATATAGGCTTCTGTTAAAAGAATACCTGGAGCTGAAGGCTCAGTAGAGGCAGCCACATGGCCAGCACTGTCCTGGCCCCCTAGAGACGCCCGAGGTGACCCCTCTGCCATGTCAGTCTCCCCAGGCTGAGAGAGAGGTCTTGGCTCCATTTGATCAGTAGCTATCCGAATCAATGGCACATTAAACATCAAAATTTTCTACATATGATGAGCATGCACAAGGAAAAAAATACAAAGATACATCACATACCTGAAGTATGTACCCCGCTAGGCTCAATGAAGCTAGCAACATTTGTCCACAACCCTGGGGCAAAGGGTAGTGTTGTTCGTCAGACGACCCCGATTCTGGGAGATTTATATGAGCTATTGTCCCAGGCTCCACGACTCTCAGATCTCCATCATAGTCTAGCAGGTCTACATGTGGGCCGGATTCAAGAAGTTATGAGAGCTCATCTACGGAGGAGGCCGACTTAGCAGCTGCATAATGAGTGGCAAGATAAGCAAAGAAATCATAAACATAATATGAGGACAATATACTCCTAGAATTACCTGAGGTAATCCTCATCTCTCAATCCTCGGTAGAGCTCAATAAGGAGGAAGATCCCTCGTTGGAGGAAGAACAAGAGGTGCTTGTACTCGACGAGGTGCTGGAACTTCCCCCGCCTGAACATCCAAAGGATGAAGAGCCCTCCTTGCTGGAAGAGGATTCACCCCCTTCTTTAATAATAGGGAGAGTGGGCTGGATCTCGGAATCCCCTGCAAGCGATGTTGTATTAACAAACATGTACGCCCATCTCCCCTATGCGAAAGGAGAAAAGATGGGGTATATAAGAAATTCTCACCTAAAGCCGGGATAGCAGGGGCCCCCTCCATATCAGGCATGGGAGAAGTGGCAGTCACCGGCGTGTAGTCATCGGCCGGAGGATCTAAGTCCCCAATGTCCAAGCTAACATCAAGGATGGACTCATCAAAGTGTAATCCTGTCTCTATGAAGGCACTCCCCGAACTGGGGCGAGAAACTTATCTCAGCTCGACTTTGGTGGGTTGATCGGCCATGAAAGGAGGGTTTGACGCTCTACCCGAGATAAGTAATTCTAATTCGTGGAGAGCACCAAGTAGAAAAGATGAACAACCACTCACACTCGTTGGGATAGAAATCACACTCGTTGAGGCAACAAGAATGATGGCAATTAACTTCTGAGCATGAAAAGGATTCACTCAAAATCTCCGTAGAGCCCACGCGAGATCAACAGATATAGTCAAACCACAGAGTGAACACAAGGATTTTAAGGTGGTTCGGGACCACAATTGTGTCCCCTACGTCCACCCCTCACAGAGTGAGGATTAAGCTTCACTATAGAGTGAGGCGCACACACACGCACGTCGAAGACGGCACAACCACACAAGCGGCTGAACCTGGCCGCACAATCACACTAACGCAGCCTACCTTGGCCGCACAGCCACACACAAACGCAGCCTACCTTGGCCGCACAACTACACACGATGTATTCTCAAGAGATGGAAGATGGAAAACAAATATTCAAGAGCATATGAGCATTATGTGCATAAATCAAGATCTGAAAGACTATAAATATATCTAGCTCCCCCCGTCAATATTTCTGATGGAGTTCGATCTCCCCTTCTTGAGGTCGGAGATGATGGTCGACGTTCCAACAGGATGGAGAGCCGTGGTCACCTTCCCTTCACCAAATCACGTAGCAGCTGGCTCAAGCAGGTGGAGGATGAAGGTTCCTTCCTCATATGGTCATTCTTCAGTGCACAAGGCAGAGGGGGTATCCCTGGTTCGCAGCCGCACTCTCCCTGCAAGACCAAAAACAGATGAAACGTGAAAGCCCTTTCTCCTTATCTGAAATCACCCTAATCTTAAAGTATATATACCCCAATGAAAGGAGGGACACGTGGAGGGGACAATCACCCATGGACCAATCATAGAGGGGCACAAAAAGCGTGGAATATAAATAGGGCGTCAAGCCTGCACGAACCGGCGTAAAACACGCCTGTCGAAAAGTGTCGACTCAAGGAGTCGACACTTCTTGCCCAGCAACACGAAAAATAGACACTCGGAATGGACCGGCTCCGTGAGCTTGCAACTTCTTAACGGTTCCAGAGGGAAACCGTTCAGGTCTTACCCTGCCAATGGCACAAAAATAAAGTTCAAAGAACATAATTTATCATTTCAGCAATTGCACGGTCTAATTAGAGACCGCCCAAGAATATAAACGGTCCAAATAGGGCCCTGAGGGCATTACTAGTTGGGATCACATAGTGGCATTAGAACGGCCTAGCGTCAGACTGCTCATTGACATGAACAGTTATAAGGAGACCGTGTGGGGGGGGTTACGTTGCCATAAATAAATGGTCTGAATATAGACCGTTCAATAAAGAAATGGTCCATCGAAGGACCATGTATAGACTGTCGATTTCAAAAAATAAAATCGACCTCTCCACCTCCCTCCTCACCGTAACCGACGGAGAAACCTCCCCCACTCTCCACCACCTCATACACCACCGGAGCCCCCCTCTTCCCATTCCTCTCCACTCTCATTCTTCCTCCCATTCTCTTCTCCCACTCTCTTTAGCCCTTCTATGCATTTTAAGAGGCAAGCCTTACACCGTCAGATGGCCGAAGAGAACATTACTGTACCACCGCAGGCCGAGACTCCCTCGACAGAGGTGCCGCTGGAGGCAGTCGAGGAGGTGGCCATGGAGGGACCCATGCCATCCGTACCTGAAGGAGGGGCATCTGTGATCATTGCCGGAGCGGCGATGGATGACGAAGCATCGTCGGAGGTGGTCGCGGAGACGGTGGAGAAGCCACCGAGGGCCTCTGAGGTAGGCCTTCCCCAAACCTCTACTGCATGCATGTTAGCCTAGGGGGATGGGAAGGGGCATTCGACCCCTACTGGACCGGTTGGGAGGCCACTCCCACCGTCACCCACCAGCGGGGAAGGTTTGAACGCCGTCGGGCACGGTGGCAGAAACATGGTCCCACAGGGACTGTGTAAGGCCCGTTCGTTAACGGATCCTTACTGGTATCAAAATAGAATTTAATCCCTGAATTTAAGAATTTTTATTTTGTTTAATGGGCTATGTCTATGCCTTTATGCAAGGGAGGGCCATCCAATATATAGGCTTCAAGAGGCAGTAAATCTTCCCTCCATTTCTCTTGCAATTGAATAGTTGAAGGATAAACAAAGGGTGGTTTGACCAAAGTAAATTACAGAGCTTTCTTTTCTGAAGGCAGAGAGGACATCCTTTTTACCAGAGAAAATTCTTCTTTCAGACATAATCCTCCTGGCTGTCGCAGGTGGCGGTTCTGGCAGTGAGAGACCCTTTTCCAAGGTTCTGTACTTGGAGATATTTGGAGTAAAGTGATCCTTTGGACACTAACGATGATAGGGACATTTTGGGTGTCCTCGGGAATCTTCTCCAATCTTCAAAAACTATTTTTTTAAGGGTTTATGTCTGATTTTTTACCTTCCTGTATGGTTTTCAAAAAGACAGATTGGACAGAGTGCTTTTGATTTTTTGATCAGTGAGGTCGACCTGCTGAAACTGTAAGGTCGACACTGCTTCACAAATTCTAGCTCATAATGGTTTCTAGAATGACTCTGGTGTCGACCTCCTGTAGTGGTGGTGTCGACACTGCTTCGAAGACGAGTGTTTATAATGACTTCTGGAATGAGGCTGAGGTCAACACCCTGAATCGGTGGTTTAGACACTTCATGCACTGGCTATTTCCCGAAATGCTGGTTGATGATGTTGAGGTCGACACTTCAAGATGATGAAGTCAACACTGCATGCGTTGGCCGCCTTCTAGAGTGCTAGTTGTGATCATGAGGTCGACACTTTTGATGATGAGGTCGAGGTAGTTATGAAAACCAGTAGGTGTTCTGCTTGCTACGTGAGTCTGAGGTCGACACTCTGAGAGACTGAGGTCGACACTCCTTCTTAATAAGGTGATAATAATAGTTTCTAGATTGCCCCTAAGGTCGACCTCCTGAGAAATGAGGTCGACACTACCTTTTTTGATTCCCTTGGGGCCACTTTGGTAATGGGTTGGGTTAGGGGCAGGTGAGCCACCCCGGGTGGCCCACCCCTAACCCACCCCGGGTGAGTTATTCCACCCCTTAGTTGGAGTGCTCTCTCTCTCTCTCTCTCTCTCTCTCTCTCTCTCTCTCTCTCTCTCTCTCTCTCTCTCTCTCTCTCTCTCTGAAGGAGAGACACGGCAATGGTGGTCAAGATGCCTGGCGGTGGCGGTGGCAGCAATAGGACCAGATCGCTCCCCATACATGCAACCTCTGAAGTCCCCATCCCCCCCCTCTCTCCCCCTCCATCTGTCTCTGCCTCCCATACTTTGGCGCTCCCTCCGACGATCCCACACCCCCACTTGTTCTCCCTCCCCCCTATCTCTCTCTCCCTGCATCTCTCTCTGCCCTCTCTTAGATCTCTCTCTCTCTCTCTCTCTCTCTTTCTCTCTACGACGAATGATGGCAAGGTCTGGGGCCCCTATTCGCAAACGGAAAAAGAAGAAAGGGCCTCGGGGGAGACCATGCAGAGGGCAATTGTTAGTGGAGGGGGTTAACTGATGATATGGCAGCAGGATCCAAGGTGGTGGAGGTGGCTACTCACAGGACCCAGGCGGAGCCAACGAATGAGGAAAATGGTGCTACGGTTGTGGCAAAAGAGGGTGCATAGAAGCTCTTGGAAGAGAAAGCTAAGGGGAAAATATAGCACAGTCTTGGGGCTCGCCGCGATGACTGATTGTGGGGTCTTAGGTGTGGAAAAGTCGGTCCCGATTCACAACACCTCGTACTCGTGGAGCTCGACACTGGCATAACCGCTGACGATAGCTAGCCAGAGTTCCCTACAAGGAGGAGAAGAGGCTGAGGAAGTGCTCGGGCTGTGGAGACCTATGGTGCAGTACGTGTCGTCTATGCATGGCCCATGGAGTGGAGGGCACGTCAGAGATCCAGATCGACATAGTGGAGGACTGCGATGCCACTTCTGTTATGCAACACTACCACGAGAGGGGGTGGACAGGGAGGAAAGGAAGATGAGGGTCTCTCTCTCTCTCTCTCTCTCTCTCTCTCTCTCTCTCTCTCTCTCTCTCTCTCTCTGTCTCTCTCTCTGTAGAGGTGGAGGGACACGGCAGGAAGGGCAGGGGATAAATAGAAATTATAGAAACCGGGATCGAACACTTAAAGAGCATGAAGCAGCGTGATCAGTCATGGACACGTGGTTCGAAGTTCAAGTTAACATGCACGTGATCCAAGGTGAGAATCCTAACTGAAGATTCAACCACGTGGATCAGCTTGTCTTCTGCATCTGACACGTGGACTTCCAGCGCCCCTTCTGGATGGAGCTTTTGGGCGGGAACATGTTTCCCACGCGCCAAGCTTTCCAGAGCCATTGTTCTCCTATAAATAGGGATCCTCCTTATCCAGGCGTGGGGGGCAAGAAGAGAAGAAGACTAGATAAGAAAGAAATTAAGGAGAGAGTTGCTGTGAGAGAAAAGAGTTACTGTGAGTGAATTTAGAGAAAGTTGTGAGGAAGAGTAGCCATTGAAAAGAAGAGTCAGAAAGAGATTGTGAGAGCAGAGAAGAAGAAAGAAAGAAAGAGAGAGCCAGAGAGCTTGCAAAGAAGAGATCATGAGATCGTGACTGAGAAGCAGCCAAAAAGTTTTTGAAGATCATCTGTGGCTTCTGGATCAGATCTAAGCCACATTGCTCTTGCAAGAGCTACATTATTTTCTATCTCCTTTGTTGAGTTCGTCTGTTTATATTTTCCATTTTTATCTTGTTTGAACATCAAGCCGTGTGTCAGCGTTACAGAGGATTGGTTCCTCTAGACAGTAAGCTATGGTGCTCAGCGGAAGCAAGCTGTGATGCTCAGCAGAAGCAAGTTGTGGCACTCAGTGGTAGCAAGTTGTGGCACTCAGCGGTAGCAAGTTGTGATGCTCAGCGGAAGCAAACTGTGATGCTCAGCTGAAGCAAGTTGTGGTGCTCAGCGGTGTAAGCAAGTTGTGATCCTCAATAGTTCAAGCTGTTAGTCAGCGAAAAAGCCATACTCAGGTTTGAGTGTGGGGTGGATGTAGGTGTAAACCGAACCACCTAAAAATCTCTATGCAGTGTGATTTGTACGTTTGTCCGCTCCATTTCCTCTTTCCCCCTTCACAGAATGTCTGAGCATAGTTATTACTTTCTTGAGTTTATCTGTGTGGATCTATTGTCAGTGGTTGACTCTTAGTTTTCACCGTGACGTGTGTCTCGACTTTTGCACTGTGAGACTAGTGTTAGGTGTAGCAGGGCTTTTTCGTTTGTTTATTCCTGTTGTACTTGGTTCTATGTTTCATGTAGAACTCGCCCTTAGCTACTTTATGTTGCAGTTTCTCGTTTTACGAGGTAGGAGTCCGAGTGATGCCTATTGAGCCTTTGTTTATGAGGCTCATTCCCTGCATTTTTCGCGTTTCAGGTGAGGTGAGGCTTCAGAGGAGCGCGTCTGAGGCTCCACGTGGTTCTAGTGCCCAGGTTTAGTTGCCAGTTGCCAGAGCCGGGATATGCCCCGTGTAGTTGTACTTTCCTTCCGTTACTGTACTAGTTGTGAGCTACTGTTGTATTATTAATCTATTGTTATATTGTGGACCATGTAACTTACTTAATGTTAATTTAATTTCCTACTTATTCATATAAATTGTGTAATTTTATAATTATTTTAGATTCTCGTGTACATCCACACCATCCCTTTAACCCTTCTGAGTCTTCAGACTCGTGGGTGGCAATTCAAGATTCAGATTATCGGGCCTTTCCCAATATTCAGATCCTGGGTCATTACAGGCAGCATCTCCCCCGGACCCAGATGTGGGAGGGGTAAAGCAGGTACACGTCCACAAGGGGTGACGTGGCCCATAAGTGTAGGTGCGCACAGAAGCGGTAACACCTCAAGGAAACCCATAAACCCACAGATGGAAGGCACAGACCCATGATTGAATCATAGGGTAGAAAGATGGCCTCCATCGGAACAGGGAAGATAGACAGTGGAGCTACCGGATCAAGAGTGGGGTGGCCAGGCCACCGGATCAGCAGGTGGGTGGATGAGCCATTGAATCAGACGGGTGGGCGAGCCACCAGATCAAAGGGAAGGTGGACATGCCGTCAGATCAGGAGAGAGTGGACATGCCATTAGATCAGGACTGAGGTGGTGAAGCCACTATATCGAGGGGGGGAGGCCACCTGATCAGGCGCGGTGAGCACCATCAGACCAGGCGCAACGTGTGTGAGCCATCAGATCAAGAAGCAAAAAGGGGGGACAAGCCACCAGATGAGGAGATTGAATGACACCACCAGCTCAGGAGAGGGTGACACCACTGGATCAAGAGGGTGGATGATGCCACCAAATTAGAAGGTGATGATATGTTGGATTAAGAGGGCAAACGACGCCACCGAATCAAGGGGATGGGAAGGGTAGTTGGGCCACCAGATCACAGGGTGGTGGTGCCACCAGATTTGGGAGATGGGAAGGGTGGCTTGGCCATCGGATCACAAGGGCCATAAGGCCAGGGACCTAAGGCTATCAAAGAGGCTCGACATGGACTGGGAGATTCCACTTGCAGAATAAGGGAGAGGTAATGGAGCAAGAACTTCCCAGACCCTAGCAGAGCAAAGAGGTTAACTAACAATCGAACCAGGGAGGAAACTATAACCCAGTGGTACGGGGAAGATATGAGAGACCTATGTAGAGATCCAGAGAATGCCAACGTAGACAGGGCCATTTCTAACTCCTCAAAAGAGGTGTACCTTAGAGTAGGCTCTATAGTCTCACTCATCACATTGAGTGGACTATGCATCTTCAGCCAAAGAAAAAGGGACAAAGCCTTAGACGACATAGGCTATAACAATCGTGAGTACGATGATCGGGGGCACCAGCAGATAATAGCAAACAGAGGCATAAAAGTAGGAGAAGACACACGTCATGGACATTTGACAAAACTGCTCTTCTATTCTTGCAACGAGGAGCAACCCAGGGGAGTTAATACATCGTAATAAGACCAAAAGGGAAAGGGAAGACCGAAAGGAGAATAGGACATGGTGGGGAAGGGAATGGAGCACTAGCCCCTCCCCTCCTGAAACCTCTCTCTTTCTCTGCACTCGCCCTTCTTCTTCATTTCTTCTCTGCTCTCTACTCTCTTCACTCAGGTGGTGGTGGCCGTCGGAGGAGGCTCCTCCCTTCTTCTCTTCTCGTCTTCTCTGAAAGTCCAGAGTCTAGCGCCTCTAACCTTCAGAGAGTCACCCCCTTTTCTCTCTATCTCCTCTCTCTCTTTTATATGATGGGTCGTGCCACGTTGGCGGTGAGAGGGTCAATGGAGTGCCTTCGAAGGCTCTGCTCCGATCTCTTCTCTCCGCCTCCACTGTCGCGTCATGACTTCCCTTTTGGGAGGAGCAAAAGGTTGGTGGTCAGAGGAGGACACCGCAGTAGGCCACCCAGTTGATGATAGCTCGACTGAGGCCATTGCACGCCAATGGGAATGACTTCTAGGTACAGGCAACACCCATTGGTCCTATGAAAAGCAAGACTTGCTGTCTTCGTATAACCGACGCAGGGGGCACCAGATGATGCAGCATGCCGCACTACCAAATCAGACACCCAAGGGGTAGCCACTGTTCAAGCGTCATGGGGCGCCACCGGATCGTTGGACTCGGAGCACCACAGGATGAGCGGCTGAGGGTGGCACCGGATCGAGTGACTCAGACGTCATTAGATGAAAGCAAGGGAAGTGCCACCGGATCAAGAGGAGCTCCACCGGATCAAGAGGAGCTCCCCCAGACCACGTATCAAGGTGGGCTAAATGCCACCGGTTCAAGTGGCTTTGGGTTGAGAACACCACCAGCTTATTTGCACCCCTGTTCTCGGGGACCTTCAAGCTTGTGATATTTCCCTTTCTAATTCAGGGTTTGATTCGCCCGCCTGGGCGTGGGTTGATGTGCATACTATTGTTCACAATTGTTGGTCTTCTTCAAGGACTTGGGGATATCAAACCTCCTAGTGTGTTGTTCGCTGTCATGGCCACGAGGTGAACCCACGTGCATCCTCGACAACGTATTGATTCGGGGATGCCTAGCTCCTTGTGGTTTAATGCGCCCTAACGGACGTAAGGTGTCTTCGGATGTTGAACTCCTTCGGAGACGACTCACTGGATCTTTCTGAGATTCTCTTGCCTGATGAGAGGTTTAGACGAGCTTTGACGTCGCCTGGAGTTGTATGCATCTATTCTAAACTTATTCGAGGAGCCTTATGGACGTGAAATTTTACATGTCCACAAATGTCCCTCACCCCCAAATAGCACAGGCGAAGGATGAGACAAGCGGAGCATGTGAGTGCACCTGCCCCTATTTATCATTACTGGGTTTTGGAGTACAGGACCGACAGGGTGAGCGACGGTGGTTCGGCCACTTTCGAGGACCTCGCTCTTTGGTTGATCGTGTTTGCATGATAGGTCCGAGGATCCTTGTCTTGTTGCTGTATTCCCCCTAGTGGTGTCACATCAGGCCACCTAGGAAGTGCTTGGTTTCGAGTGACTTTATTGGGCTTATCTCATGGCAAGTGGGCCTGACAGGGCTGTCACTTGAGGGACCTAGGCCTCGTTTGATCTGGCAGGACCTTGTTTGGCTGCTCGTATATGGGCTGTGGAAATACCCTTCTCCAGGTATCAAAGGAAGAGAGTAAGAAGAAGAAGGAATGGCCAGAGAAAACCCCATCCACCAACTCTTTGGAAGGACCCCCTACGGGGTACGATAAAAAAGAGGATGGTAAAAGGCATCCTCCAAAGAGTCAAAGAGGTGGGGTCGTAGACTCAAAGAAAAAGGAAAAGAGGCTAGTTGAAGAGCAGAAGAGGCAAAGAAGGACACTGGAAGAGCCACCCCCCACCGATGGGATCGACGGTGAAAAGAAAAAATAAAAGGAGGTTGGAGAGGAAGCTTGAAGAGCTACCCCTTGAGGCGACGAGATGGAAAGGCGGAAGGGGGAGGGGAGGAGGAGAGGTAAGAATGGAATAGGGGCACAGTGGCATGCCCTGATCTGTCCGCTTCTACCTTCCTCCAAAGGTAGCATCGGCGGTCCAAAAGAAGGAAGACGACGTGCCACCACATGTCGAACCCTCTTTCGAGCTGCCCACCGACCGTCGAATGCTCTTTCGAACTGGAGAAGCAAGAATCTTCCCCCTACTACCGTCTGCATCTTTGTCCTCTAAAATGCCTTCCATGCCTCACTAAGACCAATAGCACAACATTTCGCGGAGAGGAGAAACTGTAGGGATGGCCTTAAGCAATGAAAAGAGGAGGAAACGCCCTTCATGGCCATTTATAGGCCGAAGGGGAGCTGTTGCCTTAAATGATTTTCCCTCTCGAAGAAGCGCGAAAGGTGGACCCCTTTCCCTAAGGCGATTACCTCGTTTTTCACCAATACCCCCTCGATATGCACTACCCTCACGCAGGAGGGGGGAACAAGGGGTGGGGGAATCCAAACTACCGATCTGCACCGCCTTGTCGGGATGCCGCCTGCTTGTCCTGTGCCGTACGCCTAGCTCCGTCGTCCGATCGAAGTGTCATCAACGCCTGGACGAAGCCTGGTGGATGTCGAAGAACTCCTGAAAGTCTGACATCGAGCCAAGGTCACCGGAAGGTGGAGAGGGTCACAGCCGATGGCCTGCATAGTTCTATCTTGCCGGACAGGTTGGCGTGGTCGAAGTGCGTCGACTGGTACGCTCACTGTAGAACTCTAAATGCAACGGGACCAACTCAGGGGTGTAGCAGACAGAGAGCACTGTGATCCCTAAAGAGCTAGATGCCGTCGGATCACTGTGGCGGTCGTGGATGCTGGAATGGTCAGCCTCTGGTTCCTGGGTGAGCAGCAAGATAGGTTGACAATGGCTATTGTGGAATCTTCTATGCTGAGGTCAGAACTAGACAAAACCACTTGGGTTGGCTTCCTATCGTCGGGAGTCACAACTTTGTAGAAGACCGCTCAGCCTGAAACTGAGCAGAGGATGGAGTATCAGGGCCGACTATGTGGCAGTCTATCCTGGGTGAATAGAGAGTTCTAAAATTTGGCGCGATCGAGGGAAAATGGTCGCCCTGGGCGGAGGTGTTGTTGAAAGAAGGCGGGACCACCTCTAGGTCAATGGAGACTCAAAGATGTAGAACTCTTATGCAGAGGGTTCTGGCTGATTCGCACAGGGGTGGGCGGTGTAGCTACTGCCAAGTGACCCTCGGAATCTGGTGTAGGTCTAGTGCAGTTGCACGGAAACGCCTACCATGGGTGGTGCTGATGACGAAATGAGGTGAGACCACTTCAAGAGCGTCGCAGACTCAAAGGAGGGTGACTTTGACGAAGACACCTCGAGCCAATTCTCACTGTGGTCACCGGGAGAATTTTTGCGAGCTGGGCTTTCAGTTCTGCCTGAGAGTTGGGAGTACCTGAGCTGACTTCGGGCTCCACCGAGAGGAGAGCGACGTCGGGGGAAGGGGGGTCGAGTCGGAGGCCGGCGGAGGGGGGGACACACCTGGAAGGGGGGAGTTCCCTACAGGGGCTCCCCCCACCCAACGAAACCACCGGAGCGAGAGCCGTCGGTGAAGATTTCGTCGGACGAAACCAACGTACAGTACCACCACCGGAGGGTGGTGAGAGTTACGAGGGGGTAGGTGGGAGCTCCCACCTACCCACTCGAGTGAGACTCAACTTACTACGGCAAACCTTGACATTAAGATCAACATGTAATACAAGGTGTATAATTAAATACACGTAGCTATAGATGGTGGCATATTATAACACAAGTATGATTACATGGTTAGTTCACGAGGAATTGAGCAAGGCTGGTGTGCATTAAATAATCAGCCAAAATTCGATAGCTATCACTGTATTAGATTCTACATTCATTTAAAAAAAATTAAGGCTTCTAACGTTAGCGACATCCATGCAATAACACATTCTAATGCAATAAACAAGTAACCATCTGACTGCGTGGGTATATTTTAGAGCAACTGAGATGTTTGACCAACCTAACTACTTTGTCCTCATCATACGTACGTAAATGTGTTATTAGACGACTACAGCTCCAACATCTGAAACGATTTTGTGGACCACGATGGAACCAAGTACTCCAGACACGTACACAACAATCATGGCTCTAGCTGTGGTCCTGCAGCCATCAGCATGTCAAAATTTCGCAGCTACATAATTAAATTGCCCATCCTCCTCCACGTACGTACGTAATTAAGTTCATAGTTTAAAAGTTAATTGCCAAGATCATATCTGCTCATTAAAGGGTTTCCCGGCAACCTCCCCTCTGCACACCCCGTGCATAAAACAAGCTGATCTCCTACTCTTAAACTAGTGTGGCCCCTCTCCCTTCGGTGCCTTCTCCTTCTCTCTCACGTGCATGATTTGTTCCCTTCTTAATTAATGGCCATCAGTTATATAACTCTGCGAAAGTTTTACCACATGTGCATATGACTCCTGCTTCTTCATGAAGCCTCACCTTAATTACTGGCACACATGCATCACGGCAAACGACTCGATGTTAACGTTTAAACGGCGTGATACGCGTAGGAAATGGGGTTGAAACGGCGCACATTCAATAAAAAGGGGCCTTGAAACGGCGCGCCGATTCAAGGGGCGCCGTTTCAAAGGCGCACCGGTTCAGGGCGCGCCGATGAACTGTGGCGTCGATTCAACTCTGTTTCACGCGAAATGAGTTCTGACTGACTTATTTCGAGTTTATTCAAACATTTTAGAAACTTTAGATTGCTTATTGAGTTTATTATGCATCGGGTCGGTCCCGGATGGTTCGGCGATCAGATCGCGAACTTGCGCGAGGTTTGTACTCTAGCGCGGCGACAGCTCTGAATCGAGTCAAAAATCTGGCAGCATCTCCCCATCCCGGAGGATATATCAAGGAGAAGCGGGGAATACTCACGCAATGGAGCAACCCCTAAAGGGCCGGGTGGCACGACGGCGGCCGGTAAAAACTCGAGCGGATAGAAAATCCTCGAGGGGTAGCCTACTAGGGGCACCGAATCGGTGGGTGAGCGTAGACGAGTAACGCGACTCACAGTGGGAGCGAAGACCCCGAGGGTAAGCCTATGAGGGGCACGTGACCCGAGTCGGTACTCCGTCTAAGTCAGGATGACCGATTAGAGAGGAAAACCCTGAGGCTAGCCTACAAGGGGCGCCCGTCCCACGGCCACCACGGAGTCTATTAAGGACCGTGGATTTGAATCTGTCAGGATTAGCCCAATTTAATATTCACCCGGTCGTCTGTGGGAGATTCGCCACTAACAGGCAGATCCCACGGGCACAATGGCGTTGTGATCAAACGATAGGAATGTTTCCCTCCCCCCCGGACCACCACGACTTGCTGTTGAGACGGTTGAAACGGCGCAGCAGAAAATCCTTGCGGACGAGTGTTAGTGTATTAGTATTAAGCTAATCAAAAGGGACTTGGAAAATGGTGCTAGGCCATAAAAGGGGGGACCTAATTCTCCCTGGTTCATATTGTGGACTGGTAGAGAAGTTGGGAGGTGATAAGTGTGTATTTTCCCATCTGTACGCCAACGGTTTGGAAACTTGTTTACGAGTGGACACATGTTTTTATGGATACATGGAAGTCTTGTTGCTGGATGTTTTTCCATTCAGTTTATGTTAGTCTTACCCACTTGATAAAGTCTTATGTGGGCTGTCCCCTTGTCTCAGGATGTCAGGGAACCATCACAACAAAATACCCGCTTAGTTGCTTCAGCATCTGCTAGTTCTGTCAACTCACATGGAATTGAGATTTCATCAGAGTTTAAGCCGGTTGAACACCCAACTGAGCCCCTGGATCATGATCAACCAGTCAAGTGTCCCTTGCCTGAACCATCTATTATAAATGTGAGTATGACACTCTGTCTTTGTGGATTACATTTTGTATTTTGCTATCCCTTTTTGTTGTTATGTGAAGGTTTTGGGAGAACCTGTTTTATAGTCAAATTTCTTGAAACACTTGCCTGATCATGCTCACTCTTACGTGCTCTTTGTGATGTTCTGTTTATCATCTATGCCCTACTTATTATGTTGTGAGCAGTGGCATATGGTGATGTATTTAGTCTATGAAAAGGGCTATGGGCCCATGACAGTAGTAGGTTGACTTGTGCTTAAGAAAGAGAATAGAAAAGGGTGTTTGTTTACATGGGTTTGTAGGAAGCCTTATGGTCCTTGCAAACATACATGCTTGCACACTCACTAATCTGTTGTAGCACTTGAACCAAGCAACAGAAAAGGGTGAGGATGTTATTGGCTATTTAGTGCAAGTTTGTTGAGAAGATGAAATTTGTAACAATTACATTCATCAGAACTAAAACAAATATAGATCTAAAGAGTATACAATAAAGAAAAGTGGTCTATTTACAATATAAAGTAACTACAAAATGCATACAACTTGATAAATACTCTGTCATAAGTATATTGTTGTAAGCCAAAGCTGGTGTTGGAAACTAATAAGAAAGGGGACAAAGGATGAGTGATGATGATGGTTAACAAAATAAGAATTTGGGTACAGTGTGTTCATTGATATTTGTTAACCCGTATAATGAAGAGCCTTCTGTTATAAAGACTGTGGGAAAAACCTACCTTCCTCCCATGGGCTATGCTACACAGTAAACAACCTCCGAAGGTGAGCCTCCGCATCAAGCAATGCAGGACACGAAGAGGAACCATCATCATCCTGCACAAAGGCTTCATGCGAATCCAAAATGAGTGACCTTCGAGTATAAGGGACATCCTCCTGGTCCTCTGGGATCATCGAGAGGGGGGCATACGAGGGGGGCGAGTAGGGCACATGGGGCAAAGCCCCGTCGGCACCACCACCTCCTGAAGTCCCATGATCAAATGGCACCCAAGAGGGGGGGGGTGAATTGGGTATCAACAAATTTTAACAAAGCCTTGATAGATTATAAAGAGGAGGTGATTATCAATTGCAAGGCGAACAATATTAACACAAGAACTAACAGATGTACTATACTAATAAGCAAGAACAGAATTGGAGGTAGAAGATATGGATCAAACCACTCAAGAGACAGTGATTTTTAGGTGGTTCGGATGTAACAACGGCAACCTACATCCACCCCTTACACATCGTGAGGATTCACACACTATCTTGTAGGAAATTACAAGATCAACACCACACACACACACGTGAAGAGTGTAGAACTCCCACGAAGGTGCAAGAGCACCGACACACAAGAACGGTGAAGAACAACAAGGTAACTCACACACACACGGATCTTTCTAGATCCACACACACATAAAATGATTGAATGTTACAAGAGAACACAAAAACATGAATGGAAGGAGAAGAGCAGAGAATAAAAACACAAAACAAGCTCTCCCTTAGTGGATGAAGGTGGTATAGGATGAAGCTTGCTCCCAGCTTGATCTCCACTTGATTTGGATGCAGACATGCCCTTGAAAACCTCAGCTCCTGGATGAAGAATTCCCACGAATAACTGTTCATGGCTACAGTACCCACACCTTCTTCCTTGACAGTCTCTCCTTGATCTTCCCTCTTGAAGCCTTAGGGTTTGTGACCCCAATGAGATCCTTTATAGATCTAGGAAAGGCATGTGAACAGCCCCAGACCAGATCCACAAATCACTGTTGATGTCAATGGTTTTTGGTCACCTTGTGATGGACTAATGCTTAATTTATTGTGTGAGTGATTAATTCAATGTGAGCTTTAATGAAATAATCATATTTTTGGAAAGGCTTAAAATGCTCAATGAAAGTGCTCATTCAACGTGAAAATGAATATCCCTCACTTGTAGTTTCTTGATGTTAAGCATATGGAAGTTACGAGAATGCTACTTGCATAATAAAGCTTCCATGACTTTGCATTTGGTCAAATATGTTTTGGTTGGATGGGGATGTAGAATAATGCCACAGTATACAAAATACTTTAAACATGGTGCATATGGAACATGAAATGTATTAGAAATTACATATGCATGCTTTTGAAATCCCCAGGTATATAACGGACCAAGACTATCCCGTTGCATACCATAACGGACCAGGGGAGGACCGCTATGCTTAACAGAACTCATAAAATCCACAGTTAAATGACACTATAATGCACCAAGGTAGGCGCACTATAGGACTATAAGGCACGGGAGCAGGGGCGTTAAAGTCAACAGGCATACAACACGATGAACAAAGGCTATAACGCACCAAGAGTGGGGCGTTATAGGAACATAATGCACCTCCCAGGGGCCGTTATGCCTACCAGAACGTTCAGAATCCACAGGTAAACACAAGTTATAACGCATCTAACTAGGGGCGTCGTATGAATTTAACGTGCAGGGATAGGGGCGTTAAAGGCAACAGACCTTTAACTCAACATGCAGGGACTATAACGCACCAGACGAGGCGCGGTAAAGCCACCCGAACATGAAAATCTACAGAAAACTCACAGTTCACGGATGATATAACGCACTAGTAGGGGTGTGTCAAATGACTATAACACAACAGAGGTGGCGCGTTATGTCACCTGGGTTTCGTGACTCCGGAGTTCGGAATCAAAACCCCCTACCGATTGATCGAAATCGACGGGGGACGCGGCGAAACACTAAACCAATTCAACCTGCCATACCATACCAACATTCCAAGCCTACGCATGCCACTAGAATTTAATATACGATGCCCCATACCTTCATATCAAGCTTTCCCATCATAGAATCAACCAAAGATTAAGAATCTGGAATCATTCATTCATACTAGTCTTATTTTGGAAATTAAAGTACATGATCAAGAATTCAAATCAAAATTCAATAGCACTTGCGCTTGTGTAACTACCAAATCCACATCATAGACAATTGCGTCCCTCATTTGCTATTCCAAGCAAGTGCCCTTTCAACCCTACACCTCCTAGATCAGAGCATTAAGCATATGAGCTTTTTATCTGCCTTATTTAATTGTCCCTTTTGAGATCTTTTATTTTTTCTACACACATGACGCTGCACTACCCTTCACTGCTTAACATGAACCTCTACTCTTGCCTTAGGAGAAGCAGGCCCAGTTATACAGATCAAGGTTCTCTTTTCCGATTGACACGAACCTCAACACGTCTTAGGTGAAGTAGGCTCAGTTACTAAGATTTGAGGTATTTTTGATGGTGTTCCTTTTTTTTTCTTTCTTTTTTTTTCATAGTGCTTTTACACTTATTTGATAGATAACTTGGCTGAAAGCTTGATAAAAAGATCTCTTCTTCAAGAAGTGTAGAGTATCAGACAATAGCCCTAAAATAGCAGAAGGCTTGCCCTGCTTGTTTCATTAGTGTGCAACGTGATTTTTATTTTTTCTAAAAAGTACACATGAACTTTAAAGAGATCCTTTCATCAGTTTTCCATGGCTAGATCGACTAAATTATCCATCATCCTTCTCCCTAGCCTTTTCAATTCCAGAATTACTTTCAATAAAAGCATAAATCAATAAAACTCAGCTGGGGTTTCATCTTTTCTTGTTATTAAAAAAATGCAAGATAAGATGATCACACAAGAATTTCTACCAGGTTGTTCTATATGCATTTTGATTCAAAATTTCTCTCCCCCCCTCCAACTTGAATGACATTGTCCTCAATGACATATAAAATTAAAAATAATATAACAATATAACAATAAATATTTTTGAGTAAGAAAGAAACAACCTGATATGCGGGGTGAGTTTTCATCAATATTATGGACGACGACCTTAAATTTTCAGGGGTGCTACACCCTCCCCCACTTAAAAGAATTTTATCCCCAAATTCACATGGTATTTTTCTTCCAAAATAGCCTAAAATTATTACACCTTGACCTTAATTACCAACAATATGCTAGAAAGGGTAATGAATGGAATCTACTTTCGTAATAGAAACAAATAGGACTAACTTAAAGTTAAGGTGTACCTCTCGTTACTCCATTAGTTAGTGCGTTCAAAGGTTGAAGCCTTCCTTGATGTCGTGTCCCATCGAGATTTTCAACCTTCAGAGGTTGATCTTTTGGAAGAGAATAGCTTGCTACCTTGTGGTCCTTGCTTCCACAACGAAGACATCCGCCTAACTCCCGCCAACATTCCTCTGTCCGATGATTTCTCTTTCCACAATGTTTACACTTCTTTTGCGACACTCCATCATGTCTATCTCTGCTTTTTATCTTCTTGCCTTTTGACGACCCATTACAACAATTAGGTCTCTTCTTACTAGTCACGGTTCTCCTTGCTAACTCATTATTTCTTCTCTGAGCCTTGACTTTTTCCATCATCTTCAAGACATCCTCTAACAATTGAGCTCTTTTAACCATCTCCGGATAAGATTGTATATCCACTGGCACCAATTGGAGAATGAGCTGAAGTCTTAACCCATTCATAAATCTTTTAGTCTTCATTCTTTCAGTTGTAATCAGATGAGACGCATAACGAGACAACCTTGAGAATTGGGCCTCATACTCAACTACGGACATACTCCTTTGTTTCAACGATGCAAATTCTGCGACCTTCCTTTCTTTAATTCTCTCAAAAAATATTTATCATTAAAATATGTTAAGAATTCTACCCATGATACTTGATTATTTGGCAATGTTGCTTCTACGGACTCCCACCATGCCCTAGCATCCTTTTCTAGCTGGAATGTAGCCAATAGGCTTTATCTTGGTCCAAACATTGCATTATCCGGAATATCCTCTCAATCTCCTTTACCCAATGTTCCGCCTTGTCAGGGTCAGTGGATCCATCAAACCAAGGGGGATTCAACCCTTGACAATTTCTGTGCAATTCTCCCGCACCACGATCCGCTACACCATGAGCCACCTATTGGAGGGCTTGAGTCAAACCTTGGACCATCTCATGCCATTGATTTTGCTCAGCTGCCATCTAGCTAGAGAGTTAAATTTCTACAAAACAAGACAAGAATTAATTCCTTATATATTTCAGGAGTAGCACAGTTTAATTGGAGAGCGAATATATTTTAACACTTAACCCGTGGCTCTACCCGATTCTCATGGAATTCCTATAGGATGACCGATAAGGATACTCAACCTATCTCTTGGACTTAATGCCCTAAGGAGTTGAAAAGTCGAAGCTCTGATACCACCTCTGTCACGCCCCGAACCGATAGCAGCGGAACGTGTCGTTTGCTCGGAACGTGGCAGTTAAACAGTCGTGAACGATCAAGAGCAATGGCATGAGACCAAATAATTCGAAACGACAATCAAGATTTTTATTTCAAATATGAACCTCTTACAAATTTCAAATTTCAAACTTGAAGACCCAGCTTCATCATAATGGAAAGAAATGACCAAAGACATACTAGTGAACTTGGACTAGACAATTAATAGGAACTACTATTTAGACTCAAGAAAGATAAAAGACGCTGGTTGACTAGTTTCCGGAGCTCGCTTGCACACTTGACCCTCCCGTGTGAGTCTCGGTCTCGCTAGCCACCTACTTACCTGAAAAATGTTGGAATAAACTATGTGAGCGAACGCTCAGTAAGAATTATATCTTAAGAACAAGCTAGCTTTAAGTAGTTACATGTTACATGAATGCAAGGTTAATATACATGAATGATCGCAAAAGCAGAATGCAAGGATATCGATTAAACCAAGATATGGGAGTTCTAGTAAAACGAGACAAGCAAGAGTTAAAGATAGCACCAAGCATGAGATATTGGCTATTTAGAGTTTTTAACAAGTACCACGACGAGTCACGCACGCAAGTAATATTATGTAAAGTCACGAGAGAGAGAGTAAGTGGAATGTCTCTAGAACGACAAGCACTTCGCTGCAACGCCACACCGCGATCATTACAACTCCCATGGGCACTAGTACTTTCGGGTGCTCCTCTCAGGACCAGATCGGGGCCTTATATGTGCAGGCATTGTACAATGTATTTTCGACATCCACGATAGTTATAGCCAATGTAGAATTCCAAGGGAATGAAACTTGTAGGAATGTTAACGTAGATCTTTGTGGAATACTTTGAGTAAACATCATTACTCATATCGGAAAACTAGGTGGAATTGGCTCCCTATTGGGTGCCATGAGTACTCGAATAAGCGTTCATAAACACATGAGCGCTCGTTCTTTGTACATGATAAGGTAAAAAGAATTGGTGTCTACGTGGAGTCACGCAATCCAAGATGATTAGTAATGGCATGATTTTCCATTCCATTAGCTCAAGAATTAATCTCATGGTGGCTGAATAACATACCATGAGGGCCGGTATACCATGTTTCTTAGAGTGACATGGCAATAAAAAGTGTCATGGGTTTTAGTGATACAACTAGCTCGGCTGCCTTGAGGGAATCCAAGGCTAGCGTAGACTTATGGAGGTCTCTATGACTAACTTATCAGTCCGGAGGAACGGAATGTCCAACGGAGGGCTCGTATGTCACCGAGAATTGAGGGGTAATCGATAAAACATCGTGAAACGTGAGACTATACTCACGGAATGGAATATAGTGCCTATACACATCACCCACTATCAAGGGTTACAGAAACAACGAAAATCAGAAAATAAGAAATTGGCACCTTCGATCAAGTCTTCATTTCATGAAATAGCGCCCTAGACAGGGTCGCCAATTCACTATTTAACGATTGTTCCTTCAGTCGTTGTTTTCAAGTTTTAAACATATTAATACATGTAAAATCTCTAAAATTTTAGATATTATGTAAATGGCGACTTATATCAAGTCTTCAATTCATTAAATCGCACCTTAGTTAGGGGCATTAATTTAAAATAACGACATGGATCAAGTCATTAATTCAATATTTCTATAATTTGGTCAATGAATAGTAGCACTTTTTAAATAAAATGAATTTCACAGAAACAGTCATATGGTCATGTAGAGAAAAATATCAAGACTCTAGTAGTGTAATCATACATTTGATTAGATATCATGGTTTACAGTTAGTGAGCGTGTCGGACTTGAGGAACTCCCCCGTGCTTCCGCTTTGTGCTCTTGCACCCACATGTCAGCTTCTCGAACTGGTACGGCACCCGAACTGCATCGTAGGATCGTAAATCAGACGAACCGGGACTGAGGACGGTCGTGGGACCACCGGGCTGGAGGGAGGGGTGCGGCCCCCAGGGGGTTCACCCTCCCTGGGGTGCGCGGTCGCCCCCGGGGTGAACTGGCCCTGGGGGAGGTCGTAACCCCAGGGGATGGCCCCCGAGGGTCTTCTTGCGCCGTCTGGGGTTGTCCTTCGCTAGAATTTGATCTCCAGAAGGCTGGAATGGCCCCGTGGGGGCCACCGTTCTTTGAGTTGTCATAGCCGCCCGCAAGGTGTTCGGGTAAATACCCGACACACCCCGGATTGCCGAACGTCTTGAGTAGATGACTGGGGGGGCCGCACGGCGAGCCTTGGGTTGATGACGGGAGCTCGTGGGAGCTAAGGGGAGGCACTCTGTGACTGTGAGCCATGCCTTGGGCTGTGCACCACGTTGTACGGTGGGTTGTCAAGGTAGCCTCGGGTTGGCCCGAGTGCTAGGATTAGATGGCTCATCGCCACGTGTCTGAGTGTCGGGGTCGACCTTGACTTGCTGATGGGTCATTGTAGGACCCAACTGAGGGGCTGGAACCACGGGGTGGCCTGTGGTTTGGTGTAGATGGGTTGGAACATATGCACCCACAAGGTGTTCGACGGAATGCCGAACATACCCGTGTGAGTCGTATATGCGTGCGGTGGGCCTCCAAAGCTCGTGGTCGACTTAGTTAGGTCTCCCTTTGATCTTGGAGGGTTGAAAGACATGCTTCTGGGTGGGCCCTTTGGCCCTAGCCCTTTTTTCTGGGTGCCACGTGGCGTGGCTCGACGTCGGGGTGCCCCGGGGTTGGCCCGGGCGGCGATGCAGGATACGAGTAAGGCCCATATGTAAGTGGCCGGGGAACAATCAAACCACAGCACACAGAGGATTTTTAGGTGGTTCGGTCCTCCAGACCTACGTCCACCCCACACGACTAGATTAGAAGCAGTTCGAATCTTACTTGCTTATGCTTGGGGATGCTCGTAAAGGTCTCGCCACGTCCGTGCCCCATTGGGCAAACAGCCAACTTGGGATAGTGGGGTGTAGCAACACTGGTGGCCTCCTAGGCAATGTGGCGTGCTCCTGCCATTTCTGACAAGACTTGGCAAACTTGCAGCAGTCATCAAATACGGTGGGTGAGTAGTAGCCCAATTTTTTTTTCTCAATCTTCATCTTCAGACCGGCCTGGTGCACCCCGACTGACCTGGCATGTACCTCTTTCATTACTTGTCATGCTTCTGCTTGAGACAAGCAACGAAGTAGAATCTTCTTCTGGGCATCCGCCAAAATTCAGAACAAGGTTCCGTTTCTCATCTCATACGAATCTTTGATCCTGACGAGCTTCATTCTTTGTTCTTTTTGTTTCGAGAGCTGTTGGTGTTGACACCCGTTTTATGACCAATGAGTTGGGTCATTTCCTTATCCATTTTATGATGTGGGTCATTTCCTTATCCATTTTATGATGTACCTAGTTATCTATCGATCGTTGAGCCATTTTGGTCACTTTTGGGGGTTATTTTATGGGTCATTTCTCCCTGGTTCAGCTTTGCTCCTTGTCTTCTCTTCCCATTTTGGGCTTAGTGGGCCTTCTCCTTTTTTTGTCACGACTACCTTCCTTAGCGGTCTATCACGCGACCGTTAAGGATGGTCTGTAGTTCTTTGGTTGGCCGCTAGGCTATCAGAGAGTCCTGTTTCATTGTCTTTCTCGTGAGCTTTATCTTTTAAGCCCTTGTGGTCTATCGTATGACCGTTAGGAGGCCTTTGGCAGTCCTTTGCTAGACTGTTTAGGAACAAAGAATCTCGTTAGGTCTCTTTGGTCTTATCTCTTCTAGACGATGGAGCCTTGTGGTCCACTACTGGACCGTTTGTCTCTTCCTTGCAGTCTATCGCAAGATCATTAGTGCAGACAGAGAGTCCTACTCTAACTGCTCTTTCTTTGCTTCACCGTGGACGAACTAGAGTCCTTGTTTTGATGGACTCAAATAAAAGAAAAATTACATAGTTTATGACTCAAATAAAATATGAAAATTACATGAATCGACTTAGAAAAATGTGACGGACACAATAGAACCATGTCGAAGAGCAACAGAGCTGTGGAAAAAATGTGAAGGGCGAGAGATGCCCCCATCATTAATATTCACCTGACGGCTCATGAAGATGCATGCCATGAAGAGACACGATCTTATGGTCCACTGGTGACTCATGGGGGGAATGTCCCCTCTCCCCGGCCATTAGACTCTTCAGGAAGAATGGTTACGTATAACGCATATACAGAATACGCCTAAACAATGGACCAGCCATGATTAATTATATGCACATATGGGTTAGCAGGTTAGCTGGTTAGCAAAGGGGGTTAGTAATGGGTTAGCATGTTAGCAAGTTAGTCTCCGGAGCCAATAAACTAGAGTGAGACGATTGGAGAAGTTAACCCTTCACACAGCCGGTGTATAACATATGGGAAGATGATGGTATGAGGAAATCATGTGCCCAGACTATAAGGATGGCCTCATTCCTCTCGGTTCATGACTAGAAACGAAGGGGTAGTGAGGGCTAGTCCAGGGGTTCACCAGGGAGGCATAGATGTATATACCCCTGGCGATAAAACCCCCAACAAGGATGATGGGAACCTGCTGCGAGCATCCTATTGAAAAGAACCCCGGGGAGAGGGGTGATGGCATGAATGTTGCCCTGGGAAGAACCAGGGCGTATTCGACATCAACGTAGGAAAACCAGATGGAATCGCGTAGACTACGGGAAATTGAATATAATCAGAGGGAAAATAAGATATTCAAATGCATATCGATGCCTTCATTCGAACCTAAAACCTCTTTATACATTGCAATGGTCAGATAGAACATTACATACAATAACGGCCGGGCACCATCACACATAGTCGATTCACAGAGCGGGGGTGTGGGAATAGATGAAAGTAAAAGAAACTCAACACATCGGGCTCATTTTATTGCCCAGACTATTACAAATCCATATACGAATAGATGGTCTAAGAGGGGAGAGGGAGATGAAAGGGTTATGTTGGCTTCTTTTCAACTTCAAGGTACTGCACGCACGTGGTGGACCACGGAGTGGGAGGTTGCATTCCGTTCCCGTCCGCTTCGATAGATCACATGGGTTGACTTTGTTGCTGCATTCGAACGTGTCTACACTCCAGCCTACCTGAAGTTAGCCAAGATGTATCAATTTCTGGAGCTGACCCAGCGCGAGATGTCATGCTGCAATATCGAGATAAATTCATTGAGTTGGGCCGGTGTGCACCCCACATCTTTACTGATGAGACTGTGAGGACTCAACAATTTTTATGCGGACTAAAAGTAGAATTAAGCCTGCCGCTGTTCGCTACCCGTGTAACTGAGTTGGATTTTGCATATCAAGTCGCCGTCGCGCTAGAGTTGGAGTTGGCGAGGACTCAAGGACTCTTCCAGATTGAGATAGTTTCGTCGGTCGTGCAGCATCAGCCGCCCCACCAACCGTCTGTTTCAGGAGCTTCTCCCGCTTTCTCTCCCACCGATGGTGCTTCCTTCTCGCAATCTCAGAGCAGGAGTTTCCGATTTAAGAAAAAGAGGAAGAGATTTGATCAGCCGACATTTTCTGATCCGAGTCAGTAGTCCATTTCTTCTGTTCGACCGCGTCCAGATTTTGTTGTCTTTTAGCCGAGGTTATGTTCTAAGTGTGGTGACAGTCATCCGGGTGTGCCATGCTCTCTACCGGTTGTCTGTTATCGTTGCGATCAGTCGGGACACGTTTCCCGAAACTATCCGTTGAGGCCACAGACAGTGCAGTTCTCACAGACTTCTCAGTCGCAGTAGTCGCAGTTCCGTCTTCCTCCGTCGCCTCAACCTCAACCGTTTCAACCACCAGTTCCTGTTCCTTCTTAGCAATCGTCTGTAGCTAGCCGTCCGTTGAGAGCCAGAGTTACCCACATCACTCGTGCGGAAGCGTTGGCGTCTAATCTGATCGAATGTACGATTTCGATTTATGATCGCTCAGCGCGTGTTCTTTTCGATTCAGGTGCGACCCATTCTTTTATCTCCGAAGATTTTATTCTTCAATCCGAACGGCATTACCACATAGTAATAAGTGCTCTAGGGCATCGTGAAGGAGGTTTTGTCTTGATCTTCTAGGGCTAGACAGATTTGGTTGTAACTAGAGTAACCATCCATGAACGTCAAAGTTTCATACCCGGCCGTATTATCCACCAATACATCTATGTGAGGCAGCGAAAAGTCATCCATTGGACATGCCTTATTTAGATCCCTGAAATCGATGCAAATTCGAACCTTTCCATCCTTCTTGATAACAGAGACTATGTTCGCCACCCACTGAGGATATAGAATGACTTGAATAAACTTAGCCTTATGCAACTTAACAACCTCTTCTTTCATCCTTAAGGCCATGTGGGGTGGAATCTTCTCAATTTCTATTTCACGGGTGTTGCCCCTGGCTTAAGCACTAGCCAATGTTCCACTAAAGAGGGGTCAAGACCCGGCATGTCCTCGTATGACCAGGTGAAAGAGTCACTATACTCCCTTAAGACCTTAATCAATTCCTCTTCAATTTTAGGAGGGAGGTTAGTAGAAATGATATTGGGCCTGGGGTCCTCATTACTTCCAAGATTCATTTCCTTCATAGGTTCATCCACTACCGATGATGGTTCGTCAAACCTCTTAAAACATTGGGCATATAAGTCAGCAATGTCATCTATGTGGCTGTCCTCAAAATCAACTGGGTCTTTTTCATCCACAATCTCATAAACACCTAGTTCATCATCGCTTCACACCTCGTCTTGTTCCTCATCTTCTTCTAGCACAATCGCCATTGCCACGAATTTTGGGCATTTGAGAAGAGCATGGCATCGCTGAGCTAGATCTTGCAAGAACCTATTAGGAATGGATTTGGAATGACGCACCGGCGAACATGCCTCAGGTATGGAGGAAGAGTTGGACGCACTAGAACAGGATCCTACTTCTCTAGACCTGACAGACACTACTTTCCTAGACTCGACGAACCCTAAACCTGACCTAGGAAAGAGGAAATCTAGTGGAGAGGAAGTAGGGGCCTCGTTCCCCCGGGAGGAGGACGGACAGAAGTTGTGGAGCCCAAGTACTTTGGATCAAAAATCAACTACTTGATTTGAATGTTGAAGTGAATTCAGTGCCAATTTTGTGTGACAATACAAGCACAATTAATTTATCAAAAAATCCTATTCAATACTCCAGAACCAAGCACATTGACATTTGGCATTATTTTCTGAGAGATCATGTATGCAAGGGAGATTTTGAGTTCAAATTTATTGACACATATAATCAATTGGTAGATATCTTCACGAAACCCCTAAATCAGGATCAATTCAATAAAATCAGGAGAGAGCTTGGCATGTGCAAGGGTGAGGGCATACATATTTATGTCTGAATTAGGATGAGTGATGCATTCCTTAAAAAAAATATTTTAAAGCATGAAGGGTAGACTGTGTGAAATGCATGCATACATTGTGTGCATTATTTTTTTTGTGCATGACAATATCTAGCATGTGTGGTTGTACTTATTCAATCAACTTCAGCCCAACTCATCTCACCCTAACTTCGGGAGCAATATCAATACTTGGGATGATTCACCAGACCACTACTCCAAATCTCAAATCGTATATTCTCAATCTATTTATCATGACCCTCTTTCAATATTACATCAATCCCCTCAACACGTGAATGATGATGATGATGATCTAATGCCTGTCATTTTGGCTCAAGATGTCAATATTGAGAGTGGGGGGGAGAACACTAGCAATGTCATGTTGAAGGAAGGGAAGGAAGTAGGGGGTGGATTAAAGGATAATGATGATCAGGTTGATATCATCATCCCTATTCTATGAATATTTTGAGGTTGAGAATTTCAATGTGAAAGATAGTGGCCCAAGCAACTCAATTGATAATACACATGAAGAGAAGGATTACTTTGTAATTCATAATCTTGTTGATTTAATGAAAATAAATTCTGAATACCCTCCTCCCCTTGAAGAACATGATGATGGGGTCTCGTTGGAAAAGTTTACATTTCATCTAAAAAAACATCCACTCCATTATTGAAAAATTTGATTGATAATCTTCAGTTGAGTGATGAGTGTGATGGAGGGCCAAAATGGTTGACTCTGGAACATTGTTGAGCTCTTAATATGATTATATTCAATATATGCTAAAATCTTTTTCTCTATCTTGCAAGCTAAAAAATCATAAGTTCAATTAAAAGATTTAGGCTGGGCATGATTCTTGTGATAAATATTTTCATCCATTGCATTTGCATTAAGGGTTAAGTCCAGGGTGGTTGTTTTTGATTTAACCATATGAACCTTAGACCACAATGTGTTGTAAGAGCTTTTAACGTTATTTCTTAAAGAAAGGGCACTTTGGTAATTTCCATCTACCTTATGGTAAATAAAGTAGATTCACTGCGTTGAAATTAAATCTCACGCATTACTCCATCTCCGTCACCCTTCTTCTGGTTCCACAGCACACTGGTTGCTCTGAGTCAGAGCTGTGTCATCGTCCCTAGACGAACCAGTGGTTCTTCCTTCTTCCTACTCGAAGCAATCTCGCCTACATCACGCCTCTTCTACCTTCTCGTGTGAATCCTATCTCCACTCACTTCCTTCTTCCGTCTCTTTTGTAACCGTGTCTTCACTGGCTACAAGGAGGAGGGGAAAGCATACCACGATAGAGGAACAACCTACTGCTGCTAGATCTTCTCGCAAGGAATGTCATTCCAAGTTGTTACATGACCAAGGAGAGTCAGCTAGTGGTTCAAATCAGCCGCAGTCCAAAGGAATAAAGCGAAAAGAACGTGCCACAGAATCTTCATACGAAAAGGGCAGAGTCACTCAGAAAGCCAGGAAGAAGAACTCTACTAGCCAAGAGCTTGATTATGATGATGCTTCATCACGTGATTCTGTTTGGATCCTGTTCCTAAGATACATAGATTCTTATAACCACCAACTGATTGAGAATTTTCTTGAGCTAATGGATATGATCAAGTTTCAAGGGTGGAAAAAATTTGTATGCAAACAAAGGGTTTACTATCCCAAGTTAGTAACCCAATTTTATGAAAATTTGAAGTATGATGCTGGCCTTCCCAAGCTGTGGACAACAGTTAAAGGAATTGAAATAGATGTCAACAAGATGTAGGATCTGTAACCAGAGTCAGAAAATCACGGAGTTTGCAGAGTTTTTCATTTCCAATACTAATGCTGGATGGATATGTAAAAATTATATGTCGTATCCCTTCGAGTCTAGTTTCCAACGGTGTCAAATCTCGTCTCAATCAAACACCAGATCTGGGCGAAATAATTATTTTCGTGGAGGCGCGCAGATCTGATCTGAGTCAAGCCAACAGAACAGAGTTGGGAGTTAATTCTCCCACAAATCCTCGACATCCGAGCTAGCAATCGCCGCTCCCAGGGATCGACCAGCTACCCCCCAGCTAGCCTTTGTGACCAGAAGGTGACCGGAAGCCACCGTCCCAAGAGCCGAGTTCGCCTGCTATACAGTGGGCTGAACTGAGTTTAAACAGTGCCGAGTCGGACCAACAACCCGTCTCCGCCGCGATAGCCCTTCCGGCTTACTACTCGTTAACCCAAGATTGGTCCTCCCAGGCCCCACTTGTAGCCCTTTACCTCCCTGCGTGGAGTGGGTAGTGAAACTCTTGCTGCAATTATTGTAATTATTTTTACTGGGAGCACGAGTCTTGGCCTGGGTCGCCTTCCCCACGCTCGGTAGCGTGGAGGTATCGTCTCTAACACTTGCATTTACTTTTCTTGTATATTTTCATATGCTGCTACTAGAGTGATAGGAACTTAGCTCATTATAATTTTAATCACTGTTGTGAGAGAGAGTGAAACCCATCCCGTGACCCGATCCGGGCACGAAAGAGAGTTGACCACCCTAACTCATTGTCGATTTCTCAACCGCGCATGTCCGTACGCTTCCCTCGCTAGGGACGAGTTGCGAGCTTGCTTAGAGTCCCAGGTTTGCATCAAGTCGGTGTCGAGTCCACTGTTCATCCCGCATCAACTATGTGTCTAGTGAGCCTCCACTAGTCAAAGCCTGATGACACTTCAGCGTGTTGGCCTACCTGGGAGTAGTGTCAGGGCGAATTCCCTGTAGAGACGGTTCGTAGGCTTGTTGCCGTGGGCCTCTTTGTCTACCCATTTGAGTTCGACGGGAGGGGAAAGCCAGATAGAGGCCTGGCTCAAGACATTGGGCTTGTGTGTGCGCACGTGGTCAGGGGCGTTGGACGAGCGCCAACGGGCGTGACACTGACTAGTCACTCGTTACCGTTGTTCCTAGGTTCCTTGTTCAGTGTCTCAGTACCACATTCGAGACGAGTGGGAGATGGTTGAGGCGTAGTGTAAGACATCAGTGGATGCATCTAGCTTTTCTTCTAGTGAGGTGGTACTTCTATCATAGGACATTGACTCTTGTGATTCTCTTGATTCGTGTGGTTTCTTGTACAACGTGAGTTCCTTCACGGGGTAGTTCGGGTAGTCTGTGTTTGGCTTCACCCATGGTAAGTGTAGCGTACACGATGGTGAGATCGTGTATGTGTTAGTGCTTTTAGACCGTGTGGTCTTCTGTCGGGCTTTGGTCTTTTAGGAAAAGCCTGTGCGTCTATGTATCGGTTAGTGATTCCTGACTGTGTGTCTGGGGATCTGACGCGGGACGGGACCCAGTCGGAGCTATGACTTAATGGACAGCAAGCAAGGCCGAATAGGCCGGGTTGGACACGGCGGACAAACACGCGGCACACTCAGAATTCGGGTGTAACCCGCGATGGGGAAGATGGGCTTTGGCCCACAAGCCATCCACGTGGTCAAAACTCGTGAGTTGGGTCGGTGGGAGGCCGTCCTGAAGGGGTGGGATCACCCGGATTCAGCCAGGGCAGACCTCGCGCCCGAGGGCACTATGGGGTTCACTCTCTCGCATGGTAGCAAATTCACATGTAACAGGGGACGGGACCGGGCTCTCTCTCACCGTCAACGCGAGCACAAAGAAAATATAAAGGGACAAACCACAGGGGAGCAAGTGATCAGTCACGTACCTTGCCAAGCCTGAAGAGGCTGGCATCGATCGAAGACGAAGGGGAGTCGGGGAGCGTGCGCACCCGGCAGATACGCTGCGTCGAGGAGGCTTGACGATGTTCCCTACTATTACAATTACTACACTCCACGCAGGGAGGGGGATCACGGGGGTGGGAGCAATCCAATACATGCACGACCCTCGTCCAGGAGGGGGAAACGAGGGGAGGGGGAAACCAAACAATGACTGTACGCCTAGCTCGGACATCCGATCGAGGTGCTGCCAACACCTGGTCGAAGTCTGAGAGATGTCGAAGGATGCTTGAAGGTCCGACGTTGAGCCGATGTCACTGGAAGGAGGCAGTAGTCACAGTTGTTGGCCTGTGCAGTTCTACCGTGCAGGACTGGATGGTGCAGTCGTGGTGCATCAGCCGGCACGCTCGCTGTGGAACTCCAAAAATGACGGGACCAACTCGTGGGCATAGCAGACAGGGGGTACTACAAACCCTCAAAAGCTAGCAGCCATCATATCATCTCACAGGTCGGAGTCGCCCAGACAGTCGGCATCAGGTTCCTGGGCAAATAGTAGGATAGGCTGACAATGGCCCTTGTGGAATTTTCAGTGCCGACGTCAGAACAGGACGAAACCACTTGCGTTGGTTTCATATTGTCAAAATCCACCACTTTTCAGAAGACTGCTAGACCTAAAACTGAGTGGAAGAGGGAGTGTCAGGGCTGACTTGGAAATAGACTATCTTGGGTGAACAGAGGGCTCCGGGTCTGGCGTGACTGAGGGAGAATGGATGCCCCGGGTGGAGGCGTTGTCGAAAGAAAGCAGGACCACCTCTGATTCATCGACTCTTCGAAGAAGAAGAACTCTTGTGAAGGGAGCTCTAGCTGATTTGCACAGGGGCAGTCGGTGTCGGTGTTGCCAAGTGGCACATAGGAACAGATGCAGTCCAGGCACAGTTGCACGGAAATGCCTGTAGCAGTTGATGCAGTTGACGAACGGAGGCAGGACCACTTCTGGAGCGTGGCCGACTTGAAGGTGGACGACTCTTATGAAGACGCCTCGAGCTGAATCCCACTGTGGACACCGCTAGTAGCTCTGCCAACCGAGTCTCTGCTGTAGGCTTGTAGCAGAGAGCAGCAGAACATCACTTCTTAATCCATGGGAAGACGTGACGACGACAGGGCGGCTCCGGGACTACTGTGGACGCACCGAGCAGGAGGTGGCGAACGTGGGTTGCAGAGGGAGGGGGAGCAGGGGCGTGGGGTGTTGGAGAGGTTGGCTAGGGTTAGGGTGTGGG
>JANBPO010008472.1:0-14672 GCA_024336825.1 Amorphophallus titanum | reverse complement strand
GGATTTTGATATTCTAAATTCATTTTTATCATGGTAACATTGTTAGCATCTTACAGCTTCATGTGCATGCATTTCATACTAAGGTCAAAGCGTGATAGACTATGTTCATAATAAAGGTCTACACACATGTAACCTTTAGGTCTGAGCACATAATAAGGTCTGTGCACATTAGAAGTTCATGCACACATAAGGTCGGTGCACATTGCATCTAGTGTTAACTCAGGTCGACCTTCATCCTTATAATTTCTTTATAAGGTCGGTGCATGTTTTCTCACATGACCTATAAGGCCGGAGTAGGTTGAGTAACATGTAGATAACGTCGGTGCACATTTTGGGTGTCTGCATATAAGGTCAGTGCACATCTTGCATGATTACATATACTAAGTCGGTGCACTCTTTCACAATTGCATTAAGAGTCTGAGTACATAAAGCATTGAGAGTCTAAGCACATGAGTTTATCTCTGTACTTGCATGGCATAGGTCAGTGCATATCCTACACTTGTCTGAATAAGTCTATGCACATTCAGCATTCAGGGTCTGTGCATATGATGTAACTAGGTCAATGCACATCTGGCTTCCACGTTAATAAGTCTGAGCATATGAATTTTCTTAGGATAAATTTAAGTGCATAAGGTGTTTGATGAAATGCCCTTGTTCTAATTGGCAGGCACTTAAGGTAGCACGCCCCTCACTCAGCATGTCACGTGACTCAAAGTTTCCATCCTCTGACACATGCCTCCAAGCTACTGGCACATGATCCAAGAAGAAGATTTCATCTGGAGATCTTGACACGTGGAAAGAGCACCTGCGTCTTCTGACACGTGGACTTTTAGTGAAGCTCGCTTTTCTAGATTCCTTGGGTGGGAACGAGGTTTCCATGCACCCAATCATTTCGTGAGCCTATAAATAAGAGGCCAAAATGCTCAAATCAAGAAGATGAAGACAACAAAGAAGAAGAAGAGATCAAGAGAAAGAGAGAAAAGTTGGAGCTCTAGAGAGAAAAGAGTCAGGGAGAAGATTGAGAGATAGAGCCTGAAGTAAAGAATGATAATTAATAAATACAATGTGAAGAAGGGAGATCTCGTGTGGGGTCATGAGCCATCCGATCTGGTTGTCTTCACCACGAATGAGAGATCTGCAAGGTAGGAAACGGATCAGAGGTGTAACGACCCGAGAATCTGATTACCGGGAAGGCCCGATAACCCGAGACTCGAACCGCCACCCACGAGTCGGGGGACTCGGAAGGGCTAAAAAGGAGTATGAAGGCACAAAGAAATAGGAAATAAAGCTGGACAACAGAAAATAAATAGCTAACAAAAGCTACAGTGACAACAGCTACAACATAGTCCAGTCCAAAGAAAAGTACAGTCTAAAGTAATAAAAACGTACCACACGCCAAGTGAGAACTCGGTCCGGCAAGCTGGCAACTAAGAACCTTCACGCAGCACTCACGAACCTCGAGGAAGAACCACCACTCTTGAAAAGTAGGGGTGAGTCTCCAAAACAGAGACTCGGTAGGGATCATGCGGAACCCCACCGAGCAACCCACTGCGAAAAGGAAAGCTACGCTAGCTAAGCAACTACAGAGCGGAAGAAGAAGCTATGCTAGCTACACTACAACAACAGAAATAGCAAACCGGTGGCCGGTCAAAACTCTGCACTATAGCTACTCCTATCAGCAACAAAAGGAAAACCCCGGTCTCTCAACCAGGAACCGGACCAGTCTAACACCAGACCTACCGAGGAAACACTCCCGGCAACCCTACCGCAGAAGACTGCCTACACAGGCATAACCAACCGGAACCACCCAGTTCCGCGTAGGCACGATGAAGTCTCGGTAACCCCACCAAGCACCTCTGGCCACAACCTCGGGAAAACACACTGGAACACTCCAGAAGCCATGTCTCGTAGACGAGGAACAGAACCCAAAGCACAGGAGAGTCACATTGCACGTGACAGGAGTAACCACAACTCCAACACCATGCTCTAGGCGTGAAAACACACACACACGTGCCACGGTGAAGCAACCGGAACCCAACGGTCAACGCGACCAAAGCAAACAGCTGCTCTCTGTCCATAACAGGAGTAGACTGTTGTTGTGGATGCATGGTTTGGCAGGAAAATAGGTTTCACCGCATTTCCCGTCGATTTCGATCGACCGGGAGACCATTCGATTTCGAACTCCGCTCATTCGCAACCCAGACAGTGTGACGGTCCTTCCAGGAGCCGTCACACGGGTAACGCTCCTCATTAGATGCGTTACAGTCCTGTGGCGGACCAATAGAGGTGCGTCATAGCTCTTGTAACGACCAGGTCTTAGACCGTTACAGAATTTTGACCCTTCGTTGACCTAGTAGGGCAGTTGGCCTAATGGTCTATCGTGCGATCGTCAGAGCCACGTAGCGCGCCATTCCTGGTGCGTTACAGTCTGTAGTAGAAAATTGTGGATTTTAGACGTTCGGGTGACTTTAACGGCCATATGGAGGTGCGTCACAGCCCATGTAGCGCACCACCCTTCGACCGTCACACTTTGTGACGGGGTAGGACTCGACTGTTACACCCTTTGGCATATCAAATCTTGCATGTTCATTTCCTAATGCATTCTACATTGCATACACACCATGTTTAAGTTATTTTATAAAACAATGGCTTACTTCAGTAGACTTAATTTCTCTTTCCTTGTGATGAAACCACTAGTCATAGCCCAGTTACCTCTAGTGTCGGCCAACCTGGAAGAGGTGGAGGGGTATTCCTAATACACGATTTTTAAGCTAGTTCTGTGGGCCCTCGGCCAACAGTAGCATCCTACTGAGAGGGAAAACTAGGTAGAGAGCCTAGTTTAGGCAGGAGTCAGTGTGTGCATACATGGTCAGAGGCTTGGACTGACACTGACGAGTGTTACTCTGACTAGTTATTTGGTTTGGTACTGTTACGCCTCTTGCATGTTGTGTCGATATAACATGCGAGTTTCTTGAGACGTAGTGCAAGCCGTCAGTGGACGCATCTGGTTTCTACCTTCTAGTGGATTTTCTTTCCTTCTTCTTGTCACTCAGTTAGCTGAAGTTTATTCTATTGGTAGATTTAGCTCCTGACGCTAATATTTATATTAAATTGGCATATAGTTAGCTGGATGAACGGTCTGGGGAAGACCACACAACGGCAGATGAACGGAACGCCCCTAGCCGTTCAGGGGGATGAACGGCTCAGGGTAGCCCGCTCAAAGGGGCATGAACGGATAGCCATTCACCGTTCAAAGGGTTGAACGGCTCAAGACAGTCCGCTCAAGGCACAGACCTGAAAACACTACAGGGGATGAACAGTCAAGGGCAGGACCGCCCAAGCATGAACGGTCTAGGAATGGCCGCTCAAGGGTCAGAACCAGAGGGGGATAGGCAGTCAGAGCAGGACCGCCCAAGGGGATGTGCAGTCAAGCCTGGGCTGCATAAGCCCACGAACCCAAAACAATTCCTGGTCAAAACGATCTTGACTAGATCGCTGAACGGAACTGACTTACTACAGTGTCGGTCAAAACGATCTTGACCAGACCGCTCAACACGATCGATACTCCACTGTTGACCAAGGGTCAACTGGGATGCGCAGTCAGGACCTGGCCGCACATCCCAACAAGAAGACAGGCGGCTAGAGACTGGCCGCCCAAGGGGGGGATGTGCAGTCCCTACTGGGGCGCACAACCCATGTGCAGTCTATCGTGCGACCGCATATGCCCCAAAACTCACTAGGATGAACGGCCCATGGCTGGCCGCCCATGGGGATGGATGGCACCTGGCTTGACTGTCCATCGTCACGGTGAACCACCCGTGGGGTTGGCCCGATCTTGGCCTTCCCACACCCCATTCATGCCGAAACGAAGGGGATACAGCCATGGACACAAATACAATCACATGGACTCCGACCGGAGTCAAAATGACGCACGAATCGCAAGAAACGGGTGATTCTAACAAAATCACCCAAAGGGGTCACCGGACTTCCCAGGCTCCCCATGGTCAAACGGGACAGCCAATCGACGCGAAACTGGTATCAATGGAATGCTGGCGTTCCCAAGAGTCCATTGACTCCAACCGATCGCAGAACCATCGCCGTTTTCTGGCGAAGCCTACGAAACCTACAAAATTCTGACGAGCTTAAACTCGCCCGTTCTCACACCGTAAAATAATGATTCAAGAGGGCGAAAGGATGGAGTTGTCTTCATATGCCACAAAATTGCAATGTTGTTCCTCCATCTCAGCAGGAAATGATTGTCAATCCTTTGACGTTACCAGCACACTAGCGGAGATTGGAGCTGCCAGCTCATCTGGTAAAGTCACAACTGCAGTGGGCCTGCCGACTAAACAATTCATACAGCCGCCACCAGCTGAACTAAGAACCCCCGATGAGGACCGGGTGAACCAAGAGGGAGAGACCAAGGTGCTCGAGCTCGAAGATGATATTCCAGACTTTGTCAACCTGCAGCCAACACCTCCGAAAATAGAAGACGGAGGCCAATTCACGGTCGATGAGCTGATAGAAGTCAACTTGGGAACTGAAGATGACCCTAGGCTGACCTTCCTCAGTGCCTAGTTATCTGCTGAAGAACAGAAGCTGTATGTCTCGTTGCTGTGAGAATATCGAGATTGTTTCACCTGGACTTATAAGGAGATGCCAGGACTCAGCCCTACAGTTTCGCAGCATGAGCTGGCTATAAATCCTGAGGCCGAGCCGGTAAAGTAGCCATCATGGCGCATGAGGCCAGAGCTCATCACTCAGATATGCAAAGAAGTAGACAAACTCATTGATGTGAGTTTTGTCAAAGAAAACCAATATACCACGTGGCTGGCTAATATTGTGCCCGTGAAAAAGAAGAATGGGCAGATCTGGATATGCGTAGACTTCCGGGATCTGAATAATGCATGCCCCAAAGATGACTTTTCGGTGCCAATAACGGAGGTCATGGTCGATGCCACAACCGGCCATGAGGCTCTGTCATTTATGGACGGGTCGTCCGGATATAACCAAATATGGATTGCGGAACATGACCGAGTCCATACTGCCTTCCGAACTCCAAAGGGCATTTATCACTACAAACGGATGCCGTTCAGATTGAAGAACGCCAGCGCAACTTATCAGTGAACGATGATAAAAATATTTGATGAACTTCTCTACCACAAGGTCGAGTGCTACATAGATGATCTGGTGGTCAAGACCAAGGAAAAAGAAGCTTCCTCTTCTTCCCCCGTGGGTTTATTCTCAATTTCGAGGATGAAATTTCTTTAAGGGGGGAGGGCTGTAATATCCCAAACCTTTCGGATCCTTATTTTCAGGTCTCGGATCTATTTTCTCGAAGTGTCCTGGCTACGTTGTGTCCGAAATTATGTTTTAGACATCTTTTATGTTCGGATCGACGCGATCCAGGGTCGTTTCGGAAGTCCGGAGGCGTTCCGCAACTTTTCCGTACGTTTTTTCGATTTTCGACCCAGTTTTGACAAATCTTGCAAAACTCCGCTGCGGGCGAACCAAGCCGTTCACCCGGGCGTGGGTGGTACCGTTGCGATCGGTGCGTTCCGAGGATCGCGGAAACGTGATTTTCTATCTTTCGATATTTTTTCAAAAATTCAGATTTTCTATAAATAAGGGCATTTCTTTAATCTTTTCACCTTTTCTTCTTCTTCCTCTTTCCTTCTTCCTCCCCAATGTGAGCGCCCCTCTCTTCCTCCTCTTTGTCCGGCGAGCTCGCGGCGGTGTCCCCTCCGGCTACAGACGGCGCGGGGCGGCGGCGTGGTGATGACGGTGACAGCGAGGCGATCGTGGCGGCGTAAAGCTTGTGGGAGATCGTGAAGGGGCGAGGGTTCTAAAAGCGTTCTTTGCAATTTGTGGACGATTCGGCGCGCCTCGAGGTGAGGTCGAGGTAGGGTGACGTTCCCTAGCTCCCCACATTCCTTTCCCGCGATTTCTAGCCCAAGGGGAAGCCGAGAGATGGGTTTCCATGCCGGGTTGAGATTTTCCATGATTTGGGGAGAGTTCGTCCGATCTATGGATTTAAGCCGCGATTCCATGCTTTGATGGCCTAGAAGCATGCTAGGGGTCCCTAGGGGGCTTCCCCCTTGTTTTCCCCCTCTACCATGGAGCTATAGGGGAGTGGTTGGTGTTTTTGGTCGTTTCCCGCCGATTCGCCGTCAGAATGGTGTGACGGTCCTTCCAGTGACCGTCACAGCTTGTGACGCCCCAGGGTGGGTGCGTCACAGGACGCTGTTTTGCCAATTGCCCTTTTTTTGTTTCTTTTGTTGTTTCTATATTTTTTCTTTTGGGGGGGTTATCTTTTTCTTTTATTTTTGGTGGACAATAAAGTGCCTATATCACGTCACGCTTACTTGTCCATTACCTGAAATTCATTAGTCACTCTTAAGTAACTTAACAGAGGGTCAACGTGCTTGGGTGTGGCTTTTGCCCGGGCCCCTCATTCAACACTTCTCCTTAAATGCATCCTTACCACCCCTTGAGCTTCGGGTGTGCCTCAAAGGGAGACGGAAGACGATAATGTGGGGAAGTTTACAAGAGAGAGGGGTAGAAAGGATTAGTAGAGGACTTTACATAACCCTAGTGCCCGTTGGGGTTTGGTCTTTGGCTTAGGGTGATTTTAGTTGCCTAGGCCTTTAACTATTACATGCTTACGACCAGGGTTTTTCTTGTGAGGACTTTGCCCTCTTGACATGTTTGAATCTTTTATTTTGAGGTACCCTTTCTCGTGCATGCTTATGCCCAAGGTTTTTCCTGCGGGGACTTTACCCTCTTGACATATTTGAATCTTTTTTTTCTTTTTTTGAAATTGAAGGCTATTTGACAGATTTACCCTTTTGGGCCTTGACTTCCACCTACTAGGGCGGCGAGTAGGCTTGGTTATCTAACTAAGTCCTGACACCCCCCCTCTCATAAATCGAAGAGAAGAGAATGAGTTACACTTCTCAATTTTGGTTTGGTTTGGATTTACCTCGGATTCCGTGTTACACGAGGTTCGAGGGTTAAGCGTGAAGTGTGTGCGGGTGTTGACCCCAGCTGTTAAACTGCCCAGAGTGAAGAATGAATTGGGGGTATTGACCTTTTCGCTTGTCGTGAAAGACACAATATCAACCTTTTTTTTCTTTTTTGATTTGCTTTTTCCTTTTTTCTTCTTTTTTTGGGTTTTTAGTTTTTGGTTTTTAGGGGTAGTATTTCTTGAGATAGAGACCATTCCAGGGGTGAGCCAATTGTTCCCCGTCTGTATTAACCAATTGATAGGCATTTCCAGGATATACTTCTTTTATTACAAACACCACTGTCCCACCATGTCCCACCTCTGGTCACTACGATGATCAAACTCACTGTATCATGCATCTTATGATATCTACGCTATTAGAGCATGTCAAGGGCCATGCGGCTTGAATGAATCTGGAATTTGAGTTCCCCTCTAACAAAAACAGTGATAATTTCAGAGAAGTTTGGGTCGCATTGATAGGCCATTAAGTTGTGATAGCTTGGGGATGATGGTTCCACTCGTTGGGTCGGTGAGTGGATAAACAAGCTCCTACTCAGTATCGACTCATCGAATAGGTATCCTGACCCATGCTTAGCAATTTAATAATATTATCCTTGGCTATTTTCTATTTTAGTTTGTTTTACTTTTTCCTTTAAACCTAGCATGCATTCACGTAGGACTTGGATATCATTGAAGGAGATCACTCACTTACTTTGATTGTGAAGGCCACTATGCTCTAATTTCAATAAATATGAGATATTTCACTCTAAATTAAGTACTCAGTTTCCTTGGGGCCACTTTGGGCTGTTTCTCTGGAAAAGACCCTTGCTTGGATTTGTCACCAACTATTCTATCTCTTTTATTCCTTTGGACCCACCTTGACCGCAACATTTCCACAATGGCTGGTAACCGCTCCCCAATGGTGAAACCTGTAGGTTTACGACCTAGGTACTTTCGCACAGAGAAGTTGGTCCTTTTTTTGTTCGTGCCTGAGTGCACATTATCTCCTTCTATATTTGATCCAAACAAGTGTTGGTTTTGGAGAACCTTCTTTAAAGTTGTTTCATTGAAACTCTGGAAATATTCAAAGCGTGTCTCATCGCACCTTGGCATCTACTTTTCAGTCCATTCCCAGTTCATTCCATTACACTCTCGTTCCATTCCACTCTACGTTATTCCCTTATAAAATAAACGCTAAGGCGGGGTAGCTGTAGACACGCCAATTTCGACATTATTGTGAGTAAATCTCATATTACACCATGACGCCCCGATGTGGCTTTTACGTTTGGGTTACTTGAGTGATTTTTTATTTTTTTATCATTTTTAGAATTTTTTTGACCTGTCACATGTTTCACGTGAGTGCTTAGTAGTAATGTCACAGGAAGATGGACTACGGGGGTGAAAGATTACAAACGGCAAATCCTAGATCGAGCAAGTATTTCTCATTTTTTGAAGTTTATAGAAGTCAAGAGGGCAGGCCTCCTGTGTTTCAGCTGTACTCATGTTTTCTCAGTGTATACCCAGAAGACAATTCACAAGGTGGCCTAGTAATTCTATCATGAATTGCACCTGGAACGATTCACAATGTTTCAAGTAGTTCACAGAAAGTCAAGAGGACACCTGGTGTTGCGGAACATATGCCCATCATTTTCTCACTGATGAACTTAAATTGAGTCACCGTGGTTATCTCACTGATGTATTTAAATCGACAAGACTAGACACTTGTTTACGAGTGATTCTGCAAACCGCTGCTTGCCCCTGATAATTACTATACACTACACAAGTGTTAAAGTGAGTTCAACAACAAAGCAGTCATCAGTGCTTGTCCAAGCATTCTTAATCGATAACAAAGAGTGTATGATAGAAAGGTCTGCTTTGAGTGGATTTACATAATGCACCTAAACAGCCACTGGCCAAACAATAAAGGCACTGTTTCATCCACATAAACAGGTAACAACTCTCTGAAGCCATAGACAGAAGCTGATGAAACCTCTGAGACCGAATCGACTGGCAGCCTGGGGGCATAAGAAAGTGATAAGTGCTCTGATTTCCCAAGAAAAGGGTGCTTCATTTTGCTTCTTTCCCAACAGATTTAGATTGAAGTGTCATGAGCTCCGGCTCATTGTGCTTCTTACTCTTCGAAAAACACGAACAAATTCATAAAAAAGATTCAGGTCTAATCCGACTGACCTTGTGCTGCTGGGGCCTCTAGGCATACATGTACATGGGCTTCCACCAATAACAATGTCAAATCCACCAAATTGTTCTATCAGATTTTCAATTTTCTTACTGGTTAGCTTTTCAATGCCTTCAATCTGCCACAGCTCTCCTGATTGCCCAGTGTTCTGCCACCATCTCTTCAAAATTTTTCGATTAACCTCGGTGGCAGGCCAAGATTCAAATGGTATTGGGTTATTCTCAGTATCCGAATCATGGGTCATTACAGTTGGTATCATAGCAGAGGTTGTGGACGTACATGAGAATTCGAGATATTGCAGTGATTAGAGTCCATAAGGTTCAGTACAGTTGGCAGTTGGCATAGGGTTTTGTATTCATTTGCCGCTTTTGTTTCTAGTGTGAGAGCTTGAGTGTGTGGCGTTGGCGCTATTAAGGTGGTTGCTGATGTCGTCTGAGTGTCGGCGTGGGACCTGAGGAATGAGATAGAGAGCCATCTTCCCCAGAGGTGGTGGCCCCGATTATGCTGCATTGGGCAGAGTTTACTAACTAATGCAAGTTTGCAGTGCAGTGTTCGAGGAATCTACGACAAGGTCCAATGGCTGGTGAGGATTGTTCATTGTTGGGTGGCCATGAGTGTGCTCTGAGGGAGTTAATGTCGTTCTTGGCCACTCTGGCTTGAGGTTATCCAGCCCCTGAGGTGTCAAGGTCGTGGTTTGAAGTGGCAGAGCAGGCACTCTAATTGAGGGATGTGCTCAGGTGAGCAGAGGATCTTCCTGATGAGCTGTTGATCATCGAGCCTGATTTTCTCGTAATGCTCTGTGGCGTCAAAGATGACGTGCCAGTCCCAATTATTTTTGTGAATTTTGAGGCAAGACTGGGCGGAGTTGTCCCAATGAGTTTTAAGTCTTACGCATCTATGTGTGAATGGGCTATGTTAGCTCTGGATTTGGTCTGAGATTATGTGGTAGTGTCTTGGTTCGTGGCCCAAATTGTGGAATTTAAGGCCATCACGCACCGCTCTTGGATGTGTCGTGCGAGGCGACAGGCGAGATGTGAAGGCTCAATGGCAAGTTCGGGACTAGAGGATGAGCATTGGCAGGTGCCGATTGTGGTTTGTGTCGTGGCTCTTGGCGTGGTGGTCTATGCGGCAGCAGCTTAAGAGTTGGACATGTTAAGGATCCGAGAATCGAGAATGGGTTTGGTGTTGGCACAGATAGATTCGAGGGAATGATGTCCGGTGGCTAGAGGTGAAGCAGCCTTCGAGCCTGGTGTCTTTGGTGATTTTCTTCACTCCTCGATAAGCATTTTGGCATGTTAATGGCTCTGGGATCAGAGGCAGGCATAGGTAGGGAGCGTGTGGTAGTGGCTAGCTCAACCGCTGAGGTAGAGTGTGGCTGGCGATCAGCAGAGTCAGTGCTCGAGGCGTGGTGAGTTGTAGTTCGAGGAATTACAATGGTGGTGCACAGGGAGATGCTGTGATTGTGGTTCAACAAGACACTTGGCGACTGTCATAGGAGGAGTTGGCCTGATGATAGCGATGGTTTTTTTGGTGCTGGAAGGTGTGGTTCCCAGCTTGTGTGAGGTTTGAGGTCAGGCTGAGCGTGGAGATCTCCCATTTCATAGGAGGTATGCTGGTTTCCCTCTTGGTTGGAGAGGATTGCATTTTTGCCAAGTTCTGAAATCTTACATTGTGCGTTCAGACTGGTTGGCCTCGTGTGTGCCTTGTAGTCCGTGCGAGACATGTTCTATATTTTTGCCAGTATGGTTGCTTGTGAGAAGCAATGCCCATTTCCCCGATATGTAAGGGTGTTGGTGCTATTCTGAAAGGTTGAGTGCCAGTTGGGCTGGGCTTGCAAGAATTTATGACTGGCGTTGTGATTCCCAATCCGTTGGGGATCAGGGCCTGCAGAGTTGTAGAGGATTGCCAAACTAAGAGAAGAGAGTCGGTGCTCTGGGTTCAAGGTAATTGAGCTTTCCTCACCCTATTTTTTGGTGTTAGCCAAATGAGTTGAGGATTGCCAGGATGGCGGATCCTAAGCTGTTGTGATGATTGTGCGCGTAGATCAGAGTGGGTAGCAAATGCCTGGTGGGCCCATAACCCATAGGCCCAAGATCATAGTGATGGTTGCTACGGGTGGAATCTAGAGGATGAGTAGAGCATCAAAGGATTGGTTCCTTAGTGTGTGATTGTTTCTGGCTGTGTGAGCCATTTTGAATGTCATGTCATTGCTTGAGGCTTTGTGGTTCATGCCACTCGCATGATGGAGAGTTGGGGAAATATGATGACAGGTGTGCCACATGAGTACCTTGTTCCTTTGTTGGAAGTTGTGCCCTCGGATGAGATCTTGGTCTTAGAGATGTGACCTCCGAGAGATGATTTTGGGTCCCAGTTGGTAACTGTGAGTGGTTGGTATGGCTAACCAAGTGGTCGGCTATGGCAAGGTTTGTGTTGTTGGAGACCCATGTGCATTGGTCGCAGCATTGTCGACTAGGATGCTATAGTAGCAGGCGGCACTTGTCTATTCTGGAGATATGTGTCAAGGATTATCCAGGATGCATCCTGTGGTTCTATAGTGAGAGCAGAGCCGAGGATTAGTAGGTGTCCATTTGGAATAATTGTGATGAAGCTAGGATGAGTCTATGTGATGGATGATGCCTGTTTATGGAGGTCCCTGGAGGGACGTTGTCATCGGATGGTGATCCTTGGTCTGTGACTCGCATGGGAGGATTTCCCTATAAGCTTGAGTCGAGCACTGCTGTAGACTGAGGATTGTGAGATCTCATTGTTTGGTTTCGCCGTGCTCCCCTGAGAGGGTAGAGTTGGCATGAGGATCGAATCAAATGCGGTGTCCGAGTGAGGATCGACTCGAGATGCGGTAATGACCAGTGAGGGTCAGCGGATGGCCTACTGAGAGTTGTAATGTACTTATTGGATCTGGTGAAGGATCTAAAAAGAAGGAAGAAGCTATGCAACTTGAGATTTCCCATTGACGAATAACTGGCTACCAGCAAGTGGTCTTTCACAGACAGAAGATGCTAATTGTAGCGAGTCGAGAATGGCAAGAACCATGTCCAGCAAGGCCTTGGGTGGCCAATTATGAGGTATGTATTTTCCCAAAATTGGATCTGGGATTTTTTGGAGGTTTGTATTCTAAAAGAGCTGGTTCTCGTGACCAGGATTGTGTCTCCTCGGTGAGTGTGATGGTGGCAGCGATGCCATGATTGGAATTTTGTTGAGGCTGAGGTGATGCCAGACTGGTATCCTTCTGCATGTTATGGCTACTCTGATGATCAATGTGTGTTTTGTATGGAGTGAGACATTTGTTCGTGATCAAGGTCCGATTGTGTTCCTCAGAATTAGTGTTTTGTGTGTATCGAGGGTTGGCTGGAGCTCTGGGAGCATTCTCCTCCACACCACAGCACATCCATCCTGAGATCCTAGCTGCCATCCCGCCAGTCCTCAATGATGAGGATAATGCTATGCTCAATGTTGTGCCCACTTCGGAAGAGGTTAAAGGTGTGGTTTTTAGCATGTCTTCTGATAGCGCACCGGGCCCGGACGGCTTTACATGCCATTTCTTCAAAACCTGCTGGGATTTTGTAGAACAAGATGTCATGGTAGCGGTTCAAGCATTTTTCTGTGGTCATCTGCTTCCTCGCAACCTCACTTCATCACTCAGCGCTTTCATCCCCAAGGTCGACACTCCGAAGTCTTGTGCGGACCTCCGGCTGATAAGTTTATGCAACTTCATGTACAACATTATTTCACGTGTCCTTAGCGATCGGATTGCACATGTCCTTCCTCGATTGATATCTGAGGAGCAAGGGGCCTTTGTTAAGGGTCGTCTCATTATTGAAAATATATCCCTTGCTAGAGAGCAGGTCCAGCACCTTAACAACCGTTGCAGAGGCAGGAATGTCATCCTTAAACTTGATATGGTTAAGGCTTATGACTGGATGGAATAGAGTTTTCTTTTTGCTGTCCTACGCAAGTTTGGATTTGGCTTATCTATCATCTCCCTCATTGAACCGCTGCTCACTAATTGTTGATTTTCGGTACTGCTCAATGGTCACTCCCACGGTTTCTTCAAGTCGTCTAGAGGACTTCGGCAAGGTGATCCCATTACACCAGCCCTTTTCATCTTGGCGGAGGAAGCTTTATGTTGCGGACTGTCCGCCCTCTTTCTTCGCAGCAATGGGGGATATTACCAAACTCTCAGAAGATGCCCCAAGGTCTCTCACCTTCTTTTTACCGATGACGCACTTATTTTTTCTAATAGTTCTGTACGCCACCTGCGGGAGCTCATGAAATTCCTTAAGAAATATGAGATCACCTCCGGACAACTTATCAACACCTCGAAGAGCTCCTTTGTGATTGCTCGGGATGCACCCACTTCTCTTGAGAGATCCATTGCCCGTGTGACAGGCTTCCAAAGGGCAATCCTAAATATTTAGAGATAATCAAAAATTTTTGTATTAATCAAATAAAATACTAAACTATGAATTTGTAGGACATTACACTCTCTCCCCCTTAAAAAAAATTCATCCTCGAAGTTTGGGGTTAGATCACATACCGAATAATTGTGGGTACTTCTTCTTCATCTCTTTCTCTAGTTCCCATGTAGCCTCCTCCTGCGAGAAGTTCCTCCATAGTACTTGCACTAATGGGATGACTTTAGTCCTCAACACCTGCTCTTTGCGGTCCAGAATTCGAACAGGTTGCTCCTCATAAGATAGATTCTGCTAAAACTACATCTGTTCAGAACTGATCACGTGTGTTGGATCATGCACGTACCTCCTCAGTATGGACACGTGGAACACAGGATGTACTCTCTCCAAAGACAGACGTAAAGTCAACTGATATACCACATTCCTTAATTTCTCTAAAATCTTGAACGGTCCGATGAACCGTGGATTTAGCTTCCCACGTTTGTCGAACCGAATGATTCCTTTTGTCGGAGATACCCTGAGAAAAACGTTATCACCAACTTCGAATGTCAGCTCCTTCCTTCGGTTATCAGCATAGCTCTTCTATCGATCTTGTGCTGTCGTCAATCTCTGTCTAATCACCCGGATCTTTTCAGATGTTTCTTGTACAACTTCTGGTCTCGCAAGCTGCCAGTCCCATATTTCCTCCCAACACAATGAAGATCTACAAGGGCTACCATATAGTGCCTCAAATGGAGCCATGCCTACACTTGCGTGCAAGCTATTTATAAGTAAATTCTACAAGAGGTAGATGTCGCTCCCAATCGCCCTTCCAATCAAGAACACAAGCCCTAAGCATATCCTCCAGTGTCTGAATCATCCTTTTGGACTGACCATCAGTTTGTGGGTGAAAAGTCGAACTGAGCTTGAGCCGCGAACCAAAAACTTCTTGCAACCCTTGCCACAATCTAGATGTGAATCGGGGAAGCCCCAATCATGTGCAGGGCTAAAGACCTCCAGAGCTATCAAGGTTAGCTCAGACTGGTAGACCGGGGATGAA
>JANBPO010008469.1:0-27728 GCA_024336825.1 Amorphophallus titanum | reverse complement strand
GGATATCTTAAACTTTCATTCCCTGTCATTTATTTGTGCATAGATCAAGTAATCAGAATTGGGCTTGTATTTTCTTATACTTTTTCTTGATATACGATTTCGGAGCATCGTCTCTGTGTGCATGTCTTCTCATCGTCGTGCGAGAACACGTGTGTGTGTGGGGTCATTGTGCCCATGTGTGATCTATTTGCTGTCGTCGTGCAGTGATTTTAGTAGAATCCTCTTGGGGTGAGAGGGGTGGACGTAGGACTGCACTCGGGTGGGTCCAAACCACCTAAAAATACTTGCGCTGTGGTTTGCTATCTGTGTGATTGTCGTTCCATATTGTCCATTCTCGTTTCCGAGTGTGATGCAGTGAGTTGAGGGTTTTACATAATTTGTCCGCATTTCTAATTTATCTGAGTAGTTTAACTCATTGCGTTGGAGAGGTGTGAGAGCTACTTGATTCTCATTCTTTTAATACCCATTGCTCGGTAATTAGAGTGCTTATAATTTCATTTCATCAACTGCTCAACTATCAGGATAATTTCTATTCCAACATTATCATCTCTACATTTTAGTTTTCACAAAAAGGGGGTGCAATCAATTCACCCCCCTCTTGATTGCATTCCTAACCGGGATACTTGTTCTTGATAGTAAGATAGTTCAACTATCTATAGTCGATGCAGAGTCTCATCGATCCATCCTTCTTCTTTACAAACAGTACAGGCACTCCCCATGGGGAAGTACTTGGCCTGATGAATCCTTTCTTCAAGAGTTCTATCAATTGTTCCTTTAATTCCTTGAGCTCGGTGTGGGACATCCTATACGATGCCTTAGAAATCGGACTACCACTAGGGACAAGGTTGATGGTGAAGGCTACTTCTCTCTGTGGGAGTAATCTGGGCAAATCTTTCGGAAACACATCGGGAAACTCCTGAACCACGTAGATGTCTTCTATCTTGGACTCCTTAACTTCCGTGGCAGACACAAATGCTAGGAAAGCCATGCATCCTTTCCTTAAGAGTTTTCCAACTCGGAGGGCGAAAATAAGGGGTGACTTGCAGCCATGAGCTCCCCTTGATCTGAAATTTTCAAGGTGAGTTCTAGAGGTTTCTCCCACGTCCTACAAAAATTGTCAGCCCCTCAAACCTCCATTTCATATTTTTCCATTTTTGTTCAACTTTTTAGCCTAGATCTATCAGCTTTCTATTCACTGTGACAACAAGCCTAAGATAACCACCTTCAGGTCACTCCTTGATTTTTCCAGGATCTTCCAAATTTATTGGAATTTCTAATCACCAACCCCACCATCTGTGAATTTTTCTGGAATTTTGACAGGCCATCTCATATTTTCTAAAATTCATCTTCATAACCATCTATACTCCTATCTTCAGCTATCCAGATCCGACCACCTGCCAGTGTAAAATTGTTTTCCCCATCCAAATCTCCAAAAAATTGAGCATAAAATTATTTCCATTTTCCTCTCTCTCCCCTCCACAACTTTCATGAAGATCTCAAGGTCTGAATCAGAGATCTAATCCACAGTCAAAGGTAGTTATCAGGAAACTGCTCTGCTATTCTGAGATTTCAGGAACTATCCAACAGCAGCTTTAAAAATAGATCAAGGTCAAATCCATGCAGATCCAGCTCAGCTCTCTGGCCCTAAGTTGAAGTACTTTGAAAGAGATTTCCAACGGTACCTTGTGGGCATCGATCCAATGTCGGGAGTGATCCCAGCGGCCGATCTCGCCGGGTTACGCGCCTGAAAATAGAAACGAAAGTCTGTGGGCAGCAACTCCAAAGTTGGGAGATCAGAGCCGATCAGCCCCCGGCAGGCGAACCAGCACGCCACCATCCCAGGGAGCGCCCCTCCAGGCTCCCCACTATAGCGGTGCTACCCTGGTCCCACACGGACCCACCGGCCAGTACGCAGGTCCTACGATTGCGAGACGTGTGCCGCCAAAGCTATGCAAGAAGCTGCCCGTCAACATAAAACTGCTACTCCTGGGTCCCGTGTGTCACCCTTTACCTCCCTGCGTGGAGTGGATAGTAATTCTTTTGCTGTAATATTTGTGGAATAATTATTCCGGGAGTACCGATTCGGTTTCCTGATTTGGCGCCTCTCTAAGTGGCGTAATTTAAATTAACTGCGCCCCCATCAAAGGCGTAATTTATATTATCCGCGCCCCTCTAAGTGGCGTTGATCAAAACTTTAATATCTTCCAAATATGCGTATTTCCACAATAAGCGACCCTTCCAAAGTCGCATTTCAAAATTTTCGAATTATTACAACGATCACCTCTATCAAATCAACATTAATTCCCTGACGACGGTTCATTTTCCAAAGCGACTTTTCGAATTTGCGCCCTTCCAACGGTCGCGGTACATTATGGTATGCGCCACTCCAAGGGGTGCTTTTCGATTTTAAAACCGACGAAGCAAAAGCCCTAGCCTCTCCCCCCATTCCGTCACTTTGCGGTTTTTCTCCTCTCCCCCATTCTTCCTCTTCCTGTTCTCTGCTTCTCTTCCGTTCTCGTCCTCTCTCTGTTTTCTGCCTCCTCTGTGCTCGTCCTCTCTCTGTGCTTCGTCGATGGCTCCTCCGCGCAAGAGGCTCCGCGTGGCGGCGCCGGAGGTCGTTCATCTGGCCGACGAGGAGGAGGTGCCCCCTGCGGCGGCGTCTGGCGTGGAAGGAGGAGGTCTGGCGGCGGCCCCTGGTAACGGCGGTGGCGACGAAGGAGCGGGCAGTGGCGTGGCCGAGCCCAGAGACGAGGCTGGTGATGCTGTTGAGGCGGCCGGAGGTGGCACGGTTGAGGCCGGAGGCGACGATGGAGCGGATGGCAATGGTGTGGATGGTGCGGATGGTGCCGGAGGCGACGGAGAAGATGGAGGAGATGGCGGAGACGGCGGAGGAGATGGTGAAGACGGTGGAGGTGACGGAGGGCCCCGTCAACTGATGCGTGGAGGTGGCTTCCCCCCTCCCCGGAGCAAGGTTAGTACCCCCATGCCTCTCCTGTGCTTCAATGCCATAGCCCATGGGGGCATTTTTTTGTTTCTGCAACGAAGTTGAAAGACGCCCCTCACAGGGGCGCAATTGGAAAGGTCGAACAAAACGCCCCCCATAGGGGCGCAAATACTTAGAACGACGACCGGAATTGACTGGAGGTTTGACTAGGGGTTTAGCTTTGACTGGGGGTTTAGCTAGGAGTTTGATTGGGAATTTAACTAGGCTTTGAGGATTTAATTGGGGATTTAACTGGGGGTCTGACTGGGGATTTGACTTGGGGTTCAGGCTACCAAAAGATCAGAATGCCACCGGAAACCCTCGCAAGGGGCGCTGCCCCCTTGACCCCCGTGACCTGACCACTCAGGTCGATCCGCGTGACCTGATCATGCAAGTTGATCCACGTACGAGGGCGCACAATGGTGGTGCAGGCCGCGATGGATTTCTAGGAGTCCCGAGTTGGGATCCGGCTTGCTGTAGAGTGACTGGAGCATACGTGCCCACCAGGTGCTCAGGGAAATTCCCGACACACGCATGTGGGGCTGTATAAGGGTGCTGTGAGCTCCTGAAGCTTGTCATCGACCCAGATGGGTCTTCCTTTGACTTCAGAGGGTTGGAGGGAGGCGACTCAGGGGTTGACCCCGGCCTCGTTGCTGGGTGCCACATGGCGTGGCTTGTAGTCAGGGCACCCCCGGGTCGGCCCGGGTACCTATGTTGAACGTGGGTAAACCTACAAGCTAAGTGGTCGGGGGCAGGCCCAATTGATTATTGATGTTGCCGCAGGTCACGGCTAGCTAGATAGGACCCTTGGTTGGGCTTGGTAACTGGGGCAGTGCCCCATGCTCGGGGGTGATCCCCGGTTGTTATGTCGTGCCGCCTGACCTGGCGACGCATCTCAATTTTTGAGGCCGACTCAACTGGTAGAGCACCTTTGGCATTATGCCATTTTACCCTTTTTAGGGAGTATTTCCCTATGCTTAATTCTCAATTAATTTAGAGAGAATAAGCAGATGCCAACAAATGCCCCCCACGGGACGTGCGGTGGAGGCAAAGACGACGGCGTGTGGCCCGTGAGCCCTGTAGGCTTGATTTCTCCTGACCTTATTGACATTGTGGGGAGTTAGTTGTTCTGAGGGTTGGCCCTCCCGTTGCTGTCCTTCATGCGACGGTGGTACGTTTGTGGAAGATCGTTGAGCCTGGGAGGTTGTAGAACTGGATCCCTGGTGGGTATTTTGTTGAAGCCACTGAGGGCGTGGAGCTGGCAGAGATGGCGCGTATCGAATACACGCGTGGTGCTTGAAGTTGTAGCCCGCTATTGATGACTTGGGAATTCTGTTCCTATTTGTCTCACGTGTTGGGCTTACGGCAGAGGTGTGCAGGGCCCGGGTCATGGGAGTAATCTAGTTTGGACGTCGAACCCTCCATACAGGTGGTTGCTTCAGCAGTTGATGATGTGACTGGGCTGGATGCCAATGCCGATGGCAAAAAGAGGCCAATGGAGCCCGATGTAATAATGCTTCTAGCTTTGTCGCCTGTGTCTGAGGCCCTCTTTTGTGTGGCGGCCTTTGTGGATTTTCTATGGAGAGGCGGCTCTGGGGACGCCGGGACTGTCGAGTCCATCACGCCTCGTAGTGTGGCTGGCGAGTGGCGGGAGGCTAGTTGTGACTCCCATCATTTGAGGTCGCACTGGCGAGAGCCATGTCTTGCCCCCAGAGGTGGACTTGTGGACTGAGGTTTGTGTTTTCTCAGGTTTTCCACCTTGTCTATGTCAAGGAGTGCTATGAGTATTTTTCCGTCGATCGGATCGCCGGCTAGATTCTTCTCCTTTTCCTTTCATCTTCTCGACCTTCTCCAAGGTCCTTTCGCACAGATAGGCCCGTTGGACCATCTCCTCATATGTACGAATGTTCTGGGTTCCCAGTTGTTAAATGTAACCGGGTCGTAACCTGTCCATGAATCGATTTGTCTTCAATAAATTGGTACTGATAAGATGTGGTGCATGTGGTGCTAGCCTGGAAAACTGTAACTCGTACTCTGCTACTGACATCATCCCTTGACGAAGGGACGCAAACTCCATAGCCTTCCTCTCCTTGACGTGTTCCGAGAAATACTTGGCACAGAATAATGTGAGGAAACCTTCCCATGTGTGTGGTGCATCGACTGGTGGTGCCGAGACCGACTTCCACCATGTCCGAGCGTCTTTGTTTAATTGGAAGGTAGCTAAACGCACCCTCTCCTGATCGGTGTATTGTATAACATCAAAAATCTCGTTCATCTCATCGATCCAGTTTTCTACCTCATCCGGATTCAAAGAACCATAGAAACGCGGAGGGTTGAGACTCCAAAAATTCTGATGTAAAATGCCTGCTCTGGCTCCTACGCCTGCCTGAGCCATTGCTTGAAGTGCCTGGGTAAGGCCAGCCACTATCTGCTGCATGCCATCCCAATCTACGCGATGTGCCATTGAAATTAAAATAAGGTACCTGAGAGAAATACAACAACTTGTTATTTCTCGTGGAATTAGGGGAATTTAATCTTAAAATAATTATCTATCTTATCCCGAGCTCTACCCAATTCTCACATGGGTGTGGAAAACTTCTCCCTTAGTTCATAGGTAGGGGTCCTTAAACCTTGGACTTATCTTATGACATGATTCTTCTCTCTAAGTCCTGAGACTTAGATTCTAGCTCTGATACTAACTTAGCTGTCACGTCCCGAGCCTTTATGTATAGCGGAAGTGACGCGGGATGAACCCGGTCGAGACACGGGACCCTAAGCCAGAAATCAACAAGCACAGGTCGTCTAGCGACAAAGCTAACACTCGCGCACGTTGCGAACTCCACTCGGGGCTCGTAGCGATGGATCGGTGAGCTGTGGCTCACGAGAGGGTCGGACATGGTCCGAGTAGCGAGGTGAGTGGTGATGAACCACCCGGGGAACAAGTCGCGGGCGCTAGATTCAATTGGGCGGACCGATACCGAGGGGATCGGTTCAGATGTGCACTCTCTCACCGGCAGCAAGAACTCACGAAAGTAGTGGAAATATGGATCGGGCACTCCTCACACAGGCGCTGCAGTTGGAACTAATACTAGAAAAGCAGAGTGGAGAGGTAGTCGTACGTACCTAGCCCATCCGAAGGACCAGCTCCGGTCGGAGACGATGGCGAGCCGAGGAGCGTGCGCACCCGGCGGTCACGCTGTGTCGAGGAGGCTTGGCAAAGTCCCTGCTATTACAATTACTATGCTCCATGCAGGGAGGGGGGGATCACGGGGGTGGTGGTAATCAATTACACGCACTACCCTCACGCAGGAGGGGGGGACGAGGGGAGGGGAACCCAAACAGCAGTACCATTCGTTGATAATATCATTATTATTATTATTATCAATATTTTATACTTTTGGCCCCACTTCATCGTTATAAACTAGCCATCAAAGTCACGAAGACTCACCTAGTGTAGTGTCAAAAGAAGTCTAGTCAAAAGACAAAGTAAAGACTAGTCAAAATAAAGACTGGTCAAAGCAAAGTCAAAGTAACGTCCAACAAAGTCTCGAGGAGCTCGAAGCCATTCAAAGAAAAGTGAACAATGTGAATGAGGAAAGGCTCGAGGAGTTTATATAGCACTTAAGGTGCTAGATCTCTTTAACTTGACAAAAGAAGGGCGCCCACCTCCTATTACCTGACAAAACAAAGCGCTTCCGGGGTTGATTGGATCAAAATAAGGGCGCCATGACTATACTTTGACAAAACAAGGGCGCTCGGCGCCCTTTTTTTGACAAAACTGTCACCTGGCGCACTCGACGCCTTCATTTGGACGAAATAAGGGCGCTCAACGCCTTTGTTTTGACAGAATGGTCGCCCTGGCCGCTGCGCGCTCAACGCCTTCATTTAGGGCAAGAAGGGCGCTCAACGCCTTCAATTTGACAAATTATGGACGCCCATCGCCATTATTTTGACACGGCCTAGCCTTTGTCCACACCAAAGAAGCCATCTCAGCGCCTCTTTGCCTTGGCTGATTATGGGCGCTCAACGCCTTGATTCTGACAAGGTGAAGACATTCAACTCCTTCTTGTTACAAGGAATGGGTGCTCACCGTTTGGTTTGGGCCTAATCAAGATTCTTGGACCTAGGTCCGATCAAGAAATAATTCCTGACCTCGTCTTCCCAAGGCTATAAGTCGGCGACACTCCTCTGAGGGCGCGACCACCTGAACGTCGTAGCCCCCTCCTCTTACTCACCATGAAGCAGCTCTCGCCAAGAAGCAAGAGAGAAATAGGAAAAAGAATTTGAAAAGGAAACTAAGAAGATAGGCGGAGTTAATAACAACTCTCCAGACGCCCGTCGAGCTAACACCGCTCCAGCGATTACAGAAGCTCATTGACAACTTAGAGGAATATGCCCCCTCTTACTCACCATGAAGCAACTCTCGCCAAGAAGCAAGAGAGAAATAAGAAAAAGACTTTGAAAAGGAAACGAAGAAGATAGGCGGAGTTAATAAAAACTCTTTAGACGCCCGTCGAGCTAACACCGCTCCAGCAATTACAGAAGCACATTGACAACTTCGAGGAATATGCCCCCTCTCACCCCACTGGGGCAATTTTACTAGACAAATACATCCTCTGGGAGGAGATCAAAAGAAGAGCTTGCTTGAAGGATTGGATGCGTGAAGTCATCCAGAGGATGAACGAGGGCAAGAAATTTCTTATGCCCGAAGAATTGTCTTTATTCTATAAAGACACGGAGATTACAACAGAACAACTCGAATGGTTGCTCCAGAATGTCAGTTGCAACATGGTGGCTATCCCTTCGCCGGATAATATCAACTCTCAGGGGAATGACCTGGTGGCCATCCGGACGAGACGAAGGGGTATCACCTCCCCGCATAGGCGCCTTCTCGCCGAGCGCGAGTGAGACACTCAGGCACATGGTTGGGGGCGTGGTCACGACTGCGGAACAGGACGCGAAAGGAGGTCAGAACAATCCTCCCAGCAACCCAGAATCCTTCCAGGCCGAGTTATCTTATTCCCTGGTGAAGAACCCAGCCCCATCCCAGAGATTGAAATCTGAAACTCCCCATATATATTTGATCCTTCAGACGAGGAGGATTTGAGGGGCAACTACCCAGTGCCTCTAATACCCCTCTCGCCATCAGTACCTGCACCTGTTAGAGTTGAAGACCAAGTAGGGCTATCTAGCAAGGATGATCTAGTCCAATTATTATCGACACAGGAGTCAATTTCGGTCCCTCCGTGTCCCATCACATCGGACGAGCAAGCTGACACTAGCACTCTCGACAAAGGCAAGGCCGTACAGGCTTCTGAGGAAAATCAGTTGGGCGAGGCCTGCAAAATCTCCTCTGATATACTTCCGTCAACGGCGGAAGCCTGGGCTCGAGCTGACTGAAAGGCCTTGTACTAGTTCAAAAGGTTTTCTTCAAATATCACCATATGGGAAGCCATTGTTGGAACCAGAGAGTTAAGAGATTCTTTAATAAAGGTGTTACAAGAATCATAGGTGTATGAGACACATGTAGCAGACCTTCAGAAGGCGGCCTGCGAAGCTTTTGTAGCAGCCATCACTTTTGAAGACAAGGACATGTTGCTGTAATCAACATGTCACAACCGCCCTCTATATATGAGGGGAAAAATCAATGGGCATGAAATCAATCGGATTTTGGTGGACACCGGCGCGGCAGTTAACATAATGTCGCTAAAAACTTTCAAGTCCTTATATCTAATGCCGCTATTGCAAAAAGTTAAAGGCTGTCAAAATATCTGGTTTTAATTAGGACACTGAAGACGTCCTGGGAAAAGTTGATGTGGAGTTAACCCTAGGAGACTCCACCTAAAAGCATCCTTTTATATCATTGAAGTTGGCACTTCATACAAAATGCTGCTAGGCCGCCCTTGGCTATATGAAAATGGGGTCATCCCCTCCACTCTGCATCAATGTATCAAATATGTCAAGGATGTGGAGCAGTGCACGGTCTTCGCAGACCAATCCCTGTTCAGCCTGATAGAGTGTCATCTCGCAGATACCTCCCTTTATTTTGGGGAGTCGACTTCCCACCTGATATTAAAAGGGAAGAATTACGGGTGGCTTTTTGAGGATGAGGACGATCTGTTTACCGTTGATGAGAAAAAGGCCAAGATACACAGACAACACCTCCAAGCAAAGTCAATGGCGCATTGCCCAGAGCGACAAAAGGTCAATTTTGAGGCCAACCTCATCAGCAAGGCCATCGGCAAAAGCATATGCCTTCCACCAGGGTGTATCCAGCTCATTTGTGCTCCCAAGGAATAGGGGGTCGACCGCCTCAAGACTTTCGTTGTCTCCTACCAACGGCGGTGTATAGACAAGAAGGGGGTCATTCGAGATCGGCCTATAGTCTTCTATAGAGGAGATGTGGGCCCTCAGGATCCTTACGAAGATGAACCTGCAGATCGTGTCCCAGAAGCAGTCCAGAACCTGTCCAATATGTCCCAATGTGTTAAAGAACTATGCCAAAAGCAAGAGATCCCTCAGTGGTAAGATTCTGCGACACGGGAATATCTACGCCAGCTCTGGTCTCCATGTCAGGTCAAGGGACAGACCTTTCCCTTCGGCCGAGACACCTGGAGTTAGGCTACGACCAGGACCCAGAATTTCAAGTCTACTATGCTGTTAGTGCTGTAGGCCTCATACAGTCTGCCGATAACCCACCAAGTGGCACTGTACGGTTTGACAGTTCACAAGAGGAAGAAGAGATCCTGATGTTATTTTCTTCCAAGCCTGCTGAAGAATCCCAAGGAGCAAAGTCCTCCCAGTTGCCTCTAGTAGAGGAACTAGAAGTTCAGAATGAATCAACCAGCTCCAACCCTCAATCAGTAAGGGCCAGTGATGATATACTCAGGGAGGGCCCCGTATCCTCTACAAAGGGGGAAGAGGAGGCTTCATCAATGCATCCTTCATCACCTGAGGACATTATTGTACCACCCAGTACTGACCTTGAAAAGTTGGATGAAGACGCTCGGAAACCAGCCCTGGTGATGGTCCATGACACGGAGGGAGCGCCGTTGAATCTCCTTGGCAAATCACCAGAGACCCCATCAACGATGCTTGTTGACGATGAATGTCTAGAGATATATGAGGTCGACACTGACGATGAAGACTTCATTGACCTACAGTTTGCCCCCTCTCCGAACTAGAAGACGACGGGCAAGCCACAGTCGATGACCTCGTCGAAGTCAACTTAGGAGGGGCTAGAGAGCATCAGCCTGTGTTTGTGAGCACTCTCCTCACTGGAGCAGAAAAGCATGCCTATATACAACTTTTACTGGAATATAAAGATTGCTTCGCCTGGACCTATAAGGAGATGCCCAGGTTGGATCCCTTTGTGGTAGAGCACGAATTAGCTATCTCTCCCTCAGCCACCCCAGTTAAATAGCTACAACGGCGCATGCGCCATGAACTAGAACTACAAGATGCGGCCGAAGTCACAAAATGGCGGTGGTTGATTTCATCGAGCCTTGTATTTTCCCTATTTGACTCGCCAATATCGTGCCGCTCAAGAAGAAAAATGGCCAGGTCTGCGTTTGTGTTGACTTTCTAGATTTCAACAAGGCCGGTCCTAAAGACGACTTTTCAGTACCCATTACTGAAACAATGGTCGACATGACCACTTGGCATAAAGCTCTATCCTTCATGGATGGATCGTCCGGTTACAATCAGATCCAGATGTTTCCTAAAGACAAAGTGTATACAGCCTTCCGGTCACCCAAAGGTATTTTCAACTGCAAGCGAATGCCGTTTAGTCTCAAGAATGCAGGCGCTACTTACCAGAGGACTATGGCCAAGATATTCGATGAGATGCTACATAATATCGTTGAGTGCTATATTGATGATCTCGTCGTCAAGACTAAAAAGCGGGAGGATCACCTGTGCTACCTGCGACAAGTCTTCGAAAGACTTCGACAATATGAGCTCAAAATGAACCCTACGAAGAGTGCCTTCGGCGTATCCAATGGGAAATTCCTTGGTTTCGTTGTTAGATACTGAGGAATCGAGATAGATCCCAGCAAGATCAAGACCATCTAGGAGCTCCCGCCTCCTAGAAATCTCAAGGAGCTCAAGTCCTTCCAAGGAAGACTGATATACATCCGGAGGTTTATCTTCAATCTCTATGGTCGATGCGCGCCCTTCGGAAAGCATATGAAGAAGGACGCCCCGCTCGTGTGGGATCAAGACTGCCAAAACACCTTCGAGTGCATCAAGGAATATCTGCGTACTCCCCTAGTGTTGGGGGCACCGATCAAAGGCAAGCCCCTCACACTGTACACAGCCGCTATGGATGCTTCATTGGGAGCTCTCCTATCACAAATTAACGAGAAAGGCAAAGAGCAATCACACTACTATCTCAGTCAGAAGCTGGTCGGTCCCGAGCATTGTTATTCTTTTATGGAAAAGGTTTGCTTGTTTGCCGTTAAAAGGCTACGACATTATCCCCTGGCGCATCGAGTCGAGCTCATATCCAAATATGATCCACTCAAGTTTCTATTAAAGCAGCCTGCTCTTTCTGGTAGACTGGGTAAATGGGCCCTCCTTTTAATGGAGCACGATATCACCTACGTCTCGCTAAAGGCGATCAAGGGGCAGGGCATGGCTAAGTTCTTAGCTGCTCATCCAGCATCGAGAGGCTCATCTCTGAATATAGAGCTCCTGAGGAGGCTTTGACTACTGAACCGCCAGTTGTGAACGACACCCAGCAGGAAGCACTGTGCAGCACGGGGTTTGATGTGCTAACAACCAACATCCCCTGTTGGGAATTGTATTTTGACGGTGCCTCCAAGAGAGTCCATGGACCCGTCGGTCGGGAAGGCATCACTGCTGGAGCCGATATTGTCTTTCTCACGCCCCAGGGTGGGGTTTTATACAACTCATGTGCCCTTATGAAGCCCCTCACTAACAATAAAATTGAATATAAAGCTCTAGTCATTGGGCTTCAAATGGCTCTCGACATGGGCATAAAGTGCCTTAAGGCCTACGAAGATTCACAGTTGGTAATCTGACAGGCCCTTGGCAGTTACGATGTACGTAAATAGGAGTTGATTCTGTATCATGCTACTGTTATGAGACTTATACAGAAGTTCTATCTCTTCGAGATAGGCTATGTCCCTAGAAGCAGCAATTCGTAGGCAGATGCACTTGCCAAACTAGCTTCGACTATCAAGCTACCTCCGGAGGGTGAGGTTGATATCATCATTAGACATCGAAGGCTTATGCTGGGGGTGTTCGATGATGAATCGAATCTTGCCGTCTATGAAGCTCATTGCCTTAATGTTGACACTCCGCCTGAGGAGGAAGATTGGCGTGCGTAGATCATCAGAATGAAACAAGGACTTTTGCCTCCAGATCGTGCCCAGAGGATTCGACTCATTCGCAGGGCCACATCATACGAGTTGATCGGTGACACATTTTATCGGCTTGTCCACGAAAATGACAAGTTTGTCCTATTGAGGTGTGTGTCCCTAGCTGAATCTAGAGTGATTGTGCATGAAGTCCATTCCGGATTGTGTGGAGCTCACTAAGCTGTGGATAAGATGAAGACTAACATTAAGCTCAAGGGGTTCTATTGGCTAACAATATATGAGGATTGTAACATGTATACCCGTACATGTCATCGGTGTCAAGCTTTCGGCCTAGTACCTAGAAGGCCTCCTAACTCCCTACATCCGACGGCCCCTACATGGCCATTTGCACAATGGGGCATGGGCATCGTAGGGCTCTTCCCGTCGTCCTTCAGAGGCCATAAGTATATTTTGGTTGCTACTGACTACTTCTCTCACTGGTTCGAAGCCGTCCCTTTACGGGAAGTCAACAAAGAAGCAATAGCCAGGTTTGTTCGCCATAACATCATTTACTGATTCGGCATTCCCAGTCGTATTGTGTAAGATAATGGTACGTCGTTCAAAAATAAAGCTGTATATCAATTGGCGGCGAAATTTCACATCGATTGGAGAACTTCCTCAATTTACAACCCGCAAACCAACGGCCTAGCCGAGGCCTTCAATAAGACACTTTGTAAACTTTTGGCCAAGGTACACCTCCATGTTACGGCCGATTTGCGGGTCGAATATGTGGTTGATGAGTCGCTGATAAGTCGCCCCTGCGTTCTTTAGCCCGAACGGCATCCGCGTGTAGCAGTATAAGCCGTGGTCGGTGATGAACGCTGTTTTATCCTGATCGGGCTTATGCATGCTGATCTGATGATACCCGGAGTAGGCATCAAAGAAGTTCAGCATCTCGTGCCCGACCGTTGCATCCACTAGCTGGTCAATCCGCGGCATGGGAAAGTTATTCTTGGGTGTGGCCTTATTGAGATCGGTATAGTCAACACACATCCGCCACTTCCCATTGCTCTTGGGGACTAGGATGACATTGGCCACCCAATATGGATACTGGGTAGGCCTGAGTAGTCCTGAGCGTAGCTTCTCGCTTACTTGCTCCTTGACGATTGATTGTCGCTCGGGATTCCAACGCCTTCGATGCTGCTGAATCGAGTGGCAAGCAGGGTCCAGCCTCAGTTGGTGGGTGATGACCTCTGGTGGGATCCCAGGGAGCTCATCCTCGGACCAAGTGAACACGTCCTGGTGGGCGGTGAGGAATCTTGCGTAGGCCTGCCTCTCGTGCTCAGATAGGTTCGCAGCTATTCTCAGTGTCCTGCTCGGGTTCTCCCCCACCTGGATGAGGAATAGATCTTCTGCCAGGGCGCTCGTGCTTGGGCCCGAGTCTTGCGTCCTCACCTTCTTCTCGGGCTGCATCTCTTCAGGATGACGGTCACGCGTGGAGATGAGGTAGCACCTCTGGGACTCCCTTTGATCCCCCCGGACCTCCCCTACATCCCGGGGAGTGGAAAACTTAAGCTTTTGGTGGTAGAAGAAGAGGACCCCCTTGAGCGTACCGAAGATCCCTCGGTCGATGATAGCATTGTACCCTATCATTGCTTTAACTACAGTAAAGTCGGCGAGGAAGGTTACCTCTCTCGGCGTGGTCCCAAACATGATCGGGAGCGAGATGCATCCTTTCGGGCAGACGGTGGTGCCCGAGAATCCATATAACGGTGTGTGCAATGGTTTGACTCAATTCGCCTAAGTCATTTAAAATTTTTTTCTACCTTGACGTCATGGCTTTCCACTTAAGCCAAGCTGTACAGCATCATGACAATTCGCCTAAGCCGTTTAACATTCTGCCTTGACGTCATGGCCTTTCTGCCTAAGCCAAACTGTTCGGCGTCATGGCTCTCCGCCTAAGCTGGTTAAAAATTCTACCTTGACATCATAGCCTTCTGCCTAAGCCAAGCTGTCAAATTTTGCCTTGGCGTCAGACCTTCCGCCTAAGCCAAGTTGTCAGGTGTCATGGCTCTATGCCTAAGTCGGTAAATGTTCTGCTTTAGCGTCATGGCCTTGCGCCTAAGCCAAGTTGTCCGCCGTCATGGCTCTCCACCTAAGTCGGTTAAAAATTCTACCTTGGCATCATCGCCTTCTGCCAAAGCCAAGCTGTCAAATTCTACCTTGACGTCATGGCCTTCTGCCTAAGCCAAGTTATCAGGCGTCATGGCTCTCTGCCTAAGCCGGTTAAAAATTCTACCTTGGCATCATGGCCTTTTACCTAAGCCAAGCTGTCAAATTCTGCCTTGGCGTTATGGCCTTCTGCCTAAGCCAAGTTGTCGGGCATCATGGCTCTATGCCTAAGTCGGTAAATATTCTGCCTTGGCGTCATGGCCTTCCGCCTAAGCCAAGTTGTCCGGCGTCATAGCTCTATGCTTAAGCTGGTAAATATTCTGCCTTGGCATCATGGCCTTCTGCCTAAGTCAAGTTTTATGGCGTCATGACTTTACATCTAAGCCGTTAAATATTTTACCTTGGCGTCATGGCCTTCCGCCTAAGCTAAGTTGTGCGGCGTCATGACTTTATGTCTAAGCCATTAGATATCATCCCTTGGCGTCACGATCTTACATCTAAGCCAAGTCACTCGGTGTCATGATGAAGTCCCGTGTCAATGGCACCCAAGAGGGGGGGGGTGAATTGGGTGTTTTCAAATTTTTAGAAAATTTTAGCTTTTTACAAAATATGTGATAAGATATTGATGCTTAGAAAAAGATCTATTCAATCAAAGGTATTTGAAACCTACCCAAATTTTAGGATAGGGAGTAGCCGCTTATGGCCCACTCTGATTTCATGAACCTTCTCAGAATTTCTTTGGATGCGCTTCCTATTTTTTTTCACCCCCAAAGCTCGGGTCTAAGGGAGGTGCTGCCTAATTTTCCTCAGAACCGTAGACTTAATAAAAGAAGGACTAATGCTCAAACATGGACTGAACAATTGATATAATGCTAAAACCAACATATCAAATACAGAAAGCAAGGAACAATGCTGAACTAAGAAGAAGGCCGAAGAGAGCACACTCGTACTGAACAAGTGATCAAACAAGTGACAAACACACTGCTGCACAAGCAATATGATTGGACTGGTCAAGAACAAATCTGAACAGAACAATGCTAAAATGAAAAGGGTGATCAAATAAACAAAAACGTCGTGCTGGCAGCAATGAAAGAAAAGCAAGGCGTTTAAAGAAATGATCAAGTAGGTAAAAGATTCATTTTCATGTGACAAGTATGCTCATATGTGCAATTACACATGTGTTCTAGCATTTGCTAAACACAGAGTGATTTGAAGCCTGCTGCAACAGGGGTCGACCCATGGGGTCGACCCTCCCCCTTTAGTCTGCCCAAAGCTGCTGCTGCGTCGACCTCACCCCATTTCACTAAAACCCTACGTCGAGCTCACTCTCTCATGCATCCCTCATCATGGGACAATTCATTCTTATGCATTTAAATCATATATGCGCATGCTTGTGAGCTGAACTCCCAGGACAGGCTAAATCTCGGATTTCGGTCGACCAACACATAGTTTCGGTCAGCAGAACCCTCAATGCGTCCACGCATGAAGGGGCCAAGTCGACGCACCTGTTGTTTACCTGCTAATCACTCTCTGGCAGCTCCCTTCCTTCTGACCCATGCATATAAGCGCACGCCTACCATGCATTATGCATGTCTCATGTGTGTGAAATGAACCCCCTACATCTGCATATGCATGTTTGAATGTCATGGCTTGTGGTATATCAAATGGTGAGTTGAAGAAGATTGTGTTAGGCCCAATTGGACACTCTGCTCTCCCCAGGACCAGATCGGGCCCCATTAATGCCAGGCATTGAACATGTAATGTGACATCCACTATAGTTATAGTCAATATAGAGTTCCAAAGAATATCCATTGTAAGAAATGAAGGTAGATTTTTGTGACTAGAATTCCAAGGTCGAATAGATATGTAGGTGATACTTTGACGATAATAATGGGTCCCTTAGGACCTTAATCAACTCTTATTAAACTTCTAGAGGGAGATTAGCAGCAATAATGATGGGCCTGGGCTCCACATTAGCCCATAGATTTATGTCCTTTGTAGGTTCATCCACAGCCGATGATGGCTAATCAAATCTCTTCAAGCCCTGCGCATACAGGTCGACAGTGTCATCTAGATTGTTGTCCTCAAAATCAGCCGGGTCTTTCTCATCCATGATTTCATAGACACCTAATTCATCGTTGCTCCACACCCCATCTTGCTCCTCATCTTCTTCTAGCACCATCCCAGTAGCTTAGAATTTCAGGCACTTGAGAAGAGCATGACATTGCTAAGCTAGATCCTGTAAGAACTTATCAGGAATGGATTTAGAATGGTGCACCAATGGGCACGGCACAGGCAAGGATGGGTTGGATGAATTAAAACAAGACCTTACTTCTCTAGACCTAACAGACCCCACTTCCCTAGACTCGACAGACCCTACATCTAACCTAGGAGAAAGGAAATCTAATGGAAAGGAAGTAGTAGGGGCCTTGTGCCCCTGGGAGGAGGACGGAGAGAAGAGAGCGTAATCCTCCACTGAAATCTCTATTTCAAAATTGGCATTTTTTTTTGAGATCAGTGGAGATCATGCAACAAGATGAAGATGGAGGACGAGGAAGCACGAGGGGATAGATGGATGGACAGAAGAGATCAAGGAGTGGATCGGAAGAGGAGAAGAACGGGGTGGAAAGATCAATGGCCGAGCAGTGCCCACAGTCACAATCTTTAATGATGAGAAAATCAGTTGGGATCTGAAACATTAGAGGGTTGATCATAAAAGGAGGTGGACGGGGTACGAAATCTAGCTTTTGGAAGGATACCAAAGGTGTATTTCCTCATTCTGTATTTCGCCATATGGAGGCGTATGTTGTTCTTGATATATAGCTTTCTATATCTCTTGATCTCCCGAAGGATCTTTGTTGGCAGAAGCAGAAATGGATATCATATTGACTGTGCCCCCAAAGCTGGCATTTCGTGAGGGCGTGGAGGATCAACCTTGTAGTCGCCCATTTGCAGTTCCCCTTTCTTAATCATGCCTTCAATGATATCTTTGAACACATAATAGTCTTCAATGGAGTGCCCAATCATCAGGTGATGTGGGCAGAAGCGAGGATCGTCCTTCCTCCTGGCATCGATCGGCCTCTTCGGCTCTGGAAGAATGGCTTTGTTATATCTGGTGGCCCATTCAAATAGGACTCGAGTCCTATCCTTAGGGAAGGAGTAGGGCTTCATCATCATAACTCGTAAGGAAGAGCCTTCTTGCCGCTCAGCAGACTTGGTGAGAGGAGGGTTAGGAACTCCTTTATCCTTTTCATTTTGCCGCTCAAATGCCTTGAAGTTGATTGTAAGGACTTCCTCAGGCGCGGGTTTTTTAGCAGCTAGTCTAGCCTTCTGGCTCGAGACAGAAGGGACACAGGAGTACCGAGAGAAGAAGGCCTCGATTTCTGCCACCACATTATTCAGTCGTTCAAAAGACTTAATTTCAATTTCGGTCATCTTTTCTAAGACCTCCCTTTCTAGATTTTGTTTGCAGATTTGCACTGCATCTTCTTGATGAGGTGGCAGCCTACATCTCATACTGAGATTTTGCCACCTTTTAATGTACTCTAGGGCTGTTTCATCATTTCTCTACCTAGATGCATGGAGTTCGGCCATGGTCACCTCCCTCTCAGTGACGTGGAACCTTTCCATGAACTTGCGTTGCATATCTGGCCAATCACTAATACAGCCGACAGGTAAGTTTGAGTACCACTCAAAAGTGAGTCCTGTAAGTGAAGACCCAAAGAACTTCAGCATGTAGGATTCATCGACCGCCAAATCACCCATCATGTTGATGTAATAGGCTATATGTTCCTCCTGAAGTTGCTTCTTCAACTCTTTTAGTTCTGTGGGGGACATCCTATATGGAGCTATTGAAATAGGTGCTGCTCTTGGAACGAGTTCAATAGAAAAGTTCACTCCCCTTTCGGGCGGTAAACTGGGTAAATCAGATGGGAAGACATCGGGAAACTCTCGGACAATGGGAATTTCCTCTATGATAATTTCTTTGGACTCGGTGACAATCACAGGAGCAAGGAAAGCTTCACAACCTTGCGAGATAAATTTGCAGGCATGAAGAGAAGAGATGAGAGCATGATGCTTCCTATACTTGGTACCAAAGAAAGAAAATTTCGAAAGGTCCAATTTATGAAAGGAAATCCTCCTATTGCGACAATTGATGTCGACATAATGATCGACAAGCCAATCTATGCCTAAGATAGTATCGTAGCCTATATCAAGGCATACGAGGTTTGCAGGAAGATTATGACCTTCTACTATTATCTCACTATCTGGATAATATGTGGTAAGTTTAGTTCCGGGACCTAAGGGTGTTGTGATAGCTAGGTCCGATGATAAAGGAACAGGTAAAACTGACAAGGTTTTTGTAAAAGCAGTGGAAATAAAGGAATGAGAAACACCAGTATCAAATAGTACAAAAGTAGGATGCGAATAGATTTGAATTGTACCTTCCATTAATCCATCATCTTTGGGTGCCTCATCATCCAAGACAGCATTGGGACGAGCGTGCCGCCTACGCCCGCCATTAGAAGATTGATCCTTCATGAGAGGACAATCGAACATACGATGCTCCCGACTCCCACAACGTAAGCAAGCTCCCAAGCGTTTCCAGCATTCCTCGGCCGAGTGGCCAAATTTCTCGCAGAAGGAGCAAGCTATCGTGACTTGCTTCTCCTCCTCTTTGACCTTGCTTTTGTCGTTGTTTTTGTCGTTCCCATTACGGGATCTCTTCATGTTATCACGGTAGTTGTAGGTCCCCGTGATGTTAAACTTCTCTTCCTTCTTCCCTCGTTTACCAAACTTTCGACTTGACTTCTCTCCCTTGCCTTTAAATTTCTCATTTGGCCTAGGGAGGAGTCTCTTCAGCCTTGGGAAGGTGGAGGGGTGCTTGGGGAAGAGAAATGGGTAGTTGGGGGTTGGAGGGTGGGGTGTGGATTGGGTGGAGATCTCTTGGGCCTGGGGTGGAGTAAAGAAGGGTTGTTGGATACTTGGAGTCAGTTATTGGAGGGGGAAGAGAGAGAAAGTAGGTGGGAGGGGGAGGAGAGAGAGTGGGGTGCACCCCTCCCTTCATGAGAGAGAGAGAGACAATGAGAGAGAGAGAGACTTGGAATTTTTCTTTCAATATTACATCAAAGGTTACAAATGAGAGAGAGGGGAGGCCTTTTTATAGGCATCCACTCTTTATGTACCAAAATACCCTTGACAATTAGACAAAAGACCAAGCATAGCCTAGACTCAATCCTATAGGCCCATAACTAAGGTACAAAACCCCAATTAAGCATAATAAGGGAAATGAACTAAAACAACCTAACTCAGTAAAGGACATTACATAAGATATGACTCAAAGAAATAGAAAATAGCATGTAAACTCATGGACGGGCTTCCTCAGAGTGATTCAGGCGATCCGAGCCAAAGAGAGCAATGTGAGATGCCCTCATCAAATCCCTCGGGGTGGGGAGAACTCGACCCTGTCGAGTATGGGTCCGCCTAGCTATGGTAGCGCTGTAAAATGTCCGGGTCAAGGCACAGCCGGTCCTCCCAGCTCACCCAAGTGTCCTCGGTCGGGGGACGATTCTTCCACCTCACCGGGTAGCGCTGGTACACCTTATGCCTGGTAGTGGTACTTTACTCATCCAGTATTGCCTCTACCTGCTCACGTCGGCCTCTCAAGTTAGGAATTGGAGTCCTACCGTAGGTGTCTCTCTCAAGGGGGGGTAAAGGCTCAAGCTCCTCTCTGGGTCCCACCGCGGGGCCCTTGTAAGATACCAGGTCTGCCACGGTGAAGGTAGGGTGTACCCTAAAACCCTCCCGATCACACGCCCTAGGGGAGAGGAGAAGAGAGGAGAGAGAACGGAGGCAGAGAAATGAGAGAACGTGAGGAGGTCATGGGTAGGGTAGTTCTCCTCATGTGGCTTCAACTGTCGCGAAGCATACGCCACCACTCTACCATGCTGCATCAGTACAACACCCAAACCAACCCCGGAAGCATTTGTACACACCACAAAACCTCCCGATCCAGAAGGTAAAACCAACACTGGCACCGAGGTGAGCAATCTCTTCAGCTCCATGAAGCTCTGCTCACACGCATCAACCTAGACAAAGGGCACATCCTTCCCCGTGAGTCTGGTCATAGGGGTCGTAATGCGAGCAAAATCCTAAATGAACCTCCGATAATAGCCTGCAAGCCCCAAGAAACTCTGAATCTCCATCACGGACCTTGGCCTCGGCCATTGCATCACAGCCTCAACCTTGGCGGGATCCACGAAAATACCATCACCAGAAATCATGTGCCCTAAAAAGTGCACCTCACGAAGCCAAAACTCGCACTTACTAAGCTTCGCATACAACTGGTGATCTCGCAAAATCTGTAACACAACCCTCAAATGGTATGCATGCTCCTCCATAGATCGCAAATAGACAAGGATATCATCCACAAATACGACCATAAACTGATCCAAATAAGGATGAAACACCCTCTGCATCAAGTCCATGAAGGTCACTGGGGCATTGGTGAGCCCAAACGGCATCACTAAGAACTCATAATGTCCGTACCTCGTACTAAAAGTAGTCTTCTCCACATCGGACTCACGAATCTGCAGTTGATTGTAACCAGGCCGCAAATCAATATGTGAGAACACTCGAGCCGACTGAAGCTGGTCGAACAAATCATCAATCTGCGGCAACGAATACTTGTTCTTAATGGTCACTTCATGTAGCTCCCGGTAGTCAATACACAACCTCAGACTACCATCCTTCTTCTTCACAAACAACACTGGCGCACCCCAAGGGAAAAAGCTGGGACGAATATACCCCTTGGCAAGAAACTCCTACAAGTGTACCCTCAACTCTCTCAACTCAGCGGGAGCCATGTGATAGGGAGCCTTCGCCAAAGGTCTCGTACCATGCACGACCTCGATAACAAAATTTGGACAAATTAGACCATAAACTTGATAACTTTTGGCCATAAATCCCAAACTCTTTACACAGCCTACTTTTCATGAGAATAATCACATGTGGGTCAGGCTGACCGATTATGTAGGTCAGTGTCCAACCTAATTTTCTCATCTCATCCAACATAGTCCGACCCACTATGAAAGTCCAAATTCTTGGTCGACCCAAAATGAGAGCCCATTACAAATGGCAGGCCAATTTTCATCCTTTACTCAAAATCATGCCCAAACCTCTCAGTTCTTCCATGGGACCCATGATTTATCTCTCACCCAAGGACAAGTCCAAAATTCTCAAAGTCTTTCCACACCATAGTTTGACCCATGTCCACATACATTTAACTCTAATTGGAGAGACCAACCCAATTTTTCTTGGGGATCCTATCAAGACCAGGCCCATAATCCTCCACAACAAAATTTTCAAAATTGGGCTTAATACCCAAACAACCTTTATGATCAAACCCAACATGGAGGACAACTCATATACTCTCCACCATATCGACTGATTACCCATCAAATTGCTATCCTTCATAGTCTGGTTCTCAACCTCCTTATCCATCTCTTCCATACACAAATATCAATGAGGACAGGTTTAATGAACTGCATTAGCTCATCCTAGAATCTTTCCAAGCCAATCAACAGCTCTTTGAGGCCAACCAACAGACTTTTGCCAGAAGGAAAGCCCATCTAGCCCAGCTTAATGAAAACACCAAGGGTAAGGACATGGACCAACTGTCTAGCTATCCCACTACAATCTCTGAATATCAACTTTCTGGATTTGACCATAATGAAAGTTTATATGATCAACCCATGATTTCCCAATTCACAGATATCACTCTTGACTTAGATAGTGAGGAAATTATAGAAAAGTCATACCATGAGAACAAATTAAAGAGAGGTAGTAGCAGCCTTGGCATTAATCTAGAAGAATAGCTCGAGAAGTACAAGTCCAATTCTATATGTGAAAAGGGTAATGATGAGCTTGTCAATCTTAAGTTGGGGGGAGAAGAAGAGGAAGAGGCTTTCCATTGCTGTTTCTCTTCACTTCTCTGTTCCTGCAACTAGAGAAATCTGAACAGTGGAGTTTTTTGTGAAAAATCCTCTCTGTTGAATGCATAAACCGAGCCCCGGTACCCCCTTTTATAGTGATTTGCTGCATGCAATTGCAGTTTCAATTGGACAGGGAACTGTAGGAATTGTAATATGAGTCGAACAGGGATTGCAGTTCGAGGGTGGAATAGGACTCCCTGTTGTTCGCTTCTGGCAAGGATTCGGAGTCCTAGTTAATTGACGGCGTTCCAGATGGTGTCTTTTTCTTAATTCGCGCCTCTCTTAGGGGCGTTTATTATTTAACGCCTTTCGAAAGGGTGTCTTTTATTGCTCATTAAAATCCCTTTTCAAATCGAACACTGAATTTGAATAATGGCATTTTGAATGTCGTCAGTTGTTTAACTAACGCCTGTTCGAATGGGCGTCATTTCTTGAAGTAATCATTTCCCATTAGAACAATGACTGTGAACAACGTCATTCATACTGTCGTCATTTATTATGATAATGCCTTTGAAGAAGTCGTCATTTGTTTGGCACCCTCTTGTGCATTCTTTGATGAAATTGTGCATTCTTGATTATATATTTTATGAACTGGTTGAGCTAATGAATCTTTGAGCACAGGAAAGACAGGTCATTTTCATGGCGCTCGCCCCGAGTTCGGTAACATCATGTTTCCTGTATTCCCTCTGTATGCATTGTTACTATATGGTAATTATGCTATTATAGCATATCAAGGACCATGTGGTTCTAATTAACCAGGAACTTAAGTTCCCCTTCATCAAAAACAGTGATAGTTCCAAGGGAATCTTGATCGCACGGATAGGCCGTTGGATCTTCCAAAGGTTTGGGATGATGGTTCCCGCTTTCTAAGTTGATGCGTGGACGACGGGCGTCAGCTTAGAAGTCTGGATTCTTGACCAAATGTGGATGGTTTAGTAATATTATCCTTGATTACTTTCTATTTTTAGTTTGTTTTAATTTTTCTTTTAGCCCAGCATGCATCATATAGGTCTTAGACACAGAATACGAGAAACAGAGTCCAGAGGAACAGCGTCCGACTGTTGTCACGGATACACGCTCAGGAGTGAGCATGGCCACAAGTGAACACAAGTCTGACACCTCTGAAACAAGGCAACGTCACTTACGTCTCGCAAAGCAAGAGACACGACTGCCAGAGTAAACAACATCGAGAAACGAATCGACAGAAGCGACAGGCACCACCAACATCAGCCTACATAAGAAAACATAGTCCTCTCAACTGACAGCCCGACGACATCATCGGCTCAAGTGCCAAAGGAGACAGGGAACACCAGGCACACAGGGCGTCAATGACAATTACACCGAAGAACGACAGCAAACATCGATAGCACTGGACCATACACAGCATTAAGTCAGTCCTCACTCAGATATCACATCTGATCGAGTTGCGAGCTACTCTAGCGGGAAAAAGGAGCACAGCAAGCTACTGACAAGACAATGGTCCAACACATAAACACAGAATTATATGAAAGCAGCACTTACAAAAATAACAGCCAACGACAATAACACCTGCAGGATTTCAGCTCCGTACAACACGCAGAACTGCGGAACACACTGCAATCAGGGTCGTATCAGGGCACGCGGTAGCTGAACACACGGCTACAGGGAGCGAGTCATGCATTAGGCCATTTACCAAGGAAGGACCCACACAATCAAAATCGATTGCAAAACAACAAGAGACACCACAATCTCTGGGAATGCATCTTAAGGACTACGAACACGCCTCGAGAGCACAACACCCTCGAGAAGGAATGCAGAGTAGAGGGTATTTTATCAGCAGGGAAGCCGATGATTTCCCCAACACTCGCAAATGCCAACACTAAAACCAGAGAAATGACCGACAACAACACGGTCACAACAATGTCTAGGCACATGCAGCTAAGATGGAGTCATATCGAGAAGGAGCAATTCTCTCGACCAGGCAGAATCGTACGAAAAGAATCCTCGGCTCGTGGGTCATTAGCCCACGCACTTCCGCTGTGCACTCAACAAGGCACAAAGGTATCAGAAAGATCCTCGGCCTTCGCATCTCAGTATACACTAGGCGTCATCGCAATCCCAAAAAAATCACAATGTAACACACCTCGAGCACTGATCCAGCGAGCAACCGAATAGAAAAAGTCTATGTGCAACAGAGAGGAGCACCAGCTTTAGCACAAAGCCCAAGGAAAAACACTAATCTCAGCCTACCTTTACATCCTATAAATGACAAATGAGCCTCACATCATCTCGGCCGTTGGACACGGCACGACGAAAATACGGTACGCAACAGCTCTCGACACAGGAATTAGGTCAAAAGTCATGCAACCATAAGACAAGAAAATGATCCAGCTCAAATTAAATTGTCCACACTTGAGCAGACACAGTACAAGGCAATACTGAAATGGCAATTCTGAGGCTAATCTCACCAAGAGATCCACCAAACGACATGGGAAGCATTGAGCTTAGCAACAGAAGCTCACCAAGAAGGGAAGAGCCCAGTTCGCTCGAACAGCTTCTCAGCCAAATTGATCCAATCGAGCACTTCAACTTCAACAGAAGCGAAACATGTCAGGAGCTGACCAGACTTAAGCTGGGACAACCAAAATATCATAACAATATGTAAGGCCATTGCCACGACTCGAATGGTCAACAGCAACCTAAGCAATTGACAGAAGAATCAAACATCAGTAAATCCCGACCAAAAAGGGAAATGCCAACAGGAATAACACTAAGGAGTTCTTAAAAAGCACAAATGGCATAAAAGATAGCCGTCAAGCAATAACACCGAACAATCTACGAATCTGGACAATCAGATATAACAAGGAAAGAGTAGAATCACCTACTCCACCTAAAAACATGAAGCATAAAGTGGACTACTTCACGGGGCTGTCGACACTGCAGGTGACAAGCCACTGAGCCCACACAAAGGAACAGATTTCTACGAAAATCACAGGCGATAAAATAATCAAGCCACGTTAGCCTAGGAACCACCCATGAATCCTGCCAATGTCCACCTCATCCATCATTTCATCACGTTCTAGCTCATTCCATCGCGTCTCTTCCTCGGTCAACTCGGCACGGTCGTGTGCCCCGCGTCGAGAAAAATAGAGGGAAAAGAGAAACGAGGGAGAAAGTAGAACGGGAGAAACGACAAGGACAGGAGAAGAGAAAATCACAATCACACAAACAGCATTATCATAATGAACAATTAACAAATAACTGAATTACATAAAACTCAAGCAACAGGAATAATTAAGACACAAATTAACTAATCGAAAAATAGAAACATACCTTCCAAAAGATAGGACGTCACTACTCAGCACGAGGAAGCTGAGACGCTGGTGAGTCCTGCTGAGGTCGTAGTGGCATAGGTTGAAACTGGGGCTACTGTGGCTGGGTGAATGGAGAGAACTGCATCGGTCTTGGCCTGAACGGGCAGTCTTGAACAACATGGCCTGGCTGATCACAGCGAAATCAAACCACCGGCAAAGAACATGGCCTGCCAGGGTGGCTACCACCACACCTCCCACACAATCCCGGTTGACGGACAGCAGGTCCCTGACGCTGCTGAGAAGATGGGACTGACGATGGAACAGCACTGGCAGAAGATTGTTGGGCACGCCATTTCTCACGCCCCTTATTCTTGAATCTCCTGAACTTCTTGCCTTTGGACTTAGAGGAAGAAGCACCATCGGCAGCGGGAACAGCGGAAGGAACTTCGGGGATGCTCGGCAGATAAACCTGCTACAACTGTCCAATGGGTTGAGGGATAAGGTGATGATGCACACCTGGTTGAGTGGACTCAACCTAGGCGCGCACTTGAGATATCACCTGCCCTACTCCAAATGGCAGATAAGGCAACACGGCTTCACTCTGCGTTCCACTCCGAACATCCAGCAAGCCTTCCACAACAGGGGTGGGAACCGCTGAAACTTGACTCGGCGTAGGCACATAAACCATCACAACAACCACCGGAAGAGGAGCACCATTTCCCTCCCTGGAAATCCGCGCCTTCTGGCGATGCGCCATCAAAACCTAAGAAACATATGTCGATGAAAATCACATCAACAATCACGAAAAACACCCTAAGCCAGCAGCAGACGACTCAAGTGGAATTGCTCTGGACTAACGCTATGCAATGTCAATTCCTTATACAAGTCCTCAATGCTGCTCTGATACCAACTGTAACGACCTGTTGTAGCTATTAGTTTTATTTGTTATAAAAAATATAATTATATTTCTACTATTTTAGTAATCCTGATCAAAAATAGTAATTATTTACTACCTTATCTAGAAGTTCAATGTATTCCTATACACCATCGCACACTCCTTTTCATCCCTTCGGAGCTTTACCACTCTTAGGAGGCCTCTCAGGATCCAAGTGATTTCGGGTTTACCCGAGCCCGGATGCTGGGTCATCACAGTTGATATCAGAGCTGTGTGTGTTGTGAAAGATGTATGGAAGTACATGGGAATTCGAGATATTATAGTGCTCAGAGTCCATATGGTCCTGTACAGTCGGCAGCTGGCATAGGTGTTATGTTTCTGTACCGCTTTGCTTCTCATGTGAGCGCTTGCCTGTGCTGTGTTGGCGCTATGTGAGATAATTTTTGCTCTCGTCAGGATGTGACAGAGAGTGTTCTCTTGTTATGATTTTGTTCTTGGTTATGCTGCGCTGGGCGAAATTTACCAACAGGTGTGAATCTGTGGTGTAGCATTTGTATTTTTCCATGGTGTGTTCAGGTGACTGATGGGCTCTGTGATGGCTGTGCATGTTCTCCAGAGGAGATTATGTTGTTTGGCCATTCCAGTTTGAGGTTTGGTCAGCCCCTGAGGTGTTCGGGTTGTGCTTTGAGGTGGTTGTTTGGATGCCTCGTTGAGAGAGTGCTTGGGCGAACCTAGGATTTTCCTGGTAAGCTGTTGTTAGATGAGCTTGATCTTTCTCATTTTGTTTGCGGTGTCTTTTTGAGGTAAGCCTAGGAAGTGATGTCTCGGTGAAGCCTTTGTCATCTGTCTACTTGTGTGTGGACTGTATTAATTCTGAACCTGATCTGCTCTTGTTTTGACAGTGACCTGACTTTGGACCCAATTTGTGTGTTAGAGGCCATTGTGCACCGTGTTCAGTGTGCCGTGTTTGGCAGCTATTGTGCTGTGAAGGTTCAGTAATTATTTTAGGACATGAGGATCAACTGAGATTGGTATTCTTTGTAGCTTGTGTTGTGGATCTTAGCACGA
>JANBPO010008462.1:0-189126 GCA_024336825.1 Amorphophallus titanum | reverse complement strand
AAAAGTGGCGTCCCGTTCGGCATCCGAAGAAGCATTTTCTAATTTACTTCCCCTAGGTGCGCAGAACAGGTCACCATGGACTTGACCTGACCCCTCCCCACTCAACGGGCTCCTCCTCTCTGCCCTGGCATCGTCTGATGCTCCCCCTGGTTGCCGATTGAAGAAGACTCATCCGCCGTCATCCTCAACTTGGTCCCATCTCAATTGGACTTTAGGAGCGACCGTGGCGCCTACATCTAATTTCTATTGTACCCTGGGACCACTACGAACCATAGCGCAGAGGACCTGTTCCAGGAACCACCCCAGCCGGTGACGACAACGGGCTCATCCAGAAAATTCTCCAGCATACCAGGGTCTGTCAGTGACGATCCGGCACTAGTTTCGATGACTTTTGAGCTTGAGGGAGTGCACAGTGATGACTACAACGACTCACTGTCCTGTAGTCCCAGACCTAGACAGAACCGGAGAAGTGCCGTTCCGGCACCCACTTAGCTAATCTCCCCTCCCCGCCTGGTCGACTTAGAGCCCCTCCCTGTGCAAAGGTAGTGTTTGGGTGTAAGTCTTGATTTCCCCTCCCCTAGTCCAACCCCCTTGTGTGGGGAGTAGTACTTGTATAATTTGAACAGGTCGCCATCCGAAGCTACATTGGTGCGACGTGCGGGGGCATACCCATGTCTCCCCGCTCGCCTTCGTCTCCGGTCGGGATTGGCATCTTCACGCTAATCAGGTGAGCCTCAAATCCTCTCCTTGCTGGTTTAATTCTACTTAACTTAGTATTGCTTCCAGTTGTGCTGTCGGCGGTGAGAGAGTGCTTGTTCCAACATTCCTTCAAATTGAGCGACCACCGCGGAGAGAGTTGAGAGTGCAACCCTACAACCCATGCCCTCAGCGTGCCGGCCGCCCGTTGATTTGGGCATTCCAGACCCTTAGGGGTCCAATCATAAGTCATTCAAGCCCTTGGAACCTCAAGGGTGAACCTCGGTCCCTCACCCTCATCGCCGGTCCACCTACGGACCCGGGTGTGTGCGACGCAGGTGAGCCCGCTTTGCTATCGGTTTTTTCAGGTGGTATGACAAAAAAATGAGACCATCGATTCTTTTGGACTCACTTTAGTTGAGGGTTAACCAAAGTGAGAGAGAGGTTATACAGCGAATGTCAACAGATAACTACAGTTGATCGGATGAGTTGTGCACGTCTTTGACAAAGAAATATGTTTTTTTTTCCTATCTCCCCTATTTGAGTAAACATGGAGAAAGGCAGAAATATTCTTTTCAAGTGTCATAACACATAACAATGTTATTATTAATATTATGAAATTTCATAAGATTTAACAAATGTTATTTTTCTAAAAAGTCCACACTTAAAAATCCAGATGAGAGAGAGAGAGAGACGAGAGAGTTTCCTTGTATACATCTGTCTGTTCGGCAGCAACCAGACAGACGTAAATGGCATACGTCGAAAATGACGTGTTTTATGAAACGTGTCACGCCAACATGCCGGAGTAATATGATGCGTTTTAGGAGTAGTGCATTTAAAAAAAATATTCTCTCTCTCCTCCTCATATCCTCCTCTATGAAATGTTCAGAAATAATTTAATGTGTGTGTTAGAGAGAGGGAGAGAGACGTGAGAGAGACGGGGATCCTCCCTCTATTAAATGTTCAGAAATGATTTAATGTGTCTGAGAGAGAGAGAGAGAGAGAGGGAGAGTGACATGAGAGAGACGGGGAGAGAGAGAGCTCTCTCCTCATATCCTCCGTCTATTAAATGTTCATAAATGAGTTAATGTGTGTGTGTGAGAGAGAGAGGGAGAGTGACATGAGAGAGAGCGGGGGTGAGAGAGAGAGAGAGATTACCGGCACCTTGAAAATCGCCTGTTGCAGCCGGTTTGGGCGAATGTGGACGCGAATGAATGGGCACCGTGTGATTGAAGAAGGGCCCTGAAAAACGGAATGGGGGCGCAAATGCCATCCGCACAGAATGATTCAGTAAGGATGTTCATACTGGATCATCTCTCTCTCTCTCTCTCTCTCTCTCTCTCTCTCTCTCTCTCTCTCTCTCTCTCTCTCTCTCTATATATATATATATCCACTAAAAGGCTCGCTCCACGACTACTCGCTCCCGTTCCCGTCGGTGTGCACATCCTCATCCGTGCTACCTGAAAAGGAATGGAAATAAAGGGGATGAGTGAAAACTCAGTAGGAATTACACTCTATCATCAGGCATAGTTTAAGTAATTAACCAGTTCACATGTTCATTGGCATAAGAATTGAACATAACTGAACAAATAAATGAACAAAATGATTCAGTGAATGAAGTGTAGAGATAACATTACATGATTGGCTGACCAGCACGCAAGTCCAATAAGTCAAGAGTTTTCCAAGCAAGAAAGAATTGAATGAATGTCATAGACCACGTATTTTAACAAGCACTCAATGCAATGCCACACTTAGTCATTACAAACTCCCCGGGGCACAAGTACTTTCGGGCGCTCCTCCCAGGACCAGACTGGGCCCTTTAATTATGCCTTGGCATTGGTTAAGTGGATCATCGATCTCAGGTAATTGTCTAGACATTCAAGTAATTCGGCCATGAAGTTCCAAGATTAGGCTTATGAAACCTATATTCTAAGATCATGAAACTCCCAAATAAATTTGGAAGGAAGAACTAGAACAGGCTTGCTGGCCCAATTCAATAATGGACAGGGTGGAAGTGTATCTTTGGAGGCTACCACAACAATTAATCACAGAAATCCTAAGAAATCTCAAGTCGGGGCCGCTTACAATCCATTAGGGGACTGCAAGGGACGACAAACTGTCGAACGCAGGGCCGCTATATCGAGCCCACGTCGTTCTAATGGGTCAAGCCAAAATGCATAAACGGTCTATCATTGGACCGTATGAAGGCTAAAAATGGTCTCCTGTGTGACCGCTAAGAAGCCAGACCACCAGAGATAAAAAGTCGATTTGAAAAAGGTCCCAACTTGACAAGAGGTATGCCTGGACCAAGCTAGAGTATGGACCTCGATCCCAGGGTCAAGTGGGAGGTCACACTTAGCTAGAAGTCATGCTAAAAATGACTTGAAATCACATTGGATCAGACCCATTAACTAGCCCAAAATAGAGCAAACGGCGCTCTATTATTCCATTACTGACTTAAGAATCGGAGGGTTATCCCATGGGGTAACACCCATGACTCCTTCTGACACCTCTTCGGCTTCTTGGTGATTTGCAGGCTTCCACGGGCGCGAGATGACTTCCCCTACAAATAAATAGAGAAGGTGGTACGTGGCCTATGAACCATTTTTCTATCTCTACACTTCTTGGCATTGTCTGTGGGAATCTTGATCAGAAGGCTATGGTGCCCCGTGGAAGTCTCCGAAACACTAGCAACCAGGGGCGCAAGTCTCACCAGGGACCCAGCTCCTGGCGAGAGTTGCAAGAAGCCTCTTCCACCCACTCGCGATAGGAGGTCACCCCTGGTGACCTCGACGAGCTGCGCCAGCAGATCCGGACCCTGGCAGAGCTCTGCCAGGAGCTCCGGGACCAACGGGCCAACCCCCGGCACGTCGTGTCTGAACGACGCGAGGATGAGGGACGTCGGGCTGGGGGAACCCCCGTTCGGTACGAGAGGCGTCCCGTGCCTCGGCGACTAGGACTCGGTGGTCCCACAGCGTGCTCACGCCAAGGGTGCACAACCCACTCAACTCCAATCCGGAGATGGACCGCCGGCTCTAGCATTTTGAAGAAATAGAGGACAAGGTCTGGTATTTGGACGATGTCCTCTTGGCCGCCAAAAATCACTGCCTAATCGATGACGACCCGGATTTCCATGCTCCATTCTCCAGGAAAATAATGGAAGTTCCCATCCCACCGAAGCTTTAACTGCTGTCGTTCACCTCCTACGATGGCACGGCCGACCCGGCTGACCATATGCACAGTTTCGAGTCCCACTTGGTATTCCACCGGGCCTTAAACACCGTGAAGTGCCTGGCGTTCGTTACGACTCTCTGGGAGAATGCCCGGGCTTGGTTCGAGTCCCTGCCGGTCGGGACCATTACCTCTTTCCAGCAACTCAAGAAGCTGTTCAAGGAGAACTCTGTTGGTTGTCGAAAGGTGGCCAAGTCTGCGGTGACCCTGCTCGCGCTCAAGCAGGGTAAGGAGGAGACGCTGTGGGATTTCGTCTCTCGCTTCCGCTCGGAGGCCCTACGGATCCCACACCTCGACATCGGCATCGCTACTACAGCCCTCACTTAGGGGATGCGGGATCACATCCTTCGACGCACCCTCGGAGTCGAGGCCCCAGTGACTCTTCCAGATCTCCTCGCCTTGGCACAGAAGCATGCACGTTGCGAGGAGAACACGGCGGCCTTGGACCGCGCGACCGGAGCCGATCGATCCGACCGCAAGAGATTTGGCGACCCCCCGCGAGAGGGTCGCAATAAGCGGGAGTGGCGTGACGGAGACCGCCGCGACCGCCCCGAGAAGGAGAGGGGCAACTATCGCCACTACACGCCCCTAACGGCTCCACCAGACCAGATATTAATGGAGATCTGCGAGGAGCCATTCCTCAAGTGGCCTCCTCAGATGAAGTCCGATCCGAGCACGAGGAGTAAGAAGAAGTACTGCCTCTACCATCGCGACCATGGCCACGACACCGCCGACTGCATCAACCTCAGGGACGCCATCGAGGACCTCGTCCAGAGGGGACTCCTCAGCAAGTTCCTCACCAAGGCGGCAGAACGACGGAAGAAGACGCCCCCACCAATCGACAACCGGCCCAACGGGAAAGAGATCATGATAATCTCCTAAGGATCGGCCACCGGGGGAGATAGCGCGAGCAGGAGGCGGCAGTACGCGACGGCGGTCTGCGCCACGGGCCAAGGCGACGTCACTTCACGCGGGGATTCCACCCCAGGCCGTCTAGGAGACCCCATTATCTTCTCCGAGGACGACCTAGAGGGGGTAACCGCGCCCCACGCGGATGCTTTGGTGGTCTCAGCCACCATTAATTAATGTACTATGTGTCGTATCTTAGTAGACAATGGAAGCGGACCCGATGTTATTACCTACGACTGTCTTGTTCTCATGGGTGTGGATATGTCCCGGCTGACGCCATTAAACACGCCGCTATACGGATTCTCAGGAGTGACCATCTGCCCGGAAGGATGCATCTCACTCCTGATCACGTTCGGGACCGCTCCGAAAGAGGTAACCTTCCTCGCCGACTTTACTATAGTTCGTGTGATGATAGGGTACAACGCCATCATAGGTTGAGGGATCCTCGGTACACTCCGAGGTGTCCCTTCCTCCTACCATCAAAAGCTTAAGTCCCCACCTCCCGGGGGGTAGGGGAAGTCCAGGGAGATCAAAGGGAATTCAGGAGATGCTACCTCATCTCCACACGTGAATGACACCCCGAAGATGCACTGCCTGAGAAGAGGGCCAAGACCCAGGATTCAGACCCAAGCATGAGCTCCCCGGCAGAAGACTTATACCTCATTCAGGTGGGAGAAGACCCAGGCAGAATGCTAAGGATCGGCGCGAACCTCTCCGAGCAAGACAAACAAGCCTACGCAAGGTTCCTCACCGCTAACCAGGACGTATTTGCCTGGTCCGAGGACGAGCTCCCTGGAATCCCACCAGAGGTCATCACACACCAACTAAGGTTGGATCCCACTTGTCGCTTGGTCCAGTAGCGCCGAAGGCGCTGCAACCCCGAGCGACAAGCCATTGTCAGAGAACAAGTGAATGAGAAATTACGCTCCGGGCTGCTACAGCCTACTCAATATCCAGACTGGGTAGCCAATGTAGTCCTGGTCCCCAAGAGCAACGAGAAGTGGCGGATGTGCGTCGAATACACCGACCTCAACAAAGTTACTCCCAAGGATAGCTTCCCTATGCCACGGATCGACCAACTGGTCGACGCGACAGCGGCACGAGATGCTGAGCTTCTTAGATGCCTACTCCGGGTATCACCAGATCAACATGCACAAACCCAACCAGGATAAGACCGCGTTCATCACCGATCACGGCCTCTATTGCTATACCCGAATGCCGTTCGGGCTAAAGAACGCGGGGGCAACCTACCAGCGCCTTGTCAACCGCATGTTCAACTCACAGATCGGCCGCAACATGGAGGTATACATCGATGACATGCTTGTCAAAAGCCTCCAAGCCGCCGAACACTTGGATGACCTGGCAGAAACCTTCGCCACACTTCGAAGGTACAACATGAAACTAAACCCAGCCAAATGCGCATTCGGAGTATGGTCAGGAAAGTTCTTGGGCTTCCTCGTAACCCACTGAGGAATCGAGGCCAACCCTGACCCTATGAAGATTTGAAGGTATATTTGTCTAATCCCCCAGTTTTGTAACCTCCTGTCCCTAGGAAACCCCTAATCCTATACATTTCTATCATTGAGGACTCCCTAGGAGCTGTCCTGGCACAAGTGGATGATGAGGGCAAAGAGCGGGTAGCTTATTACCTCTCCAGGTTATTTAACCCGGTAGAGGCCAAGTACACTGCCATGGAGAAGACTGGTGTCGCTTTAGTCTGGGTAGCTCAGAAGCTGAAGCACTATTTCCTAGCCCACCCAGTTAGGTTGATCTCTAGAATGGAGCCGATCTGTTATCTCCTAGAAAAGCCTGTCCTTTCTAGTAGGTTAGCTCACTGGCAGAGCTTCCTCTCTTAGTTTGACATCACGTTCGTCATTCAGAAGGCAGTCAAAGGATATGTCATCGTTGAGCATCTCGCCCATCTTCCTATCCCCTGCACTGACTCCATTCAAGATGAATTCCCGGATGAGCACCTCTCTGTCCTTACTCATCGTCCCTTCTGGTCTCTGCACTTTGATGGTGCACTTAATTCCCAAGGCCGAGGGATAGGTGCCGTTCTCCTCATCCAGAAGGGGTGACGATTTCTCTTGCTTATCAGCTCTGCTTTCCTGCTACCAACAACATCGCTGAGTACGAAGCTCTCCTGGTTGAATTGAAGCACGCCTATCTCTTGGGCGCGAGCTACTTGAACATTATGGGAGACTCTCAGCTCGTCCTGTGGCAAGTTCTGTCCACTTACCGCACTCGTGACCCAAAGCTCAAGCCACATCAAGATTTGGTCATTCTCCTGGCCAGACAATTTTGCAAATTGATCTACATCCACACGCCTCGATCTCAGAATATCCTTGCCGATGCGCTAGCATCACTCACTTCCTCCTTATCTTTCCCTCTCAGTCGGAGCACTGAGACTGTCATCATCCAAAGACTGGACGCCCCCTCTCTTCAGGATCCTTGGTATGACAACCTTCGGAAAACTGTAGAGGTGAGGGCTGAGAAGAAAGATTTGAGGAAAGTATCTTTAATAGAGTTAGAAGAGCCGGACGATCTTCCCCAACAAATAAATTTAAAAGTGTGGTGCGAGGCCCAGGAACCAGTTTTCCCCCTCTACACTTTTTGGCACCGTCTGTGGAATCTAATGAAAAAGCCATGGCACCTTGTGGGAGCTACCGTAACAATAGCAACTGGTGCCGAGGATCCCACCAGGGCCCTAGTTCTCGTCAGGGATCACAAGAAGCCTTATCATCCACCCGACCGCGTCAGGAAGTCATCACTGACGAACTCGCCAAAATGTGCCAACAACTCCAAGCCTTGACAGCCTTGTGTCAGGACCTCCTAAACAGACCTATGGGACCAGTGCGCGTTCCATCAGAGCAGCCTCAGAACGGGGGGACTCTGACTATAGCAGATTCCCACCGGGTGGAGGAAGCTTCCAACGCCTTCGCTGCGCAAGCTCGGCGATTGCGCAGCTCACCCGCACCAAGGGTGCATAGCCCACTACACTCCAATCTGGAGATGGCCCAACGGCTGCGACGTAAGGATGAGATCAAGGACAAGGTCCAGTACCTGGATGATGTCTTGCTCACCGCCAAGACCCGCAGCCTCATCAACGATGATCGGGACTTTCATGCCCCCTTTTCCAGGGAGATCATGGAAGCCCCCATCCCACCAAAATTTCAACTCTCTTCTTTCACCCCCTACGACGGCACCACCGACCCGGCCGACCATATGCATAGTTTTTGTCACACCCTGAGTCATATGTATATAGCGGAAGACACTCGAAAATGTGAACAGTCGACAATATGCCTCAACCTAGTAACGAGAATCAGAGAGCAATAACATCCACATAAAAAGATTGCACAAGAATTGGCCAAAATTCTAACTTTATTGATATAATCTTTCAAGTACATAAGTAGTTTGACCTTCCTTTGACAAAACGACAATTCGACTCAAGAAAATGAAAACTGACATAATGACTCAATAAAAAGAAAATTACATGACAAAACTTTAGACCTATCTAGTGACTAAGGACAACTAGGTCTTCTCTCGATCATCATTCATCAGCACTCTCGGACTCGTTGCTATCTTAAAAATTAAGACATATCAATTTTTTACTTAATTTTTAAAATTTACAAAAATGAGTCACTCTTTGTTTGACAAAAATACCATAATTTTTAAATTTTAAGCATACTTGTTTGTTAGACCAAATAAGTGCATGCAACAAGAACTCACCACATTGAGTGTATATTTGCAATCGGATGCCGGCAACAGGAACCTGTTAACAGTAGACGCTCCAGGGTTCACCCCATCTGCAGTTGCTGCTTTAGCGTACGTAGGCACTTCTCTGGCCGTCTGCTACCCAGAGGTGAGGCCGAGCTAATCGAGAATCTGCTCCTTAGAGATATGCTTTGTGCCCCAGAACATGTAAATCTTGGTGAGATCGGAGAGCCCCAGGTCATGCACGTGAACCTGCGAGCCGTACGAGATCATTCCCACCATGGCGTTCTCCAAGAGCAGTCCGATGGCCCTCCGCAATGCTGACTTTACAAACTCTAGTGCCTCCTCGATGATGCATGTGTCGAGGACGAACAGGAACACTAGGGAGGAGCGCGCAGGGGACCCCGCCGCAGATGGCGTACTCGATGGTGGTGTACTCGGGGAAGAGATCCTGATCTCAGAGATGCCGGCGTAGTGGCGGGGGAAGTGATTGAGGGAAAGGCAGAAGGGGCAGATCCAGATCTTGGCGACGAAGTCGACGCTGCAGAAGGGGTTTGAGGACAGCGGAGCAGGGGGGCTTGCAGCGGAGCGGTGGGTAGGGAAGGAGGGAGACGTCCGCCGAGTTCACGGCGTGGGTGCTGGGGAAGTCGGCGGGGGTGTCGACGACTGCGAGCACGACCGAGTGGGGGAAGAAGAGGGGAGGGAGAGAGGTGAGGGGGGTAGCGATGTGACGAGCGTTCTTAAAAAAATTTTTACTTTGGAGTTATTTTTTTAGAAAGAGATTTGAATGCAGTCAGATTCTTCCCTAAAAATTAGGGAAGTAACTACCAAACGTGGTTAAGTGAGTTCTTTACTCTTATTTTTAAATTTGAGAGAAAAGAAGGGAAAAAATGTAACCAAACACCCTGCACGGCAGCACCTATAGGATTCTGGCTCCGTACAGCACACAGAACCACGGGACACAACTGCAAGTAGGGTCACATCAAGGCACAACAGTAGCTGAACACGCGACCACAAGGAACAAGTCATCCATTAGAAAGGTCACCAAGAAAGACCCACGACAACAAGAAGATGACAATCTCTGGAATGCATCTCAAGGACTACAAGCATCTCAAGGACTATAAGAAAATGACAATCTCGGTACTTGCATCTCAGTAAACACTCGATGCCATCGCAATTAACAAGAATCGCAAATAAAACACCACGAGTATTGATCCCGCGAACAACCGATCACAAGAAGCCTAAGTCCAATGAAAGAGAGCACCAGCATCAGTACAAAGCCCGAAGAAAATGCTAATCTCAGCTTACCTTCACGTCCTAAAATAATAAGTGAGTCTTCACAACACCTCGACCGTTGGACACGGCACGACAAACATGATATGCAATAGCTCTTAACACAAGAATGCGTCCAAAGCCATGCAACTGTAAACCAAGGAAGCAGATCAGGCTCAGAATAAATGTTGTCCACACTTAAGCAGACACGAAAAAAGGCATCACCAAGACAGCAATTCCAAGGCTAACCTCGAAAAGACTCCACAAGATGGGGTGAGAAACATCAAGCTCGACCAACAAAAGCTCACCAGGAAGGGAAAATCCTAGCTCGCTTGAGCAACTTCTCAATCACAGAATCTAATCGAGCACTTCAACAGCAGCGAGACACATCGGGAGCTGAGTAGACTTAAGCTGGGATGACCAAAATAATGTAAGAACGTGTACGATCATCACACCAACACTAAATGTCAACAGCAACTTGAACAAATTACAGAAAAACCTTGAATAAAGTACCATAGGTTTGAGCCTTTCGGCGAACACTGCCAAGTACAGTATGATCGAGATAGACACCATGACATAAACCAAGCGATAGAGAATCGCAAAACCTAAGCCAGCTGAAGACTGTACTGGACTTAAGGACTCTGGAGACTATATATCTCGGATTCCCATGTACTTCACTTTAGAGTATTTTATTCATAATAGTAAGGTCTAACTTTTCTCAAAATTTTGCTCTAGGAGATCAAGCCTACAAGAAGTTAGAAGCCTGCAAAGACGCTGGTTCAGCATAAGGAACCCAGGAACCTGTGCAACCGATCCAGGAAGATCAGCAAGTTAGAGGCCATAAACGAGGTAATTAGAAGTTGATTCTTTAGACTTATTTGTTCACCATAGTACCCTCTTCCTACCCTCTAATTTTCGTGGTCTTAGGTGAAGTGACTCAGGAGTTAGAGGGACGAGAAGTGGGCGATTCAGTTCTAGACGAGCAGAAACTAGGGTCAACTTCTAGCCCTAAATTTGAAGTTTAAAGTCTAGCCCTGAGGCAAGTTATCTCATGAACGGCTTAAACTAAATGTTAAGAATAAAAATCCTCTTATTGCATTCAATTTCATACTTTATACGTGAAATATTTTGTATTTTATTAAGACTACGCAACTAGTTCATTTCCATGCATGCGCCTGGCCCTTTAAAGAAAAAGGATGTAATTCTTACCTAATTCATGTTCTCCTATGCATATTTTTGGCCCAATTTTCTTCTAGCATGTGCTAATACATGTTTTTACCTCGTTTCGATGCATAATTTACCCTAGGTTAGCACATATTTCGGTTATTGCATTTTACAATAGATAGGAAGAAACGGTCCTCTTCAGACTGCAAGGGTTCCTTCAGCGGCCCTACGATAGACCGCTAAGCCCCATGAAATGGTCATCCTGTGACCGCTTACATTTTCTGAGTTCTGTATTATGGTTAACTCAAAATTTAATATAGAATAGTCCTAATTATCATATGGTAAGCCTAGCTAATTAGGTCTTACTCCTGTTTTAAGTACTGTTTTCATATACTTGGTCACTTTAATTGTTCATCCTAGTAGATTTCATGTTCTTTATGCACTTGGGACTTATTTTAAACTTATGTTAATTTCATGCCAAAAATTATATACTCTTATATTTATCTTAAATTTTATATGGTTCATGGACTTGTCTAGTTTGATTTGATTATAGTTTTGTCATATGGGGACGCGGCGGGGCCACTACATAGTCTCCCATTCTTAGCTCATCCCTGTCAATCAGGTCTTGAGCTATATCTTTGAAGACGTAACAATCTTCGATAGGGTGACTGAGTATCTGGTGATAGGGGCAGAACAACGGGTCACCGCTTCTCCGAACATCTTGAGGCCTCTTGGACCTCGGGAGGGCAACCTTGCCATAGTGGCAGCCCCAATCAAAGATGCATCGGGTCTTTTCTCTTGGGAAGGAGTAGGGCTTTTGTAGCTTCTCTTGTAGCGTGAGGCCTCGCCCAGCTGGCTATCCGACTGAAGGGCCCGCCGCATTCTTTGTCCTTCTTGCTGGCTGGACGGAGGTATCGGGGCTGGTGGTTTGGGACCAAGCCACATTTTCACCCCAGGGGTGGAGGGGACCCTGGGTCAGGTCTGCCACTAGTGCTGCTAGTTCGGTCAATTGTGCCTTCAGCATCTCGATCTCCCGTTGTTGCCTATGGTACAGGGCGAGTATAACGGGGTCATATCGGGGAGGGCCTGAAACACGGCCCGTACCTCTGCTTCTTGCCTCGCTAACAGAGGGGGATGATGGAACCTTAATGATGCGGTCCCTCAAGGCCGGCCCCTCGGAAGAGGGGAAGACCTCCCCCGCGCCCCTGCGGTGGAGAGGATTCCAAAGGAACACTTCTTCATCTTGTGTCTCTTCAACCGGTGGCAGAGGTTGTTTGTTGCGGTGGGCTTCTTGTAGGGCCGCAGCCTTGACAGGGTCACTGTCGAGTGGGGCCGAAACCAATATTACGTCAGCCTCGTAGTAGTCTTCCAGTGAGAAGCCCAAACCCGGATGCTTGGTAATCCGCAGTAGCCTCCGATCTAGGTTTGGCGGGTTCCACATCTTCTCAAACATCTCCTTCTGACTGGAGGGTTGATAAAGAGGATTCCTTTATTTTCTGACCACCTCGGCCGTGCGGTTAGTCATATAGGAAAGCCCCGCAATTGGGACGTGTGGGTCATGAAGGTCGTCAGGGAGTTGGCAGTCATCATCTCCTCTGACCTCAACTTCACCATGGCCAAAACTCAAGTCTGCACCCCAGACTGAGACTCCTAAAGCATGTTCAAAAAGATCCGGAGTGATATGAATCTCAATACCTTGAACAACTGTATATAACTCCCCATTTCTGTCAACCAAATTCCCATAAAATTGTTCAACTAGGTTGGGGTAGTACCTAGTGTATCTAGTGACAAAGTCACTCCAACCCAGCTGAATCTTAAAAACGTCACAAAGATCTGGCAGGATTTCATTCACCTCATTAAAATCGACCAGGCGAGGGTCGATGATAGGTCGTGGAGCCAAACGAGGTGGCCGATGAGGTGCAGGTGCCCGCTATGGTGGATGAGTCGAGGCCTCTCATCTTTGATCACTAGCTTCCCCTTGGGCAGAGCGCCGAGAACTCCGTCTAGGCGGCATCCTGAGCTAGAAAACCCTATATAGAGACCCTTGAAGATCGAGCTCATCCTCGGGGATGAAGATGGGCCAAAAGACACTCCTAGGGCTTGGAATGATCTTCTCCACAATCTGGAACCTTGGAGGTGGCTTCATGAACGCACAAACAGTCGCGGAGAGCTCGTCCTGAAATCGTGATGAACTGACCAAATCTAGTGCAGGTGAAGGAAAGATGAAGTTGTTAGGCGAGAGAGGGGGAGATATGAGGTTTTAGGGTTAGGGAAATGCGTTGGAGGAAGAGTGGGGGTGATAGAATGAGAGAATGGGGTGTTAAGACCCCTTATAAGATGGGTCGGTTGTTGGTTCGGCCGGGCCAATTCACCGGTTTCGGTCGACTGACACAGGGGCGACGGTCGACCGAAGTGGTCGATTTTTTTTTTATTTTTAAGGAGCACCATCAACCGACCTTCTAGATTGAACCATCAACAAAGAATAATGAGAGGGATGACTTGAAAAGAAAAGGATTGGAATATTGAGAGAAATCTCTAGCTCCCCCTCAGAAAGTGACTTAGTTCCGAAGTCATTGGGTCCACATTTATTTAACCAAGGAATATTCGTCCTTAGAGAAATTTCAAGGAAGGCTGTATATATATAAGCATCTTAAATTGCAGAACAAAAAGAGACAGGGCTGAATAATTTAGCATATACTTGGCTCCCCAATGATCCTCTCGGGCTTCAGAATGATTTGCTCGGATTTTAAGTCGAGGGCCCGAGCAACCATGTTGACGATGGCCAAGATGGCGTTGGAGGTGGCAGCCACCTCCAAATCTGAAATGTACTCCACGGGGCCCGCGCAGCCCACAGTATTGATGATGTGGGCCCTCCAGTCGGTAAAGGCACTACCTGCAAACGTCCCCTCTGGAACAGCCTCAGATAGCTGGGATTTGGTCTTCAGACCACAAGAGGCTTTCAAATCCTCCCACCAGGAGTAGGATGCTGAAGGTCCAAGGGCTCCCCGGCGAGCAGACCCAGAAGTAGAAGCTGCAGCATGCGTGCTCCTCAAGGGCTTCAAAGCCCCAGTATACTGACTCCTGTCTATAGGAACTGGGCGTCCCTCCTCCCTTTAGCGGGTCTCTATCTCACGGATAGCTCTGGCAGCTCCAGAAAAGTGAGATCTGATAGACTCAGGATCCAGCGACAAGGGAGGCAGGTCCTCCTTCAGACGTCGCTCCTTAGCAGTTCAAATAGTGTCAACCCGTTGCCTGAAGACGTTGCTGATTTTGAACCACCAGCGCACATAGTGTATATCAAAGAAGCCTTTGCGTGTCTGCTCTGGAACCGGATACTCCTCCTTCACGTCACGAAGGAGGAAACCATGCCACGAAGTTGCTACCAGATGAACGTCTCTTTGCCGATACTGTCGAAGCACCAAAGGGAAATTTGCTCCTGCGCAGGAAAATAAAAAAAAATAAAAAAAATGACCTCCCCGGGGTCATTTTCATCCCGTTTAACCCGTACGGGTCCAAACGACCCCGGGGAGCTTCCCACTTCTGTAAATAGACCCCCAAGGGTCCAGAAGAAATGGGGAGAGAGGACGAAGAGACAACCTACGGAGCATTGTCTTGGAGCATCCAGCATTTGGAAGTTTGTTCGTTTGTTTTGGCCCGCGAGGGGTAAGTCTCAGGGTCTTGTGTATCAAGACATCTCTATGGTAAACTTCTCAGAACATTGAAAAAAATCCTTAGATATAAATGAATGTGAAGCACCAGAATCAAATAAAACTCGGGCCACACAACCCAGAATCATGACTGTACCATCCACTAACTATGAAGCTTCTGCCTCTGCTCTGGTCATGTGCATCACTTACCCTCGAGACCTCTACCTCCCTACATTGGCTGACCACGACATTGGCGAAAACTGAGCTTGCTGCTGACATCATTGTTATTGCGGCGGTGGCCACTAGGGCTGGAATTGTTGCTGCAGCTAGAATTGGTATGGCTGGCACAGTCTCTGAGGACAGTTACGTGCCACGTGCCCCACCTGGTCACACCTGAAACACATCACAGGCATTAAACACGGCCTGCCAAGGTGAAAGTCACTACACTGGGGACACACCCCCTGTTGACCACCTGTTGAACTTTGGCACTGAAGTGGTGAAGGCTGCTGCACACTGCCCACTGATGCCTGTCTCTGCTCCTGACGGTCTTGACGCCTCCTACCAAAACCAGCTCTCCTGAACATCTTCTTAAGCCTCGATCCAAATGATGTAGAACAAGTGATTGATGATGCTGATGGAGATGCTCCTATCCCGCCTGGGAAATGCTAGAAGGCACTCTGCTGCTATATAAACCTCTGCTGACCATGACCTGACTGAGACTGCCCAACACGGGTTTGCTCCTAAGTCCTCAACAAGTCCTCCACCAAAGTTATCATTGCCTGATACGTGATAGTCACTAACACTCATCATCGAAAATGTCATGCCACAATTTCAAAAATATAACTGAACTCACTCACTTAAAAAGATTTGAATTAGAGTAAAGTGGTAAGAACGGATCGATCCCATGGAGAAGAAATATTTTCAATTAACACAAGTTGGAAAACCCTTATATTTAAGAGATCCGAAGTTTGAGTGAGATTTTGAAAAGAAAAATAAAATTACATGAAAGTAAACCTATCTAAAGAGTGTAAGAGGGTTGAGAAGAGAACTTTGGAAAGAGATAGAGAGAGAGCTTGAAAGACTTGAAAATAAACCCTTTTCAAGCTACAATCTACAACTACACCATGGGCTGCCAGCCAATCCATACCCAAAATCATACCAAAGTCTCTCAGCTACAAAGCATAAAGTCTGACTGGTAAATTTTACCCCTCAATCCACACTGGCACCTTCTCTAAACAATAAGGAGTGAATATGAAATCACCAGTGGGTAACTCCACTGCCAAATCACAAGACATCTCTGTGGCAGACTTCTCAGCATAACTAACAAAATCCTTAGATATAAATGAATGAGAAGCACAAGAATCAATTAAAAATCAGGTCGTACAACCCAGAATCATAATGGTACCTCCCACTAGCTACGATGCATCTACCACTACTCTGGTCATATGCATCACACATCCTCGGGACCTTTGCCTCCCCACATTGGCGACCACAATAGTGGCAAAAACTATACCTACTGCTGAGATCGCTATCACTACTGGGGATAGAACTGCTACTGCTGCTGGAACTGGTGTGGCTGGCGCGGCCTCTAAGGACAATTGTGTGCCACGTGCCCCACCTGGCCGCATTTGAAACACTTTACGGGCACTGGACACGACTTGCTAGGGTGAAAGCCATCACACTGAAGGCATGATCCCTATTGACCACTTGCTGAACTCTGGCGTTGAAGTGCTGAAGGCTGCTGCACACTACCCACTAATCTCTGTCTTTGCTCATGGTGGTCCTAGTGCCTCCTACCAAAACCAGCCCTTCTGAACATCTGCTTGAGCCTCAATCCAAAAGATGTAGAACCAGTAGCAGATGATACTAATGGAGATGATCTTATCCTGCTTGGAGAATGCTGGAAAGCACTCTGCTACTGCACAAATCTCTACTAACTACAACCTGACTGAGACTGCCCAGCACGGGTCTGCTCCTGAGTCCTCAACAAATCCCCCTCTAAGGTTGCCACCGCCTGATATGCTCCCTCCATATCTGCAACAGGGGTCTTAATCACATGATGCCTAAGTTTTGGCCTTAGACCCCTGACATACTGCTGAGTCTTCAATCCTTCATCTTCCATGATATTGCCATCCTCTCCCCCCCCTATTCCCCCCCCCCGGCCCCCTTCCACCCACCCCCTTGAGCGAGCGGGGCTGCGGGGCCCCGGCGTGGGCGGGGGGGGGGGGGGGGGCTCTGTGCCTCCCCCCTCTCTCCCTCCTCCAGCCCTCCTGTCAGTGACCCTCGCCGTTGATGGTCCTGCCTCGGTGCTCCCCTCCTCTGCCCTCCCTCGTCCGATCGCCGAGGGCTTGGCCGCGGGCGATCTTGGAGCCTCCTTTGTCGACGTTGGTGCTAGCGCTGCCCGATCCTCCACCGTCCTGGCCTCGCCTGCCTGCCTCCCTGGTAGTCATTCCTCTTCTCCGGCCTACTCTTCGGCCCCCACCGGTGATCCTTCGATTTCCCAGTCAGCCCCCATGGTTTCCTGTCCTACCTCAATATCTGGATGCCACGTTTTTTCCCACCTCATCACGCCACTTGGAGAGGATGCATCTCAGCCGTCCATCTTCCCTTCACATCCTTCGCAAGCCTAGTCGCTTGGCCACGTACCACCAACCTCCTCTGCCATTCTTACGTTGATTGCTCCTTCCCATGACGGGACTGCGCCATGAAACGGTGCTCTGTTTTCAGCAGAGACCATTTGTGAGCCGTCCCTCCCTGCTTCGGCTGTCGACTTCGATGGGCCCCTCGCCCCCTCGGAGGCCCCCCTTCCTGCTTCAGTTTCGACTGCCGGGGATTCACGCGTGCAGGTCCCCGATGCTGCTGTGGTGCCCTCCCTCTGCCCCCAGTCGGAGGGACCGCCTCCTACCAGTGGCCCCTATGCGCAGGCCTCTTCCTCTGGGCAGAGGCGCATCGTGTCTCCGGCTAGTGTCCCCCCTCTGCCGATGTAGCTGGCCGGCCTCTTCCGTCGGCCTTCCCTCCTTCTGCCCCACAGACTCAAGGTGGTGGCGCCTGCAAGCCCATTCATGCTGCTACATCTGCCCACGCCCCTGGGTAGGCCTTGCCTACTGTCTCTGCAGCTGACAGTATCGTCAAACCCTCCGCTGCCCCTGTTGGTCACCACCGACAGACACCTTGGGCTGCTGGGGGAGCTCTGGACCCGCCATCTGCTGTGGTAACCCCCTCCTTCTCTCAGGTGGTTCTCAGCTCGTTTACCCCGCTGGTGCTGCCCTTATCAGTCCACACTCCAGCCTCCATCGATTCCGGTGAACCTGTGGCCTTCTTCTCACTTGAGAAAGTTCAACTCATGTGCAAACCTCTAGCCTTCGCCGTCATTGCCAGAACGCCTAAGGGTCGGCCCCCCCTTCGCTGACATTAGGGCTCACCTAGCCTAGAGATTTCACTTCAAGCAAGACTTCCTGCTCAGCGCTCTAGACAATCGACATCTCCTTCTTCGGCTCTCCAACCAGGAGGATTTCCTGCAAGTCCTTCTCAGGGACTCCATGCTCATCTACGGCCGACCATTTTGGTTCTTTCGATGGTCGCTAGAGTTCTCGCCTGAGTAGGACTCACCGACTGTCCCTGTTTGGCTCGAGCTCCCGAACCTACCCGTGAACTTCTTCCATGAAGCAGCAATCCTCTCCATCGCCGGTAGCATTGGGCCTATGCTGAAGGTCGACCGGAACACCTTATGCCTCAACCGTGCATAGGCTGCGCGGGCTTGTGTGCTCCTCGATGTGTCCAGGAAGCTCCCCCACCACGTTTGGGTTGGCATTGGAGCTGGAGGTTTTTGGCAACCGGTGGTCATTCTTGACCCACCCCTCTTCTGCACCTCTTGCTACCATCTTGGTCACCAGCACTCCAACTGCAAGAAGCTTCCCCATGCACAAGCGACTGTCCCCAAGCAACGCTCGGCCCCGGTCTTACGTGCACCCCTCCGCCCTGACCCTGCTGCAGTGGATCAGGCGGATCTTACCCCGCTTACCCCTCCTGTGCTGGGTTTTGACGCTGCCCCTACTCCCGTTCTACTACCCCCCATTATGCCTGCTTTGGGCTCTGTCGCGCCACCCTCCAATCCCTGTGTGGTTGGGCCCCCACCATTTACTGCCGTGATTGCTGGTTCTTCGGGTGTCGACCATGGCGCACCGACGACAGCCCTCCTGCTACCTGTGCCCCCCCATATTTCAGCAGGGAAGGGCTCAGGTGCCTCCCCATCCCCTTCTGTTGACAGTCAGGCCCAGGGATTTGCTAGTGTCCCTACTGGGGCGAGTTCACCTGTGGTGGTCCCCGTGCCATCTGTTGCCGCTGTTGGTGCGATGGGCCACGGGATCGCAGTTAACTCCGCTGCCAGCCTCGCTACCGATCCTCCTGCCGTGGGTGGTCTTCTCCACTCCCAAGCCTCTGCTGTGGATGAACCGCCCCCATCCTCCCTTGAGAGCCCTGTCGCTGCTGTGCCTGGTGGGGCTGAGCACCCGTCTCAGGCCACTACTATGGATGACCCACCCCCTTCCTTGGTGGGCCTTTCCTCCATCGTGCCTGGTGAGGGTGTGCCCCCTGTGCTGCAGGTTGCCCCTCTTGTTGCTGATGGTGAGCCTTCGGAGGTTCCACCTCCCTCACCAGAGGGCAAGCTTTCCTCACTCCCTATCGTGCAAGTCCTCCTGGTGTCGGGGATGGAACAGACATGCCTCACCTTGCCTCGACCAGCTGCCTCCAAGCAGTCATCGCGTCACTCCTATGCCCGCCCGCCCACCTCGCCTGTGCCGCCTCCCCCTGTGCCCTCCGGGGGCTTGATTCTGCCGAGCACCTCTGGTGAGGGGGACGGTCCAGCTTCCGAGCAGGCCGCTACCATTGTCCTGGGCCTTTTTGCGCCCGATGCCGTGCAACCGTAGACTTCCAGCTCGGCTCCTGCTACCTCAACCGGCCTCAATGTGGGGGCCCCAGCTTGGTCACCTTCTACCCCCTACTCCTCTGCGTCTCCTTCGCCGACTGCTTCCCCAGCTCTGCGGCTCTCCTTCCCTCAAGCTGTGAAGCATGCGGAACGTCGGGCGGTTCTTGACCCTCCTGAAGACGATGGCCCTCCTCCTCCTCCCAACTGGCCGCCCATGCCATCGCCTTTGTCCGCCTTGTTGGGAATCAGCACAGATCTGATACCACGTATTGGGGATCAGTATCGATCTGAACCCAAGCGCTGGGAGGCTAGATGAACGCGAACTCCCAGTAGAATGTGGATCTAGAGGGGGGTGAATAGATCAACCGCGGAATAAAAATTTGTGCAAGGAAATCAAAGCTGTGTTCTTAAGAGCACATAAGTTTGATGTTTGGAGGGTGGTCAGCAAAGGACCACATCAGTTGCCTCCGGATGAGGATAAATCAAGTGAAGAACAGATTAAGAGATCTTGTTTGAATTATAAGGCTATGAATATTATTCAGTGCGCCATAGATCCTAATGAGTACTCACGTGTGTCAATGTGCTCATCTACATAGGAAATGTGGGAGAAGCTGAGGCTGATATATGAAGGCACCTCGGAGGTTCGTAAGACAAAGGCAAATTTGTTGGTTCATGAATATGAATTATTCACAATGAAGCCTGAGGAGAGTATAAGTGATATGTATGCTAGGCTGAGTGAGATTACAAATGGTTTGAAAGCATTAGTTAAAGAGTATTCAAATCAAGATCTAGCCAGGAAGGTGCTGCGATCACTTACAGCATTGTGGCATACAAAGGCAACAGTCATCGAGGATTCAAAGGATCTCACCACACTTACGGTGGATCAATTGATTGGGTCGCTGATGACTTACGAAATCAATATCATGAAATCAGCTGAGGAAGAGAGTAAGAAAACGAAGACTATCGCATTGAAGGTGCACTTAGTTAATTCAAAAGAAAGTGGTGAAGATTCATCGGGTGATAGTGACATGGAGGAGTTTATGGCTCTTGTAACTAAGCGAGCCAGAAAATACTTCAGGAAGGTTAGGAGGGAAGGAAATTTCCCAAGAAGACGGATGAAGAAGAATGCTGCTAAGAAGAAACAATCCGGCAAGAAAGAAGAAGTCATATGCCATAAATGTAAGAAAGTCGAGCATATGAGAGGTGAATGCCCTGAGCTCCAGAAAAAGTTGAAGAAGGACAAAGAGAAAAAGCCCAAGGCTATGAGGGCTACATGGAGCGATGAGGATTCAGAGGAATCAAACACCGAAGCAGGAGGTGATGAGCTCGAAGAGATAGTCCAAAATCTTTGTTTGATGGCCAAAGAAGACGAAGAAGACCAGGTAAATTCTAACCCTAAGACTTTCACTGCAGAAGATTGGAAATTTGCTTATGCTGATATGTCCACCCCCATTCCCATCCCATTTAGCTCATTCCCCACCTCCGCTCTTCAACCTGTAGTTCTGGGTTGCAGGCAGTAGAGTACTAATAGCTTGCAGAGGCAACTGCAGCTTCATCCCAGTGTTTCAAGAGGCCCAAGTGGTACCGTTGGAAGTGTCTCCGAGTCTTATTCGCATAGGCAGTTGTCTCGTCCCAGTCAAAGCTCGTGGTCGTCCGAAGTAGTCATTCTCCCCCGACTGCGCATCTACCTCTAGACTACCAACTTGAAGTTGACTCCAACGACTCCCACGGCCAGCAACCTGAAGATTTGGGAACGAGAATTGGCTGAGGTCTTCCAGTACGAGTTGCCGTCCAGAATCAAGAAGCAGAGCGAAGTTTGGACCCCGGCATCAAGAGTTTCAAATTTTCTTCCAAAGTGGTGCCAGGTCGGTTCCCTATTCCTGAACAGACCCACCTCCACCATTCTGACCAGTACAATCAGCCCCGACATCCTCTGATAGCGCTATTAGTCTCGTCTAAAAGAAGGCTTGTCCGTGGTCATAACGGTACCAGCCTCGCCTCCAACCGACGTCAGGACTGTCCGTGGCGCCTCCATCTTCCAGCAGCACTACCCTATGAGCAGACAGAACCAGAACTGTCTGGCACTGTTCCAAGTCTTGCCCCAGCCAGCGACCTTCTCAAGGCAAATCAAGAAAATTCAGACGTCTTTTTGATCCAAGTCAAAATATTTTAACACTAGTTTCTGCTCATTTGGCGCTCGTTAGTGATCATGGCGACGCCATCTTCGACCGCCTATCTAGTGGTTCTAGAAGTTGACAGCATCGACGGGGGCTCGGCACATCAATTTTCTAGCTTCGTCCCCTCCCCTCGCTTGGCCGACTGAAGGCCCCTCTCTGCGTGGAGGGAGTTTTGGTTGTAAACACTTAACCCCCACCCCAAGAACCCCCTCCTGCGTGAGGTGTAGTACTATAACCATTTTAAATTTCAGGATAAAGCGACACCAACGCGGCGTGCGGGTGCATACCGACGCCTCCCCGCTCGCCATCAGATGACACTCGAACACCTCGAACGGGTGGAGGTCAGCAAAGATTCTGACTTCTTTTCCCTCACAGGGGTACTTGATACACCGGTGTAGGGTGGACGGCACCACTCTGTTTTGGTGTAGCCAAGGCCGGCCGAGTAGCGCCTTGTAGGAAGTATTGGAGTTGATGATATGGAATTGGACCTTGGTGGTGAAGTCACCGAAGGACAGGTCAAATTCTGCAACCCCCATGGGCACCTTGCATTTCTGGTTAAAGCCATCAATCTTGACGTTCTTCATCAAAGTAGTGCTTCTGGTACACTCGGTAGGGAAGTATGTTCACTGCTACTCCTGGGTCGATTAGGACCCTGTTGATAGGCTATCCATTCAGCTGCCCCTTCATGTAGAGCGACCTATTGTGACTGTAGGTGGGCAGAAGAATGCCATCTTCTGTGAAGGCCACGACTACTTCCGGTGACATCTCCGCCAGGCAAGGTTCAAGGTGTGCTGGCATTTGGAGTACGGCAATGATAGCTTGTCGCGTTTCTTGATCCAAGGATAGCATCTCCCAGATGGTGAACCGGGTCGGGATCTTCTTGAGGTGCCTGACTATCTGGTCGGTAGCCCAAACCTTGAGCAGCTTCATTTCTTCGGTCTTGCCGCGTCTGCCCCCACCCTGGGCTTGGGGCGCTGGGTCAAAGGACGCTTGGTCTACTGGGTTTGCCACGACTGGTGGAGCCTGTAGGGTCGATTGGGCTTCCCCTTTCTCTTGCATGAATTCGGCGAGGTTAGGGATGCCGTCAAATTCTTCTTCCGACTGAGGAGGGGTTGCTGCCGGTGGAGCCGGGAGGCTGCCTGCTACTTTGGCCGGCCGGGGCCCCTGTGGGCGTGGCTGCCCCCCAGATCGGGCCATCAAGAATTCGGTGAATGATGGAGTGCCCCGGCTTTTGGGTCCTTCAAGGTAGAGTCCCGATGGAGGAGGGACCTCTATGTCTCAATCCTTAGGCTCGGGGACTTGGTATGGTTGCTCCCCCCTAAGTAGGATGTTACGGTCAGCCGGAGGAGAGCGGAAATGGGATCATGTCACGACAGATTTTGTGGTGGGTTTGCCTCGGACTTCGCAGGGTTTTGATGGTATTTGGCTGTTGGTTGATAGATTAACTAAAGCTGCTAGATTATTGTCGATTAAAGTTGCGTGGAGTGTGCAGAGATTGGCTAAGCTGTACATTGAAAAAATCATGCCACTGCATGGAATTCCTATCTCACTTGTGTCAGATCGCGACCCACGTTTTACCTCTAGATTCTGGCGCAGTTTCCAGAAGGCGTTGGGCACTGAGTTAGCATTCAGTTCAGCGTATCATCCGCTGTCACATGGTCAGTCAGAGAGGACTATTCAAACTTTAGAGGATATGCTGAGATCTTGTTGCCTTGACTGGCAGGGCTCGTGGAGTCAGCACTTGCCACTAGTTAAGTTTGCTTATAATAATAGTTTTCACTCCAGCATCGGTATGGCTCCTTATGAAGCACTTTATGGTCGTCCTTGTCGTACTCCCTTGAACTGGTTTGATACTGGTGACAGATTTTTGACAAGACCTGACATGATACAGTAGTGTGCAGATGTGGTTCATCTGATCAGGTAGAGGTTGTTGGCATAGAGTCGACAGAAAAGCTATGCAGATCAGCGCGGATGTCCACTTCAATTTGAGCCAGGAGATATGGTGTTTGTTAAAATATCTCTGATGAAAGGTATTTCCAGGTTTGGGAAGCATGGAAAGCTCAGTCCGCGGTACATTGGTCTGTTCCCTATTGTGGAATGTGTGGGCCAGGTGGCTTATCAGCTTCAGTTACTAGCGACAATGCAAGCTATTCATGATGTATTCCACGTCTCTAAGTTGAGGAAGTATGTGTCTGACCCGTCTTACGTTCTCGACGATTCCGTTTGGCTAGAAGTGACTGCTAATTTATCTACACCAGAGTTTCCTATAAGAATTGAAGACCGTCATGAACAATGGTTGAGGAATAAGGTTATTCCTCTGGTAAAGGTTGTCTGGTAGTGTCACTTGGGTAATGAAGCTACCTGGGAATGCGAGGATGAGATGCATCAGCTTTTTTTTTACCCTATTTAAAGGAATATGATAAAACATCAACTAAGAAATTTAAATCTAATTAACTACAAGTTAGATTTGTCAAAATCTATATCCATGATAGTTCATTGGTACTAGGCAGAGGTGTGAATCCAAGGATTCTACTCATGCAAGGTGCTATTATCCTGACAAGACTGAGCTTGTCAATTCAAAAACATTTTTTGATATACCAAAGATCTATTTTAGAGAAAAGATCGATTATGTTAGATTTGAAGGATCAGATCCGGAAGTACAATATGCACGAACAACCACACAGAATGGAGGTAGAAGAAATGAATCAAACCATACAACTCAAATCACGAGACACAAGTAATTTTAAGGTGGTTCGAATGCAACGACGGCAACCTACGTCCACCCCTCACCAAAACCCTGGTGAGGCTTCACTGCTGGAAACCAGCACAGGGATGAATCCCCAACATAGAGCCAAGCTCCAGTACACACTCAGGATGACGACTGCACACACACGGGGACACGCCCCAACACACACACGGAGACGGAGTCTCCAACACGATCCGACGACCAGATCAACAACACACACACTCGCTGCAACAGACACAGCACTCTACACACACAAACACTTGGATCTGGATAGAAACACACACACACACACACGCAGATCTAAAGAGATCCACGCACACACGGATCTGAATGAAGCACCACACACAATCACGGATCTAGGTAGATCCACACACACACGAATGTTTAGAGATTGCAAGAACACACACTTGAAGCTCAATGAAAAATGAAAGGAGAAACACAAATGAAAACTTCAGATTTAAGCTCTCCCTTAGTGGATGAAGAAGATTTTAGATGCAACTTGAATCTCCTCTTGACTTGGGTTGATTGGCCTCAGATTAAACTTGAGAAATTTGGAGATGGATGAAGAGTTCTTCCACGAATCACTGTTCACGGAGGTACAGTAGCAGCCTTCTTTCTTCCCTTGATAGCCTCCTTGATCTCCCTTGAGTCCTCATTCAATTCATACATTTTGGTTTTGATCTGACTTTGATGACTTAGGTGAAATCCTCTCACATTGCATTGTTTGTATTGTTTGGGCTTGTCCAAGCCCATTAGTGGTGTTTGTGTTGCATTTTCCTTCATCGTCCACATGTTCTGTTGTCGATAGGCCCATTTGGGTTAGCCCATTTTGTGCGTCCATTCTCTAGTCCATTGTCATAGGTCTGTCGTCCATTTGTCTTTGCATTTGTGGGTCAGCCCCCTTTTGTCCTCAAGCCCATAAAGCCCTTGCTTCTCCACCTGTATTTTCATTGATATTTTTGTATAAAGTCTTCATTTGCCCTCATGAAGCATCATTCCAATCCCTTGTACCCTTCTTCCTCTCAATTTTCTTCTTATTCTAGCGTGGAATCCTCTTCCCACGCAGGCCCGTCTTCCCGTGGTCCCTCTAATCCATCTGAGGATCAGGATAATCTCATGGCCCATCTTTCAAGCCTAGTTCGCCAAATGGACCCGGCCCAGGCCCAACGTCTCATTGTAAATCATCTTAATGGGCCTTCTTCTCATAATGGGCATTCCTATCTTCATGGGCCTCCATCTTCTTCCCATGCGGCTAGCTCGATTTCCAATAGCCACTTCTATCTTAATGGGTCTCATTATTCTTCTGCTTATGTTGCTGGCCCAATGGGTCCTTATGCTCATGTTCCTTCCAAGCCCGCACATCCTTCCACTCCTGGAATGAGATTCTTTTCTCCACTGCCCGGATCCACTCATCCGGCCTATTATAATTCTGGCTCAAATTTACACTCTCTTATTCAAGTTGGCCTATGCCATTCTCGATCTCTCCCTACCCCGGAGATCGCTCAAGCCCAACACCAACTTGATGAACTCCAACTCCAAATTGATCCCAAATCCTCCTTGAGTGTTCCGTTCATATTTCAAAATCTCTGGCTTTCGCCATCTTCTTAAATTCCCACATATCATCATTATGGTGGAGTCGGTGACCCGTATGTGCACTTAAAAGAGTTTATTTATGAGTTGACCTAGTTTCAACACGACCAGTACCTGATGGCCTATCTATTTGGTCTGTCTTTGTGTTTTTTTTTCTGGAATCTACTCCAAAGACTAAAACCTGAGACACTACGGTCCACGGTGGCCGGTGGGCGAACCCAGGGCAGGGAGGGGCGCAACAACCTAGTATGACAGTTGGGGAGCGAGTTCCAAGCATCGGACGTGGAGCGGCATGAAGACGCAGCCCGCGGTGGGATGTCCTCAGTGCCGAGGGAAAGCTCTGCCGACTTAGAGCTCCGCCGGGGGAGAGCTCAGCGTCGAGGGACAAGACACACAAACACGCACGGGCACAAAGGGGAGAGTCTTACCGGAGGAACCCAGGCGAACACCGGCGGGCAGGAGACACCAGCAGCAAGGGATCACTGTACAAACCCAGGTCAACAACGGCGGGAAGGAGGCACCACCGGCGGGGAAGAACGTCCACGTGCAGAGGAGAACGGCGGGGAAGAACGTCCACCTGCAGAGGCAGGGAAGGTGAGGCTGGCGAGGAAGGTGAGGCCGGCGGGGAAGGTGAGGCCGACGAGGAAGGTGAGGCCGGCGGGGAAGGTGAGGCCAAACATCCACGTGGAGGAGAATGTCCGGCAATATGGTCTGCGTGGAGGAGAACGGCTGGGAAGAACGTCCACGTGCAAAGGCGGGCAAGGCGAGGCCGGCGAGGAAGGTGAGGCCGGCGGGGAAGGTGAGGCCAAATGTCCGTGTGGAGGAGAACGGCGGGACATATGGTCCGCGTGGAGGAGAGTGGCGGGGAAGGGAAATGTCCGCGTGGAGAGAACGGCGGGGAATAGAGGAAGAACGGTGGGCAGGCAAAGGGGAGAATCCACGGGACCACCGGCGAGGAGGTGGCTCTAGCGACGGGGAGGGGGAGGCCAAGTAACGTCCGCTGCAGAGGAAGAACAGCGGGAGCAGAGGAAGAACGACAGGATCTAAAAGGTTTTTGATTTTGTTTTTGCTCCTTTTCCCGGCGACTAGAAGAAGACGATTTTCACTTCTATTTTAACAAAAATTATTGAGTTTAATTTTATTTATAGATGTCTTTATTATTTATTTTTTGACTAATAGATCCCTATGCATGGGCACTGTTCCACCACGCCGTTTTAACCGAAGGCCCATCCCGTCATAATTTCGATGCTCTGTTTCGCATCAGAGAACATTCAATGCTTGAAGTCGTGCCTCCATCTCAACTCAACAGCGCGATGGTTATAGCGGTGAAGGAAAATAGAGCAATGGCGAATGTCCCATCCTCAGACGAACAGCAGGGTACGGCACCAACCATCGGATGCTAGCAACATGCCAAGCCTACTCGTTTGGTAGACGAAGTAAATGGCGGGGTTTTCTCCCGTTCGAGAAGGAAAAGGCAACCCATGATATATATACTCTACTGGACTCGACTGGTTTTTCCCCGGGAGGCTTTTACCTCAGCTGGCGATCAAGGAAGAAAGGAAGGAGCTCTCCCTCGGCTGAGCATATGCAAGGGGTGAAGAAGGGAAGAAAGAGAGCCTGCCTGGGAGTGCATCAAGCGATGCCGTGCCGGAGAGGTGAAAGAAAAGAAGAGAGAGGAGAGTGAGAGGTGAGCTGGAGGGGGAAGAGCCTATGCTCTCTCCCCCTCCCTCGTCTATGTGTTCTCTCCCCCACCAATGTATTCTTTCCTTGCCCATTTGTGAGGACGAATAAAAAGGGAAACTTTTTGCAAGCTCTGTTTTCTTGGCTCCGATCCTTACTTCCTTTCCTCGTTCCCCGATCATCCGAGGACCTTTAAGGACCGCCTCTCCATGGCGCGACCCTCAAAGAAACCCCATCTATGGATAAACATTCATGCCCCTTATGGCAAATAGTTGGCCCGTGCCGAAGCATCACCGCCCGTGAGTTATGGTCGCTCTCGTAGGCTAGCCCTCGAGCGTTCTACCCTCACACTTGGGCTATCGGACCGCCATGAGGCCACTCCGCATTTTGAAGGGTCACCCAGGAGTAATCCGTGGGGTGCCCTTCGCTTCTCTCTGGCAAGCCCCTGTCCGAGGGAGGTGCTGCCCGATTTTTATCAGGGGTTGAAGAACGCTTGAGAACAAATGAATAAACCACCATCCGGAGAACAAACTGAACCTTCAATCTAACACTAGACTTTATATGCATGAAGATGATGAATGAAGATAGGAACTAATGAAGATGCACTGACCTTAATGATGCACAGACAAACCTGACATGAAATGTGTACAGACTTTATAAAGTTATATGCAAACATGCACAGACCTTATAGAGCATGACTTCTACATGTGCGTAAACCTTGAATTCCAAATGTGCACAGACCCAAAACATGCATAGACCTATATGTGCACAGACTTAAAACATGCCCAGACCTATATGTGCACAGACTTAAAACATGCATAGACCTATATGCACAGACTTGAATGTGCACTGACCTAATGCTGCATAAACCTTATGCTATGCATGTGCACAGCCATTCAGCAACGTGCACCGACCTTACTTTGCCAAATGCAAATCTGCATCAACCTTATATATGACTGTTCCGCCTCGGGAAGTCTGCCGGGTGATGTGGGAGGTGACCGAAGTAAGTGGTAGGGTACAGCCATGGGAGAGATGTCAAAAGTTAATGGGCCTCGGGCACCCCCTCTCATGACCGTATCCACCTCTAGGCGGTACCATGCACTCACCTTTTATGGAGAGTCGAGGGGAGACCAAGTGACACGAGGGGTTTTCCAGGTTAACAGGAAACGTTGCTGGGATGCGGGTGTGCCAGTCGATTTCTCAATAATCACCCGTGGAACTGAACGTTTAACTGGGGATGCGCCGCCAGGGCACGGCACGTGGACTCGGGGGATGAGCGACACATGGAGGGAAGAACGATTCCGTGGGTGCGAGTGCACAGGCGACTGTGGGGAGTTGTGTACAAGATGTCTTTCCCCACCGATCGCAAGCAATCGGTGTTTATTTACATCAGATTGAATCCGAAGACCTTCGTTCCATGCCGAAGTGGAGTCCGTATTCTTGAAGCCTGGGATGAAGACTCGAGAGCACTTTGCAGCTATAGGTTCGTCTTAGGCTGGGTCATGTTGGCCGGGGGCGAAGGGTGCTGGGGGTTCACGCTAGGTGACACAGAGGGTGGCTGGAGGCCCGAACGTGGATGCGAGAGCATACGTCCATAGATCCGGGTTTACACAATGACCACTTTTTACGATGATCAAGATGAGCAACGATGAACCAATAAGTGAAATACAGATCTGAACTAAACGCAGTGGGTTGATCAGCGAAATGAAAAAATAAAGAGCTTGGAGAACCTGTGAATGGGGGTAGGAGAGATGGACAGAGTGCAACACACCATAGCACAAGGTTTTTAGGTGGTTCGGCTGTCCAAGGATAAGCCTACGTCCACCCCCCTCCCAACAAGGAGAGGCTTCCACTCGTTGGCCAAAAGAAGGATAACCACACACACACGCTGACACTACAGCTAGACACGGGGACAATCCCCCACACGAGGAGCAAGAATCCTCATGAGGATGACGTCCTCTCTACACACGGGGACAAGTCCCTCACGAGGACGATGTCCTCTCCACACACGGGGACAAACCCCACACGAGTTGACCTGAAAAATAGAGAAATAAGGGAAACAAAAGAAAAAGGAAAATGTTGTAGGTGCAGCGACTCCAGACGGAAAGCACGGTGAATGATAGGGAAAGTGTAATAGTGCGAAGGATCTAGGACTGGCTGTCTTGGTTGCTGATTTCCTTCCTTCTCTTCCTCCTTTTCTTTTATACGAGGCTTAGTAGGCACTCATCTCTCTTTTCTTTCTTTTCTCCCTCTTTTTCTTTTATGCTCTGCTTCTTCCTGAAAAGCCCAGCTTCGACTCTTGTAGCAGTGCACTTCTTCATGCAGGGGGTCCTCCCTTTTTATAAGCGCAATCAGCCCTTCAAGGGGGTGGTTTCAGGTTGTCTGTGATTGGCTCTGCTTCTCAAGTAAGATCTGCAGCATCTTTTTTCTTCTGCTGGTTGGATTGGCAAATGTCCTTTTGTCCTGTGCGATTTTAGTGACAGAGCATCTGATTGGGGGGAGGCAAAAAGGTGGGTACCAAGAAAGGTGGCTATTCATAGAAATGATAACTTGCTTTTCCATTGACCAAAAAGACTGATATAGCAAGCCAATGATGACAAGGATGGTTGACAGAGCAAGAAGACCTTTCCAGACCTCAAAAGACGTATTTTTTGGCATTTGCAGTTCTTATTTTTGGTCTTTGGTTCTTTTTCTGAGAAAGCTGCAGGTTTGCCCCTGGGGGCCCAGATGCATCGATGCATGAAGCTTGATAACTTGAGCAGTGAGGTTGACGCATATATGGATAGTTTCTTCATGAGGTCGGTGCATCTTTGAGCACTTGAGCAGTGAGGTTGACCTCTTATGAAGGAGAGGTCGATGCACATAGAATGCTTGGCCCTTTTCACCTTCTGCAAAGTCAATGCGCATGAAGAGCAAGGTCGGTGCACATGAAGGACTTCTTCAGTGAGGTCGATGCATATGAGGTGCTTGGCCTTTTACACCTTCTCCAAGGTCGGTGCACATGAGAGACTTCTTTAGTGAGGTCGATGCATATGAGGTGCTTGGCCTTCTACGCCTTCTCCAAGGTCGGTGCACATGATAGACTTCTTCAGTGAGGTCGATGCATATAAGGTGCTTGGCCTTCTACACCTTCTCCAAGGTCGATGCATATGAGGTACTTGGCCTTCTACACCTTCTCCAAGGTCGGTGCATATGAGAGACTTCTTCAGTGAGGTCGATGCACATGAAGAGCTTCCTTCAGTAAGGTCGGTGCACATGAAGAATAAGGTCGATGCACATGAAGAGCTTCCTTTAGTAAGGTCAATGCACATGGAGAACTTTACAGGATTTCTTCACACTTGGGCACATCAAGGGATGTCATGAATTTCTGAGCCAATTGGCTAATGATTCATGTTGTGACATCATCAAAATATCATGTACATAATAAGCGTGATCCATCCCATGACTTGATCCGAGCACGAGAGTGAGCTGACCACCCGAGACTCAGTGCCAATTTCTCAACCGTGCAGATCAACACATTTTCCTCACTTAGGGACGTCAGCGAGCTCGTGTCTCTTATTGAGGACATATCCTTCTCTTTGGAACTCTATTGGTGTCGAGTTGGTCACGTCATTGTTGGTCACGTTATCAAATTGGTCACATCGTAACCTAGAGTCCCAGGTTCGCATCCAATTGGTACCGAGCTGCATCTTGTCCCGCATCATCAGATGGGCCATAGCCAATACAATATGTAAAAAGAAATAAAAATTGATACAACATGAACTGATCACTCTGTGCGGAAGAGGTTAGCAGCTCCAAACCGAGCCACTGACTCTACCCAGTGTAGAAACTGGCTCAGATAATGGGATGACTGACTTTGTCTGCTTGGAAAGTTTAGAAGGGATGGTATCAGTCGGATAAGAAAAAAGAATAAAAAAGAAGAAGCAAAAAACTAGCACCCTTGAAGGAGTGAGGGTGAGAAGAAGAACAAAAGAGGGAGAAAGATTTGAACACTCCCTTGAAGGGAGGGGGAGAGGGGGAGTGGGGATGAAAGAAAGGATAAGCAATGACTTCTTCTCTCCCCTACCCTAGGTAGGGGCGGAGGTCTAGAAGTCGGGAGGGAGCCTATCGCCACGTGCCCTCCTTTCTTGTACACTGTCCGCCCCGTCGTCCTCCATTCTTTTACACTGAAGTAGCATGGACGCCCCAACAACCGCCAAAGTCTTCATCTTCAAAGTCCCCCTCCATGCTTTGCCAAAGGACGATCACAAAGAAGAAGACCATCACTATGCAAGAAAGGGAGGTAGAAGCAGAGATTGCAAGGGAAGCCTTAAGCAGCGTGAAGAGGAGGAGGCATCCTTCGGGACCTTTTATAGGCTGAAGGGGGAGATCTCTACCTTAATTGATCCTCCCCTCGAAAATACGCAAGAGGTAGACGTCTTTCCCCAAGAGTATTTACGCTACCTCCTTCACAGACCCCCCGTAGGAATATGCGAAGTAGCAAGTCATTCAAAGCGTGGAAAGACAAAAGGCGCCAGTTCAGTACCAACAACTTGGCTGATCGACACGCAAGACTGATTTTTTGGCTATAAATCATACAAGATTAACCCAACTATGAAATCGGTGGTCACGTGGTCCCACTTCCACGCGGATATCTCCAAGGGCTGAAGTGTGTCTCCTGGTCGCTGGTGCTCAGCCTTCACCTGCTGACAGGTTAAACACCTAGCCACAAACTCTGCCACATCTCTCTTCATGCCAGGCCACCAAAACTGCCTCTTCAGGTTCTGGTACATCTTGGCCGAACCGGGGTGCACTGATGTGGGATGGGATGCAGACTCGATGCCAATTTGAATGCGATCCTGAGACTCTAGGAAAACTCGCGACTCGTCCCTAGCGAGGGAAGCGTGCGGATGCGCGCAGTTGAGAAACCGGCAATGAGTCAAGGGTATGTGGCTCTTCCGTGCTCGGATCGAGTCACGGGACGGTCACACTCACTCACTCACAGCGGGGATTGAAATATGTTAACAAGCTAGATATCCTAATACTCAAGCAGTGGCATAAAAACAAATACGAAATAAGAAAATGACAAAGAGGGGAGCGGAAACGATACCTCCACGCGCCGGGCGTGGGAAAGACGACCCCGGCCAAGACTCGTACTCCCGGTATAAATAATTAACAATAATTACAGAAATAATTTTATTGCCCACTCCACGCAGGGAGGTAAAGAGCTACACGTGGGACCCAGGAGTATCGATCTCGGGTTGACGGGCAGCAAGCCGGAAGGGCTTTCGGGCGGGAGGCGGGCTGCTAGTCCGACTCGGTACTGTTCCAACTCGCTGGACAGCAAGGGAACTCGGCACTTGGAACGGCGGCTTCCGGTCACCTTCTGGTCGCGGCGGTTGGCTGGGACGTGGTGGGAGATCCCTCTTCCATCCATGAGGTCGGCAGCGGCCGAATCTGAGCCGGTGTATTTTTGCAAGATTTAACCGGCGGCCTACTCTGCTGGCCTATTCACGGAACAGATCTACGCGCCTCCACGAAAACAATTGTTGCGCCCAGATCCAGAGGCGGATCGGAGTGAAATTAGCGCCGTTGGAAAGAGGACTCAAAGGGCTACAACATACATTAATTTCAAGACCATCCAGCAAGCGGATTGGAAATGAAAAAACTCTGTGGGTTGTAGTTATTTCTGGCTCGGAATCCAGATCAAGCAAGACAGAATGGGATCTGCCTGAAAACAAATTTTGACCCAAAGGAAAACGGTGGATCTGGACTCTGGGAATTTTATGGGCGGAAGGGGGAGATGTGAGGATGACACACAAATATTTTGGGATTTTTCTGACGTGGTTTAGGGGGTGGAGACCATCCACGCAGTGGCGAGATGGAATCCAAATAATCATTAGGGTATTCCCCCTTCGACTTTCATGCTCTAATGGAAGAACCAAGATGTTTATTTTCCCTGAGGGACAAAGTCAAACAAGAGGTATGCATTGGTGACATTCCCTTGGCTTGTTGGGGTTCGTGTCATCGAAGGAAACTCTGGTGGCACTTCCCCTTATCTTGGGCTATGATTTGGGAAATAGACCAACATCCCCGGAGTGCCGGGATGAGGGCCAAAGGGAAGACCACTAGGCTCGGGAATACTGTCCACATTCATGACATCGGTTGATATCCCCTCGGGAGTCATCGGGGCACATGCTATGGCAGAGCTCATTAGGTTCGTGGGGTCATAAACGAGTCTGACTTGGGACGGTGTGATGTAGGGAAGGCCATTCCCCATAGAAGGTAAGGTGAAAGCAGGCCCAGGGTAGATTGAAATATAGGAGTGGTAGCTTCTGGCGTAGGGTTCTCGGCCTAGAGCTGTAGTGGGAGTAAGGATCTCGGCATGGGCAGTAGGCTTCTCAGCACGGTGGCGAATGGGCTTTTTGGCCTGGAGTTGTGGCAAGAATAGGGTCTCGGCGTGGGCGGCCAGCTTCTCGGCGTGGTAACCCTCGCGCCAAGGGCCGAGGGGCGCGCTGAGAGGCTTCGGTGCCGAGAGGGTTTCGAAGGGTTCTGGCACTCTATTCTAAGGTTTGTGAGGGTTTTGGATTTCAACAAGGGAGAAATTGAGAGGGTAAGGAGGTTGTTTTAGAGGGGTTTTCAGTGGGTTGACCTTGAGTGGGAATGGTCCAAGGAACCGTGGGGGAATTGGGATTCTCACGCATCTAGAGCTCCCGAGGATCGCAGTTCTAATAGAAGAACCTGCTAGTTTATTTAAAGCTGATTGCAGTGAGAGATCACGAGATGGGCTATCTCGGATTCTCAAAGCAAACTTTAGAGGCCCTAAAAGAGGGCTGAGGGCTACATAGTTGACATGACTGTGAAATGCGTATACAGTCGAAGAATGGCAGAACCCAATAACTACCGGTAGGTAACTCCACCGCCAAATCACATGACATCTCGGTCACCGGCTCCTCAATACTCTGAGCAAAATCCTCTGATATAAATGAATGAGATGCACCAGAATCAACAAAACTCGAGCCGCACAACCCAAAATCAGAAGATTACCTTCCACTAATTGCGATGCCTCAGCCTCTGCTCTGGTCATATGCGTAACTCTGTCTCGAGATCTCGGCCTCCCTACAGTAGCTGACCGCGATAACTGAGGAAACTGACCCTGCTATTGGTACGGCTACTGCGGTGGTGGTAACTACTGGGGCTGAAACTACTGCTGCTGCTGAAACTCGTGTGGCTGATGCAGTCTCTGAGGACAGTCACGCGCCATGTGCCCCTCCTAGTCGCACCTGAAGCAAATCACAGGCACCGAGCACCGCCTGCCTGGATGAGAATCGGTGCACTGAGGACACCCGTCCCGAGAACCACTCACCGAGCCCTAGTAGGACTGCCACCCCAACCCAAGCACGAAAACAGCGGGAACGGCCAAAAAATTCGATCCACGCCCCAATCATCCCCCGATGATGGGGAACCAAAGGGGAATTCATCCCCAACCCTCCTAGCATGATTCTATACCCATATAACGGTCAAAATCTCTGAGAAACAAGAGATCCAACGCTCAAATCCCAAACATGAATTTTCACCCTCTAGGCTCAAAAACGTCCCACTCGACCTCTCCTCGGCCTAAAAATCACGAGAAATGCGGGAAAGATGGTAAGGATCTGTCCCCCTACATCAAGGAAGCCCGAAATCCATCGGATCATCGCCGATCTCGAAATCACGTTCTAAAATCCCGATCTCCACACCCCTCGCCACGAGAATAACACCGCCACAATCACTACGCCGCCGCCTTCGCCGCCACGCCGCCACCTCGGTCCACCGTCTACAGCTGGAGGAGGAAGGGGATACCGCGGGCCGCACACGGGAAGAGAAAGCAACGGTCGGGAGAGGGGGGAAAAGCTCCAACGGGAAGAAGAAGGAGAAAGAAAGAGAAAGGGATCGAAAAAGAACCTCTCCTAGGGCCATACCCTGGGTATGCTCCAGTCCTTTGAGGGAGAAATAGAAGAAATCTTGGGGGTAAGCATAGCATAGGGATAGAAGCTTTTAGGGCTCGAATCCCTCCCATGACGACCCGGTTGGGGATTCAGTCTGTTGCGTCAGGACTTTATGTCCATCATTGAACTTTCATCCACTCTACGCACGCATACGACTAGGCTTATAACGTCCCGTGGGGAAACTATACTGTCACTCTTGCCATGCCTAGTTTGATATTTTTCTTTTCTTGGGGTAATTTGACGTTGCACTTTGTGCTTTGATTTGCGTGTTGGCTTTTGCTTTGATTCATGCTCTTTTTCTTTGATTGATCTTTCTTTTATTTTCTTTTCTTTTCTTTGCTGTGGAATCAGGTCATAACGAACTACCCCTATTTGAGACCTCCTCTAGTTGGGGTGTCTAGGTTGGTCATCTCCCCCTTATTCACCCCTTGCCCCTACATCTGGCCGAAGTGAGAAAAGCAGGGACCTTTACTTCCTCTAGGTATGGCCAAAGGAGAGACGGTGTCACATAGTGAAAGGAAATCCAACCAAAGTTGCCGTGTAGTGTGTGATTGCCGTGCTCGGGATCCTCCTTCATGATCAAGGGGGGACACCACTACTGGGTTGGCACTAGCCTGACTCTAAGGATAAAAATGCTTAAGATACAACCCATTCCAAGCCTGAGATAGCTCCTCACCTTCTACATTAACTAGATGATATGCATTCCTTGGATACGCTTCTTTGACGACGAATGGCCCTTCCGAGTTAGGTTGTAACCTAGACCTAGGACCTCTAGACCTAATTAATTTACATTTCAAGACCATATCACCTACTTGAAATTTACATTCAATTACCTTCTTTTGAAAATAATATGAGATTTTCTTTTGATGAATAGACAAGTGATCGGCCACATTTAGCCTCTTCTCATCTAAGAGTTTTAGCTGGACGAGCAACACCTCCTGATGTTCATCGAGATTAAGTTCCTTATCAAGTTGCACCCTTAGGGAAGGGATTAAGATAACCTTCAGATCAGATGTGGACATTACATTTTGATGGAGCTCTGAATTCTCATGGAAGGGGTATCGGCATGGTTCTTATAACACCAGAGGGTATCACCATTCCATTTGCTGCTCAGCTTGCTTTCCCTGTCACAAATAATATAGTTGAGTATGAGGCTCTGCTGGTCGGACTACAAACCGCTCATCAATTTGGTGTCACCCAGTTACGAATCGTCAGTGATAGTCAGCTTATTCTGCGCCAGGTGCTTGTTAAATGCCGCACGCTCGATCCTACACTCAAACCCTACCAGGAACTTGCATCTGCCTATGCCAAGCTCTTCACTAAACTAATCTTCGTCCATGTTCCTCACAATCAGAACATCTTGGCTGACGCTCTTACTTCGCTCGCCTCATCTTTGACTTTTCTCCCCGAGCGGGACTTCCATTTTGCTCTCATTCATAAGCGCCACGCTCCCGCCACCAAGGACCCCGCATTTCTTAGTGTCAAGGAGAAAGTGCTTTAAAAGCTTAAGGAGGGAGAAACCACTGAAAATAAAGAAATCATGCTTATTGACCTAGAACAAGAGCTGGATGACGAAGAAAAGCCATGGTATTATGAGAATGCTAAATATTGTTATGATCAGTCTTATCCAGAAGAGGCCACGGCTGAAGAAAAAAAAGCCATTAGAAGAGTTGCTCAAAGATATACTCTGGTTGGAGGTATGCTCTATAGACGAGGTCTCACTGGGGTTTTGCTTGGATGCCTCGACGATGATGAATCTTGGAAGATCGTGGAGGAGGCACATTCAGGAGTGTGTGGTGGTCATGTGAATAGTCAGATGTTAGCAAAGAAAATCCTTAGGATAGGGTTCTATTGGTCCACTCTAGAAGAGGATTATTCCATTTATGTTCGAAGGTGTGTTAAGTGCCAACTACACGCCGAGAAAATCCATTCTCTTGCTTCTTCACTCCATCCTCTGTCCTCATCATGGCCTTTCTCCATGTGGGCTTTCGATATTATTGGACCTCTTGGTGATTCAAACCTCCTCACAAAATCGAAATCATTCTTGCTATTTTCAATCCGTTTGAGTTCCAGAGTTGTTTGTTGGCCTCTTTAACGTTAATTGGGTTAATTAATTATCGAACTGGAGTCCTGGACTTTCCAGGAGCAGAGTCATGAGTTCGTGCGAGGTTCATACTGGAGCATGGAGGTTCATTCTTTCAAAAGTATGCTTTATTTAGTTCGAATCACGAGGGTAACTTAATGGTTAAAACCCGGTGAAAATCGGGTAGCATTTCCCCATCCTCGGAGGATAGCGGGGGGAAAGCGGGGACATACTCACGTAGCAGAGTAAACCCCTTAGAAACGGGTGGCTCAACGGCGGCCAGCGGATCCGAACGGATAGTAAACTCTGAGCGCTAGCCTACTAGGGGCACCATGGTCCATGGGTTAAAAGCGAGCAGATAAGGCAACTAATGAGGGAGGCGAGGACCCCCAGGGCTAGCCTACAAGGAACACGCGACCCATAGTCAGCGCTACATCCAAACAAGGGACGACTAACAGGGAAGAAAATCCCGAGGGCCAGCATACGAGGGGCACACATCCCTTAGTCACCACAGGGTCCCCCTGGACTATGGATTTGAATTATCGGGCTTAGCCCTGTTAGTGTTCACCCTATGGCCTGTAGGGGTACTCATCACTCACAGATGAGACCCTTTGCCAGTGCTGAGCCCAACTCCTTTTCTGATCAGCTGTTCAATATGAGGGGCAGACTGATAAAAGTACCAGTAGATGCAGCTGGCAGCATTTACTTCTGGAGCTTAGCAACAGGTTCAGCTCCTTTAGTTCATCCGCAGAGGGAGAGCAAAATGGAAGAGACAAAGACCTATGTGCATCCCATCCCTAGAACTAATGCTATTCGGTCTCTTTTAGAACCCGAGCTAGTCCGGTAGGCCATGGCTATCCGGCCCAGTGTTTTACTTTACCGAAAAGATGGCCTTCTCAACCTGGAGCCCTATTATCCATTTCACTTTGGGAGGAACTTCGGCTATGATCAACATATTCCCACGTCAGTTGCCCAGTTCCCCTTAGACAGTCGGGCCAAGCCAGCCGCCTGGGTGGCGACCCCGGTTCATGGTAACGGTGAGTCGATACCTAGTATCGGGTCATCGCTATCATGGGCTATCAGTGCATAATGGCGGTAATTCGATACCTAGTATCGGGTTATCGGTATTGTGTACTCTGGGACGTTACATTAACAGTGGGGCTGAGAGGGAGCGGTGATATAGTCTGCCGTTCACCACTGTGAAGTGGGCTGCTCTTGCTCGCGTGCGTCGAGCCTCGGCGCAGTCACTCGGGAGCTGTTGTCGAAGGAGGAAATCCAAGAGAGGGTCCATCCAGGAGGGCTCGCACTCGATTGCGTTTACCTGGGGTGTTGGCTCGTCTATGCTCAGCGCCGGTAGTTCTTCTACCCAGATCGACCTCGAGTTGGAGACCGCGGTGGCTGACGCCAGGTGAGACAGGGTGTCTGCTCGGATGTTCTCCTCTCGTGGGATGTGGACCACCTCGAAGTGAGAGAATCCCTCTACCGCGACCTTGGCTTGCTCCAAGTACTTAACCATGGATGGTTCACGCGCTTTGAATTCTCCCTTCACCTGGTTGGCGATGAGCATGGAGTCACTGTATGCTCGCATGCTGGTCGCCCCCAAGTGTTTCGCCATGCGTAGCCCTGAGAGGAGTGCTTTGTATTCGGCCAAGTTGTTCGTGGTCGGGAAGTTGAACCGCAAGGCGTACCAAGCCCTTCCAGTGACAGTAGGACCAACCCCGCTCCACTACCCGCGGCGCAGGATGATCCGTCAACGTACAGCTCCCACGTGGGCCCGGAAGATTGCTCGGGTGAGTCTTCCATGGGTATGGTGCATTTGGCTATGAAGTCGACGAGAGCATGGGCCTTGATTGTAGCCCTCGGGCAAAACTTGACGTCGAACTCCCCCAACTCGATAGCCCATTTGATTAGCCTTCCCAGGACGTCAGGGTTCTGGAGGATTTGTCGGAGTGGCTGGTCGGTGAGGACTGTGACTGGGTGAGCCAAGAAGTATGGTCGTAGCTTGCGAGCGGCCGTAATGAGTGCTAGGGCGAACTTTTCAGTTATGTCAATCATTATGTCTCATTATATTTAACCTTGATGATACAACCTTGATGCATGAATTAATGATCTCATCACATACATAGAAGCATGAAAAGCAAAAGGTCAGCACAAGTCAACATAGGTCAACATAAGTCAACATAGGTCAACGCCACTGTTCAAGAACTAACAACTGGTCAACTATTCAAAATTGTGAGTCAGCTCTTTGACAGGTAAGGTCAATGCTCATCTAAGTCTTAGAAGGTTTGTGCACATTACCGTTCCGTCATATAAGGTCGGTGTACATTTTTGTCTAAGTCTTAGAAGGTCTGTGCACATTACTGTTCCTTCATAGAAGGTCGGTGCACATTTTTGTCTAAGTCTTAGAAGGTCTGTACACATTACTGTTCCTTCATATAAGGTCGATGCACATTTCTGTTTGATGCATATCAAGGTCGATGCATGTGCACTCACATAGTCTAATAGGTCGATGCACATTTCTGACCATTGCATATAAGGTCGATGCACAATTCAGTCTAATGTAGAAAGAAGGTCGGTGCACATTTCGCTAGCACAAGCGAAGGTCGGTGCATATTTTGCTAACACGTAGCTAAGGTCAGAGCACCTTTCGCTAGTACAACCCAAGGTCGGTGCACATCATGCCAGCACAGGACTGAGGTCTATGCACCTCATGCTAGCACGCTAGAAGGTCGGTGCACATGCTAAACTCAGGTCGATGCACATGTCCAAGGTCGATGCACATGAAGACTTTATGCTCAATAAAGGTCGACGCACATGTCCAAGGTCGATGCACATTTGTATGAAAGGTCTACGTAGCTGTTTCTAAACTACTAGGAAGGTCGATGCACCTTAGCCATTTCAGAAGAAAGGTATGTGCAACTTTTTCCAATCTGTTATCAAGGTCGATGCACATGAAGACTTGAAGCTATTAGGTTGATGCACATGGCACTGCTATGCACATAAGGTCGATGCTACCTACTAAGGTCGATGCACCTTTAGCCATTCAGCAAAGAAAGGTCTGTACATGTTTGGCTTTAGTATAAGAAAGGTTTGTGCATGTTTGGCTTCAGTATAAGAAAGGTCTGTGCTATATTTGCCTTCAACACCACAAGGTCTATGCACATGTGCACTACAAGGTCTGTGCATACTACCAAGTCTGTGCACATATGCATTTCTATTCAAGACAGGTCGATGCACATGAAGAGGTCCTGCACTGTCAAGGTTGGTGCACATGCTGAACCAAGGTCGGTACACATTTTCAGTCAAGTCCAGAAGGTCTACCTATCTGCTCTCCCAGAAGCATTTCAGGCCAATTTTCTGTCAAATAATTTAGGTGATCCAGAGAGAGAAAATAGGTACCGTAAATCATTAAATGGACAGAATTCGAGGTCTAGAAGATGCCCCCGTGGTTGACTTTTGTTCCAATCATCATTACCCTACCAAAACACATCTTTTTGGTGGCAGTTCTATCAGAATCCATACCTGGGACATGACTCCTGTCAGGATCACTTTCTGCTATCATTAAAAGAGATATGATACTAGAATAGTACTATGTACAGAAAGTTGACCAGAGCCAATAAGAATGCAGAGCGTAAGTTATCCCTCTCTGAGGGTCATTCATTGCTCAGATTTTGGAGACCAAGAATGGTCTTTGTCAAGCACTTTATGTCTGCTGTGAAATTAGATGGAGTCCAAAACACTCTTCCTTGTCCCTGCTGGACAAATTGAAGGACAAAATTTTGGAGGGAAAATCTCCTCTACTAGGCACACATATCCAGGCAAAGTGCTGCACCAAGTGGCCTACTTCAACAGTATAAAAGAGGAAGGGTAGAGAGGCTCAAGGGTTGCTGGTGTTGTGGTTAGAAAGTATCCTTGGACAAAAGAAGAAGCCAACAGTAGTGTGAGCTTGCAAGTGAGAAAGAAGAAGAAGAAGAAGATGATGATCCAAGACTTACCTGAAGCTCTCTTCATCTCAGTCAAAGGACTTCTTGCATCTAGCATTAAGCATCACTCTTCTTGTCTGAAGTTTTTCTTCAGTCCTGTTTTTGTTTGATCTTGTTTAAAGAAATCTTGAACCATCCCTATCGGTGTGTGTAGGAAGACAGATGGAGGTGTTCTCCAGTCTATAGTGTTTCAGTCCCTACCTGGTACTGTAGGAAGACAGACATAGGGCTTCTCTTGTTTGTGGGTGACCGGTTATGCAGTTTGCTATGTTTACAATGGTGTAGTGCAGTGGCACTAGTGAAGCCTCACTTTGTTTAAGTGAGGGGTGGACGTAGGACTCAGGTTTGAGTCTGAACCACCTTAAAACTCTTATTCAAATGGTTTGATTGTGTGATTCCTTTACACTAGATGCTTGTTTTGGCCGTTGCTCATCCCTATCATTGCATCCTACGTTTTTGGTCCTTATCTTTCGAACAAGTTTCTTTCATTCCGCTACAATCCGTTTGTGTCTGAAAAAAGAGGGGCAGATCTATTCACCCCTCCTCTCTAGATCAGTCATTCCCACACAACACGTGGTATCAGAGCCAATCTCTCACAATGGGGTCCAACGACCTTAAGAGAAATGGTGGAATGGCGTCCAAAGGTCTCATGCCTGAAGGACTTTCTGTTAACAGACCGCCCTACTTCACTGGATCTAACTACCCGTATTGGAAAAATTGTATGCAGGTATTCATCGATGCCCAAGACTATGAGCTCTGGCGAGTCATTAGCAAGGGCCCCTACGAGCTGCCAGAAGATGAGGACGTCTGGACTAAGGAGCAGATCTGAAGATCAACAGTCAACTGGAGTGCAAAGTACATCATGCAATGCTCTCTTCATCTAGTAGAGTTTTCAAGAGTATCAACCTGTGAGACAGCAAAGGAGATGTGGAATAGCTTAGAGGTAATATATGAACACACATCTCAGGTGCGTGAGACCAAAGCTAACATTTTAATTTCTGAGTATGAAATGTTTAGAATGAAGCCCAATGAGTCCATTCAAGATATGTATGCTCATTTAACTACGCTCACAAATAGCCTTAGTGATTTGGGAAAGAACTTTACAGAGTAGGACATAGTGAGAAAGATTCTCTATTCATTAACCCTGACATGGCACACCAAAGCTACTGTGGTTGAAGAATCTAGAGATCTTTCAACCACCAAGGTAGAAGAACTCATAGGGTCACTCATGACCTATGAGATCAACTTAAAGAACAAGGACAAGGGTTTTCCTCCCTCTCGGAGGATGTAATTAACATCATAACCTTTGTGGTATGATGGACTTCTGGTCCTGACACGGACTTCACATTCGTCTGACCAAGCCATATCGAGCGCATAATAAATTTGTCACATATGTGACTGGCACGCCTACGCATCATAATAATAATAATAATAATAAAAGTTTACCCCAAATTGGCACGCCTGGTGGGACAGATGGTCTCTCTTTATCTCTTTACCAAGATAGGATGCCTCCCGGGGATTCCCCCAAGAATACTGACTATTTGTCTATTTATTACAGGAAACGATAATGTCGTCAAGACTTGCTGCTCTTACCTTCGGCCCCGCAGTCGTCGCCGGTCACGCTACACATGGGTACCTAGCGGTGCCCACCGTCTTTGGCACATTCCCACCGACGGTCGGGTTCCCCAACTTTTGGGGGCTTGCCTTCACCGATATATTGCAAGTCGAGTCCTCGGAGCCCAGCGGGGAGAAGACTACTAAGAAGGCCGAGACTCTAGAGGCCCAACACTACGCAGGCCTGCTGAGAGGCCCAATCCAGGTCGCCAGCTTCTTGGTGCACTACATCACTTGCAGGGCTCATCCCGTCCACAGCAAGAAGCCCAGAGGACGTCAGCAGAGGATCTTCCGGAGGAATACTGCCACCACTATTACCGGGCGTCTCTCTGTATCTGGGAAATTTATTCTCATTGGGGGTGCTCGAGTCTTCTTGAACGGTCGTGATGCCCAAGCTGTTCCAGACCTGGTAGTCCCTACTATCCCTACATACAACTCCTTCCAGGCATTATCCAAAAAGAGTGCTAAAAGAGAAGAAGAACGCCACCAAGACTGGAAAGAGTTGGCCCCATGGCCAAAGAAGTTCAAACAGGTCTGGGTCCCTAAAAAGGTCTGTTGGGTCCCGTAGTGCAGGAACACAGTTCTAGAGGGGGGGGTGAATAGAACCTTCTACTTAAATGATGTCCAAATAAAATCTCAAACAACCTCACAGCGGAATTAAAGAGATTGACAAGGATGAGAAAATTAAGAAACACATACGAACTTGTCTTCAACATGGAACAAAGGTGTTCGGATTCAATCTGATGTAAATAAACACCGACTACTTGTGGTCAGTGGGAAAAGACGTCCAGTACACGATTCCACACAATCACTTGCATACTTGCATCTATGGAACCTCCCTTCTCTCCACGTATCGCCCTACCTCCCGAGCCCACGTGTCGCATCCTGGTGACCCTTCCTAGTCAACCTTTGGTTCCAAAGGTGGTTATGGAGAAATCGACTGGCACGCCTACACCACAGCACAGTTACCCTATTCACGGAAATCCCTTGTGCAACTCGATTCCCCTCGACTCCCCGTAAAAGGTGAGTGCCCCATACCACCTTGAGAGGGATACGGCTACGAAGGGGGATGCCCGAGATATGTCAAACTCTCGTGTTTCCCTTCACCGCTTTATTCCTTCCCTCAGTCTGGTCACCAGATCCTAGAAAACCATGAAACAAAAAGGATGGCATGCCCGGTGGGACGTCTCCCGCCTTCCTTCTTTTTGCTAAAGAGAAGCTTATGCCAGCCCTAAATCTGTGGTGCCCTTTTCCTATCCTTGAAGGGGAGGCAGAGGAGGGCTACTCGCGCGCATTTCCCAGCAGCTCCCAGCTTGCATTCTGACCATGGGACCATGCACGATAGACCGCCCGCGACCATCGCCTCCACCGCATGCAGTGCTCAAGCAACTGTGGCAGCCATCACATATGACCCCATTATCGTCGCCACCCACGCATAGGTGGGCTACTTGGCAATGGCGATTGCCTTTGGCAGTTCGCCCCAATCGTTGAATCACCCTACTTCCTGGGTGTGGTCCCCATGGCTGCTCTGCAACTACCCTTAGCACATGTGCCTGCCAATGTGGTAGACACGCCGCACCAACTTCCAACATCAATGGCCCGCTCGAGTGTCAGGCTCGGGCCTTCCATCACCGACCCCCGTAGGGCTCCCAGATCAGTTCCTGCCTGGGCAAATAGCCTCGGATGACTTTTAGTATGGGCTCCGTGCCTCGAGCTTCGGCCATCACCACATGCGACCTGCAACGCATCGCTCAATGGAGAGCGCGGCATGAAAAAGCTCGGCAAAATTAGTGCATTCGCGCTCATCCAGATTGCCGCGATGTCGGCAGCTGGGGCCGCTTCCGCGGCGGGATCGTTCTCTTTCCCCTCGGGTCAAGTGATCTACAATTTCAACTCACCGAGCGTTTCCATCTACGGCGCGATTCAGATCGGCGGCACGCCGACGACGAACGTGACGCAGAACAGCGTCAACAATATCGCCGTGGTCGGCCAGGTGGGCAACAGTCCGACGACCAAAGTCGTACAAACAGGCACGCTGAATGCCGCGCATGTCACCCAGATCGGGCAATCGAACAATGCGCTGACGATTCAATTCGGCAATATCGAAAGCCTGTTGGCCAACAATTAATTGATGAGCGAAGCCATGTTGCTCAAATGCGGGACCGAATTTTTGATAGGCGCCGCGGTGCTGACCACGGCCGTCTGGCTGTATATGCAGAACGACGGAAGCGGCGCCAATTCGGCAACCATTTATCAGACTCCGGCTGGAAACGACGTCTCGGTTCAAGTGAAACATTGGGGTGGTCTCACGATCATCGAGCGTCATGATCGCAACGGAAACAATGCGACGATCATCCAGCAGGATCACGACCCAAGATTTTCTGAATGACCTATTGGCCCTCTTCCCGGTCGCCCCAACGGCCGGAAGGCGGCCCGGCGCACAGGCGGAGTGCAGCCTGTCGGGGATTTTGAGCGCTTTTTGTTGTTCCGGGAGTCCCCCCGCGCCGGGTTCGCTCTTTATGAACCCGGATAGGCGGCCTTAGACAAATCGCGGGCGAATATTTTCGCCTCTCGTTTCAGGATCGTACAGGGACTGCTATTTTCCCCTAGAGTGTGGCTCCGGGAAAAAAATCTTCTCCACCTATCAGCATAGGGACTGCTATTCTCCACCTATAGCGTACAGGGACTGCTATTCTCCACCTAGAGTATAACAGCTTAATCTTCTCTTCCTCCGGGATCTGTCCTGGCACCCGAGAGGCTATCTGCCTCCACCTAGGTTGCCCCGGACTTCCCCCACCCCATGCTTAGTGGGGAACTTCATTTTTTGGTGATAGGTAGAGGGCACCGCTTTCATTCGGCTAAGGATTCCCTGGCCAAAGATTGCATTGTATGCCATCATACCTTTGATCACTATGAAGTTCACCATAACTGTAACGGTTTTAAGGGGGTGCCGAGAGTAACTGGCAGGCTTAGGGCTCCCTCGGGATAAGTGGCCTGGCCATTGAACCCGCAAAGGGGGGTTCGGGTCGGGCGGAGTTTAGACGGATTTTCCCCATCTTAAGAAAACATTCGTAAGACAATACATCAGGGGCACTACCATTGTTAACAAGAATCCTATCTACGTTTCAATGATTTATTGTAGCCGATACAACCAGGGCATCGTCATGCGGGGTGCTCAGCCCTTTAAGGTCTTGGTCTGAAAAGACGATGACATGTGGCTCACTTGGCGGGGCCTTCGGGGGCTCTATGGCTCGGCTCTCCTGTTCTGCATGACGCTTCCTTCCTCGGCTACTATCTCTCCCTGATGCATCTCCTCCAGCGATGACATTGATGTGTACCTCGTGGGGGGCATTGTCAATCTTGTCCGAAGTGCCTCGTTCTTCCTTGTGCCCGACGATGAACCGGGATAGGTGTCCCTGACAGACGAGGCACTCGATCTCATCCTAGAGCTGGCAGCAATCGTTGGTATGATGCCCGTGATCGCTATGGAACACGCAGTGCTTACTGCGATTGCGGCTCTTTGACTTCATTGGCTCGGGTTGGCAGAGGAGGCCCAAGCCCTTGATGTCTTCGTAAATTTTGTACACTGGAGCAATTAATGAAGTGTACCACTCATACCTCCAGGATGGTTCTTTGGGCTCCCTGTCTCGATTTTGCCTCTTTTTTGGGCCCGAGCTCGGCTCGGATGCCCACTTCTTGTCCCCCTCCTGACCCGAGCCGGTTGCGCCTCGGCATACGTTAAGAACCTCTTCGCACTCAGCATGGCATAAAGCCAGAGTCACTAGCTCGGCAAGGGTCGAGGGAGGGTGAAGGACAAGGTAAAGACTACCCTAGACTCAACTAGTGCTCTGATACCAATTTGATGCGGGATGAGGACACGGACTCAACTCCAACTGGGAAAGCACACCTAGGACTCTAGCAAGCTTGCGTACGCCCCTAACAAGGGAAGCGTTGGATCGTGCATAGTAGAGAAACCGGCAAGAGTTAGGTAGTCAGCTCTTCTATGCTCGGATCGAGTCACGGGATGGGTCTCGTGCTCTCTATCACAGTGGTGATAATATATGATATCGACCTAATAATCCTATCACATGCTCTTTAGCAGCTGTATATAAAATGTATACAAGTAAAGCAAGATGCCGAGTAAGGAGCAAACACGATACCTCCACGCTTCAGGCGTGGGGACGATGACCCCGGCCAAGTATGGTAACTCCTGGTAAATATAATTAATCAATAATTATAAAACTACACATCATTGTCCACTCCACGTAGGGACGTAAAGGGCTACAAGTGGGTCCCGGGAGGACCGTTCATGGGTTGACGGGCAGCAATTTGAGCCGCTCCGATGGTAGTGTTGGTCGGCAACTGTGGGCCCCGCGTCCTGGCTGGTGGGTCGAATGGGCCGGGAGAGGTACTACTGCGGCGGTGACTCCTGGAGGGATGGTTCCCTAGATGGAAGCATGCTGGTTGTCCCGTGGAAGGCGAGGCGGCTGGCTGGGCGATCGACGTGGCTTGCTGTCCACAGACTGGATCTTCTATTTCTGGAGTGTGCGACCCGGCGAGAACGCTTGCTGCGATCAGCCCCGATGTCGGATCCATGCGAAACTAGTGCCATTGGAAAGCTCTTTCAAAGAGCTACGATCCCAAGCCAGAGAAAATTTTTGAATGTCTCTTTAACCCCCTTGATCGATTTTACAACTTGCTAGCTCACAGAATCAGATTTGGCAAGACAAATTTTGATCTGCCTGAGAACACGAGTTGATCGGAGGGAAGACGGTGTATCTGGAGGCTGAGATTTTTATGGGAGATAGAGGGGGAAGTAAGGAAAATGTGAATTTTTTGTGATTTCTGGAAAGGTGGTTTGCATGATCAATAGAATTATTTCTTTCCATAGCACATGTGTAAATGCTTAGATTAGCATATTAATATTATTTCTAGCTGTTTCTGACTGTACGTTTCGATATTCCGCATCGGGGGGTGACATCCGTCCGATCACGAAAAGGGCCATGAGTGACCGACATGGCCTGCGGCTTGTATCCTGATGCGAATCTTAGTGTGATTTATTCCTGCCTCTTTCTCGTGCAATTAGTATTAATTCTTTCAGCCGCAGGGCCCCTAATTTCAGTAATTAATCAAGGGTGTTCCCCCGTATGGGGGATGTAAATGATGTCGTGACCTTCATGGCACGGCAGGATTCGGTCCTGACCCGAACCACACAATCACCTGACGAAGTCAGATCGAGTGCATCCCGGGCTTCCATGAAGTCCGAATAAATCATCACTTTTGTGACTGGCACGTCCACGCACTTAATAAACCAAATAAACCCATCTCAATAAACTGATAGACGAACAAATGATAGAGCCAATGAAAAGTGCGTCCACAATCATCTTGTGCGAGCTCAGCTTCTGTCAGCCCCAGTGCCAGTGCCTTCAACATGCCCCTCTTTGGTCCCAGTACTTCGAGTGAGATCAGAGAGATAGTCTAACAAGAGATGTCTGCTTTGCAGTTGAGCCTCCAATCCAGCATCGAGTCGAGCATCCACGGGAGCATATAATCGAGCGTCCAGGCGAGTGTCTAGGCGAGCGTCCAGGCAAGCATCCAGCAGGCCCTCGTCGCCCTCCTCTCCCAGGCAGGGGTTTTGTCTCAGGGAGCTCCTTCGACCATAGCACAGCCCCCTCATGTGAGTGTTTAATGTAACTTTTAATTTCATAGAATTTAGAATTATTATGCTACTATTTAGTTCAAAGAACTCGGGTTAGGGGGTCTCAAATGTGGAACACCAATCTAATTAGTGTGGCGATTGTTCTAACATGACCTGGGTGGTGAGGGGGACTTGGCGATTTAACGAAATCTAAAACTGATACCCAATTTGGGCTCGACGCTCAAATCACCAATTTTATAACTAAAGGATGGTCAAAATTAAAGAGGCTCTTGGTGGAAGATAAGGATAGTCGGGGGGGCGGGGGTATGGGATTCTTTTTTTTCCCCTCTTTTATTTGGTTGGTGGCGGGGGAGAGGGGGCGTGGCAGGGTGGGATTGCAGCACATCACCAGACTCATTCAATTAATTATAAGCATGGGCACCACAAACGTGACTGCTAGCAATTAATAGTACCATAATTAATTATGTTAAAATGACATTAATAAAGTTTTAACTTCGTCTTGCACTGTGTTGGAAAATATGATTTTCCGACTCAGCATGATGTTGGTGCGAGTCAACAAACTTGTACACGTTAAGTAAAATTGGGTCGGCGAGTTGTCGATGAGATACGTAATCTCATTCATATTAAGGGGAGAGGGTTACCCAAAAAAAAAATTCCTAAAATCGAGTCAGACTGAAACGTTACCTTACCATACAATATCTTTATTAGGAAACCAAATCACTTTACTCAACCCGGCAACCTTGTTTGAAAAGGATGGGCTTGCCAGATTATTCATGTGTGGACAGAGGGGATATCCCAATCCCACCTGGACGCCAGGTGGGATATCCCGATTCTACACGGCGACGGCGCATCCGCCTCCTCTCTCTCTCTCACTCTCCCCTTCCCAATGCCTTCTTTCATCCCCATACCCTGTCTCATATCCTTGGATGGAGGACGGCGCCGGCCTCCCGCCGCCCGCGGACGACGCCTCTGGTAACAATGGCGCAGAAGCTTCCGTGGAGTACTTGCATGGTGGCCTGATGCAGCAACAGCGGCAGCAGCAGGAAGAGGAGGGTTTCTACCCGTCGGCCGGCGCACCAAGCCCGGCACCAGTACCATCTGCAAGACTGACGTCCTCCGCCTCCTACGTACTTCTCCTCCCTTGTTCTGCCCCTTTGTGAAATTCTTAACTTCGTAGTTACATATGGTCCACAGATCAAGGTGAATTCAGAAAGAGAAACTGGTGGATGTGGGCTTTCATTGGTTGGGCGCGTCCGTCCTTTGGTGAAAAGGTGTGAACTTTAATGATACCGTTGAAGGCTACAAACGGCCCATGAGTGACCGTTTAGCTTATTGAATTATTCAATTAACGAAATGCATGAAAAAAATAAAAAGCAGAATAACCAATGCAATTATTTTTAAAATGCATGCAGGGAAAGCGTAGGACCCGGATCTCTTGGCTGCAAGTTCGGGTAGTGTATCTCGCACTGCCCGACTTTCAGCGAGAGAGGTTGGCGGCGATGGGGTTCGCGGAGTTCCTGAGCATAGAGGTCAGTTGATTTGACACATCGCTACACTATGCTCTGCACGATCGCTGGGACCTAGTGAGTCATATGTTCCTCTTTCTATGGGGCCACATGGCCCCCACGCTAGAGGATGTAGCTCGGATCACTGGCCTACGTGTGCATAAGTCCCCAGTCAGTGGGAGGACTTACCCCGACTACCGGGAGATGGCCCAGGAGCTACTGGGACTTGAGCTGCTGCACCCATTGCTGCAGTCCACTACTTTGATGAGGGCAGCACTCTAGGACAGCCTAGGGCTAAGGCGTGCCGGGATCGCGATCGGTGAGCTACCCGAGTAGCACCTCCAGAGACTCGTGGACCGAGCCAGACCGAGAGTTATAGCAGAGCCAGGAGTAGAGGCGGACCAGATGCTGAGGAGATTCCTGACTCTCTTCTTCGGATAGCTACTATTTGTGACGAGAGCGGACGTCATCAGCTGTCGCTTCCTACCGCTACTAGAGGACTTAGCACATGTCGGCGACTACGCATGGGGAGCAACAGTTCTCGCCTTTCTCTTCAACACCTTGAGCTCCACCAGCCGACGCACGATGCTTGGCGGCTTCTCCCCTTTACTCCAGGTATGACTCTACCCTTAAGCGAGTTATGCAACTTCTATATGCTTCTTATATGCTGATGTTTGATGGAATGCGATGCACGTGTGGGCCTACGTGAGATTGCACGGGCTGGGGAGAGGCGAGGAGACCCACCCCGAGCTGCTACCGATCGTGAGGAGTTGGACAGCACCTTGAGAGACTGGAGGCCTCGGAAGACAGGTCCGGGGGATCCAGGACGACGTGGACACCCTACCGTACACCTCGATGAGACTCTAAACTGAGACTCTTTAATTAAATGCAATCTATATGCTTATGATACTGATGTGACTTTCCTATTTTGACAGGTTTGGTGGACACCCTATGCAGATGAGGGGCACGAGGGCCAGCCCTGGGGAGTGGGGGCCCTCGCCTTCTCCGGGCGCGATGTGTGGCTTCACTGCATAAACGTAGTGGAGCCACTCCACTTCCGACTGGTAATGAGGACGATTGGCATCCACCAGCCAGCAGTAGAGTTCCCAGCGTCGGAGAAGCTGGGGGAGCGTGTTGGGCAACACCCACGGGGTCGGGCGACGGTCCTAGACTGGACAGCACGAGCTGTAGAGCAGATCGCTGACTGGATAGCACTCGGGCGGGTCGTGTCTGCCCGGGCAGAGAGCGAGGAGGCGTACTACACAGCGTACGCCCAGCACTATCGGGACCAGGTGTTCCGGGGTGCCCGCCGACCGGTATGACTTCTAACCCTAGCACTGCCTATGCTTTCAATATGATTGTGCACTGACTCTTGGACTTTTTAAATGCAGATCGACCCACAGGGTAGGATTGCGGAGCTACAGGGGCTCCTACACTCGACCATGCGGGAGCGGGATGAGGCCCGACAGGCGCTGGCCCTACTGGTGAGTTTCCTTAACCCTTAAACTTAATTATGAATTTGATTATGATTACGACTGACCCTGGAGTTTCTAAATGTAGCGAGCCGAGGGGACTCAGCGACAGGGGACCGACGCTCTTTCCACTTCCCAGACTCCCACGGATAGGGCCGAGGGGGACGCAAAGTTTGCCTAGATGGTGACCTGGGCCGAGGCAGTCGAGGAGACGCTCTCCGAGAGGGTACGTTTACTACGCTTTCCCTGTCTGATTATACTTATGAAAATGTAATTGACTAATAATGATGCATGTATGCAGATGACAGAGCTGACAACTACGCTAGGTGAGAGCACCCGACTGAGGGAGGAGCTCGTAGCGGCGTGGGATGAGGCTACCCGTCTTCGAGAGGAGACAGCACGGAGCTGACTGGCGAACGCGGTCGAGATGGCACTCCTCTACGTGGAGCTAGAGCGACTTCGGGCCAGAGCCGGAGAGGCGGAGTGCTATCGGGCCGAGGCAGAGCAAGCTCGACTTTAGGTGGCGAAGCTGGATGGGGTAGTGGAGACCTTCAGAGAGATGAGCCGGGAGCGTAGCAGAGCGGCCCTGAGTGGCAGCACCCACGGCACCCACGGCTTATTCCGCAGCTACTTCACGACTTCCTCCGGTCATCGGAGGAATGAGGAGGACAAGCAATGCCAACGGCGCCAGCGAGAGGAGGAGACCACCTCTACGATGGCCCCGCCATCAAAGAGACAGGAGGGTGGAGGAGACAACGACAAGCCAGTGGGAGCGGCCTGACTTTGTACCCCGACACGACTCTGTATATGGATATGATATGATATGATAGTGGCATGATTTACTTTTCAGTTGATTTTCTTTTGTTACGAATGAATGTGAATGTATGAATGTGCAAAGGTGTGAATGTGAATGCTAACCGACTCACGACTGACCCTAGGGAGACACGGAGAGTAGTGAGGAGAGAGACATACCGACTGAGAGCAGAGAGACGCAGGAGAGCGGAGAGGAGAGAGATGTACCGACTGAGAGCAGAGAGACCTGGGAGAGCAGAGATGAGAGAGACGTACCGACTGAGAGTAGAGAGGAGAGAGACATGCCGATTTAGTGTAGCAGGGACATGAATGGTCATACTGGCAGCTACTCCAAGCTCTACACGATCCATAAAGGATAGATGAAGGGACCAAAAGAGGCAGATAAACGGTTCATTGTTGATTGTGCAAATGTAAGAGCGGCCTTCAGAAGACCGTTCAAAAGACAATTGATCGAACTGTGTAGAAGGCTCTAAATGGTCATAATTAGACCGTGCTACTCTCAGAGCGGTCTATCGATAGACCACCCAATGGGATGCCCTGGCAACCCGATCGAGACTCTCTTGAAGAGTCCTAATTCAAGGGAGGGGAACTCTAAACCAACTCAAACTCTATCCTAACCTGATCTAGACTCATCCTAACTCAATTCTAGTGGGTTTAGGCCTCTAACCAAGCTCTATAAAGAAGAAGGGATCCCAAACAACGGACCCTATCCTTCTTATAACGGGCCTCATTCTCTTAATGGGCCCTCATCCTTTAATGGGCCTTCATCTTCACCTAATGGTCCTTCTTCTCATAATGGTCCTCCATTCTCTAATAGGCCTTCTTCTTTTAATTGGTCTTCTTCACTTAGTGGGCCTCCTTCCCTTAATGGGCTTGCTCTTCTTAATGGGCCTACTCCTCCTACCCATGTTGCTGCCGGCCCAATGAGCCCATATGTTCATGATTCTTCCAAGCCCACATATCCTTCCACTCCTGGAATGGGCCCTTCTTCTTCTCAGCCCGGATCCTCCTATCTGGCCCATTGTTATAATCTTGGTTTAGGTACACAACCTCTTGCTCAAGTTGGCTCGCATTACTCTTAATCTCTCCCTACCCTAGAGGTGATTGCTCAAGCTTAACGCCAGCTTGATGAGCTGCAACGCCGGATCATTCCCAAATCCTCCTTAAGTGTTCCATTCACTTTTAAAAATCTCCGGCTTCCGCCATCTTCACAAATCCCTGCATATCGTCGCTATAGTGGAGCCGGTGACCCCTATGTGCACTTGAACGAGTTTGTTTATGAGTCAGCCCAATTTTGACATGACAACACTTGATGGCCTATTTATTTGGTCTGTCCTTGGAAGGTCCAGCTCGGGATTGGTTCTTCTCTCTTTTGCAAGAGCAACTTGTAAATGTCCAAGTCATCCAAAAGAAGTTCATTCAGCAGTATCAGGGTCAGGTTGGGCCCAAGTATTCTATGGTAGATCTGGCGCGCGAGAAGATGAAGCCCGAAGAGGATTTCTGCACATTTGCTGACCGCTGGTGTCGCCTTGTCGCACAAGTCCCGGGGCACATTTCGGAGCAGGAGCTAATTAAAATGCTTATTTTCAATGCAACACCTGAGTATCGGTTCATTTTAGCGCTTAATGACATTACCTCCTGGTAGCAACTCTATAGCCGAGCCCGCTTCATTCGCCAGCAAATCCAAGGTTCCCTTGACACCAAGTCCCTTCCACCCCCTACATCCACTTGCGCTTCACCATGCAAGGAATGGTGGGGGACGGGAACACTGTAGCTGTAAAAACGGTCTCTGTGAAACCGCTCAGGAGGTGAGACGGTCAAAAATAGACCACTCAACAGCAGGGAGCAGGACAACAAGAAGGACAGCAATTATAACGGAAACACGAACGTGCCTGGAATGAAAACGGTCTCACGATAGACCGTTAAACAGAGCACGGTCCAGGAGCAGCCGTGTAATAGACAGTATGCCAATAAGAAATGAAACACAGGTGTAGCTAGATACGCTGGAAATAGAACGGTCGAAAGTATACCGCTTACAGGAGTAGACGGTTCACAGAAGACCGCCCTACGATTGATTACAGCAACCCGGGACAACCTGAAATACTCCAACCAGAAATGGCACTAACAACACAAAAGGGTGGTCAGTAAACCTCCAGCACGACGAGCACTAGGCGTCCCACCGTGATCGCCAGAAAGTTCTATTGGTAGGAAAATGACTCCTCTACCTTTACCCTTTTCTTTATCTCTCCCCTTCTCTCTCTCGCTTATGCTATTAAAATGTGAAATGTGAAAGGCAGTAAGCAAACGAGATCAGGAGAAGAGAACTGACCGTGATCGCCACCCAGGCGCCGGGATGTGAAAGGACACGCCCACGTCGGAGAAAAAAAAAAGAGAGACACTCGCCAAATAAGCACAGGAAATGGGACGGCTGAAGGACGACTGCCCTACTCTTTAAACGGTCTGTCGAAGGGCCATTCCACTGTGCTGGAGAGAACGCGGGAGAAGAAGCTTCGGGCATCAAAACGGTCTCTGATAGGCCGCCTATGTTCACTTAACGGTCAGAATGTAGCCGCTCAACGAACCAGACGGTCAGATTTTGACCATCTTGCTCCACCACCTTCCAAGTCGGGGTTCTCAACCTCCACCCTTTCCGACCGGCCAGAAACGATGGGCCTCGTGCTGGATGGTTGCTGACCTGCAAAACAGAGATGTAAATAGCAAAACAGACCCAAATTATACCTTTAGAGTGTAGTAAATGCAAGAATGACAAGGTTAAAAGTAAACCACTCTATAAAATTGACTTTTTAGTTAATTTTCTTCCTAAATTGACTAAGAAGAAAAGAACTAATTGACTGGGAGGGTACGGGGAAGCTTGTGAGCATGCCAGATTTGAGGAATTCCCTCGTGCTGTCGCCTTGTGCTCTCGTGCTTACGCATCGACTTCTCGGACTGTTACGACACTAGAACTACACCATAAGATCGTAAATCAAAGGAACTGGGATGGAGTGGGGCCATGGGACCACCGGGCTGGAGGGAGGGGTGCGGCCCCCAGGTGGTTCACCCTCCCTGGGGTGAACTGGCCCCGGGGGATGTCGTAACCCCGGTGGATGGCCCCCGGGGGTCTTCTTGCGCTGTCTGGGGTTCTCCTTTGCTGGACTTTGATCTCTGGAAGGCTGGAATGGGCCCGTGGGGGCCTCCATTCTTCGAGTTGTTGTAGCCACCTGCAAGGTGTTCGGGTAAATGCCCGACACACCCTGGATTACCGAACGGCTTGGGTAGGTGGCTGAGGGGCCACACGGTGGGCCTTGGGTTGACGGTGGGAGATCGTGGGAGCAAAGGGGAGGCACTTTGTGGCTGTGGGCCATGGCTCAGGCTATGTGCCGCATTGTACGGTGGGTTGTCAAGGTAGTCTTGGGTTAGCCCGAGTGCTAGAGTTAGGTGGCTTATTGCCACTTGTCTAAGTGTCAGGGTTGGCCCTGACTTGCTGAAGGATCGTTGTAGGACCCAACTGAGGGGCAGGAACCACAGGGGGGCTGATGCTGCACTGTCATCATTCTGATCCGTTATTTCGTTCTCTTTTGTCAGGGTAACCGTCAGAGGAAAGCCCTCCCCTTCGACCGGCCGAAGGAAGACGAAGAAGGAGCCAACGTCCCTCATATCGGAAACGAGACGCGATCACTTCCCCATTTTGAGGTACACAACCTCTGGCGATCACACTTTTCCCCATATGTGCTTTCGTTTCTTTTGATCTTATTCCTACGTGTTGTCGTGTCTAACCCGCGGAGAGTCAAATCCTGCTCTGGTCGTGTTTAATTCTTATCCTCACTTCGAGGAGGTTGCGTGGAGGTTCTTAGTCGCCAGCTTGCCGGGCCGAGTGTTTACTTGGCGTATGGTACATTTTACTACTTTAGACTGTGCTTTCTGTTGGACTGGACTCTGTTGTAGTTAGATTATTTATTTCTGTTATTATATTTATTATCCTACTTTATTTCCTGTTTCTATGTACACCTATCTTTTTATCCCTTCCAAATCTTCGGGCTCGTGGGAGGCGGGCTGAGGTTCGAATCGTGTCGGTTCCTTTCCGGTACTTGGATCTCGGGTCGTTACAGCTGTCTCATGGCCGAGATAGTCCCTGTTTCACGAGCTTTCTTACCGACACACTATTTCTTGGAGATTGAATGACCATCCGCTGGATATTCATTTTGCCAGATTGGAAGTTCTCTCTCTAAGGTCTCTGTGAGTCTCCGCTAGCCTTGGAATCCCTCAAGGTGACTGAGCAGGTTGTACCCTTAAAATGTTAGAAACTGTGTCTTGTCATGTGACTCTGAAGAAACATGACGCCCTAGCCTTCATAGAGCACTGTTTGGGTATTCTGTGAGAGTCTTGTCACTGTCTAGAATTGGCGACCAGCACAGTTGACGCCATATAGGAATTAGTGTCCATTTGTAGTGACATGATTTCCTTCGTGCCTGCACTGTTCACAGATTTAGCGACCACTGCAGTGGACATGTATTTTGTAAGTGGCGGCGGCCTGATGGACGCCAATTGTCTTCGATTCATAAGTGTCTTGTTTTCATGTGGGATTTTATTAATGAATAAGGACTTGGTAATTGTCTTGCTTAGCAAACTCTGTCTATGTGTTGATTGTCTCATGCTTTGATTGACATGAATGATATAAACTCATCGCATTCTCGTGTTCCTTTCGTGCTCGAGGCGTGACAGTTTTTGTGGTAGCAGAGCCTAGGTATTCAAAGTTACCTAGGTTACCAAAGTCCAATGACAAGTTCATCCTTTCACCTGGTGAGATGGGTAGAGCCACTACAAAAAAAAGCGGGATTACAGACGGATTTTTCAGACGGAAATTTGTCCTTAGCCCTGCTGGCACTCTACCAGCAAGGGACTTGATCCACCACCTCCACTCGGCATCGCCGAGTCACCCCGGGTTCATGTGTGTGCAACGGTGGTTCGGCCACTTTCGAGGACCTCGCTTTTCTGGTTGAACGTGTTTGCGGGATAGGTCCAAGGACCCTTGTCTAGGTGCCGCCCTTCTACCTAGTGGTGTCACATCACTGAGGCCACTAATAAAATTCTTCTTAAAATCATAAAGAAAACATGTGAATCCCACAAATTTTTTGATTGGCCTGAAAGGTTAGTGGAAGCTCTATGGGCTTACCACACCTCCATCCATACTCCTATGGGGTAAACCCCCTATGCGCTCACTTACAGGATGGAGGCGGTGCTCCCATATGAGATTTTGATCCCTTCCCTAAGGGTACAGCTCGATAAGGAACTTAATATCAACGAACGTCGAGAGGTGTTGCTCGTCCAGCTAGAACTCTTGGATGAGAAGAGGCTGAATGCGGCCGATCAAGTGTCTGTTTATCAAAAGAGAGCCTCGTGTTATTTTCAAAAGAAGGTAATTGAGCGAAAATTCTAAGTAGGTGATATGGTTTTGAAATGCAAATTCATTCGGTCTGGAGGTCCTAAGTCTAAGCTACAACCTAACTAGGAATGGCCATTCATCATTAAAGAGGCTTATCCAGGGAATGTGTACCGTCTAGTCAACATGGAAGGTGAGGAGCTGTCTCAAGCATGGAATGGGTTATATCTTAAGCGCTTTTACCCTTAGAGTCAGGCTAGTGCCAATCCGGTAGCGAGGTGTCCCTTCCCTTGATCACGAAGGAGGACCCCAAGCACAGTAATCACAAGCTACATGGTAACTTTAGTCGACTTTTCCCTCTCCTGTGCGACACCATCTCTCCTTTGGCCATACCTAGGGGAAGTAAAGGTCCCTACTCTTTTCTCTTCGGTCAGGTGTAGGGGCAAAGGGGTGAATAAGGGGGAGATGACCAACCTAGACACCCCAAGGAGAGGAGGTCTCAAATAGGGGCAGTCCATTATGACCTGATTCCTAGTTAAAAACACAAGATATCATCACATCATCAGGACACACCCCCACATCAGTTTAATCAGCAACAAACCAGCATCATTTAAATCAACAGCAGAGCTTACAAGTTAAACACTCAATCGAAGATCAATCATGCATTCTTATGTGGTGACTCATTATATTACTATCAACAAAATAAACATCACACCATCATCAAAGCACAAGGGACGCAACATTTCTTAGGAGAACCTTTTGATACTCAATTCAATAAATTAGTGGGAGGGAGGTCGGAGAGTGCTCAGGAGTGAAAGATAAGCATGGCTTGGTGGAGTAGCCTAGCAAAAGTGGAGGATGAGTAGGGCCATTGTTGTGGTAGTGCTGCCCTTGTTTTCATATATGGGTTCCATATATATTTTGCAAACTTACAAGAGATTGTGGAGACATCTTTTTATAACTGATGAAACGCGCCAGGGCCGATAAAGTTGTGAATATGAAAAGATCATATGGAGCAGCTGTCAGAGCTGCAAGGGTTACGTAAGTAGGCGGGGGTGGATCATCATATCACACAAAGCGCCGACCCGATGAAGCCACGTCAATTTTGGTGGCATTTTGAATTCTGGAATCAAGCTGCCGTATTGGATTTGGCGGGATACATGCTCTGTGGCCGTAGTCGGTGACACACAGGTCCGTCCGCTTCTCGGCAGAGCATTTTGATTTAACTGTATCTTTTAAAAAAGGACGTACAAATCTCATTTGAGCATACTTTTGTCTCATCGTTCTCTTCTACTGTGTCTAAAGAATTATGGTTCATGTGATTGGATCGATATGTGAAGCTAGTTTGGGCACAACCATGTGAATATGGTTGATGGGTCTTCTACATCAATGTCAAATGAGTTGTTTTCACAGTTATCACCGTGGGGTCCACCGGTCACTCACGCGTTCACAAGTGGGAGAGAGATAGAGTAGACCGTAGGTAAACCAGATTTTAGTTCGTACACTTCTTTTCTACTCATCCTTACGTGATTGCTTAGCAACCGACGACGCAGGTTATAAATATTTCTCTAAAAATGTTTTCTCTTTGATTGCTTTCCTCCATCTATTCGTTCCTAAGATTTTCTCAGGTATCCCATTTTTTTTTTACTATAGTGAAGGGTGTAGATTATAGTGTCATTTTGATTGGAAATCATGGCAAGTGATTCAGAAAGTATAAATTTTGATGTAGATAATACAGAAGCAAGTGTGAACGTTGTTTGAAAGAGGACCACATTCTGCTGAACGCGGTTGCTCATTGGTCTGCGTTCAGAACGTAGTCCCTAGGGGCACTGCGTTTAGGAAGGATTGCCAAAACCCTGGCCGACCCAGAACACTGACCTTGGTCACCTATCCCTTGTCATAGGCGGGTGAACGTGGTTTTCCAACAGGGCGCGTTCAGAAACAATAGATAGAACCATGTAAAACCTCATTATGCGATTCCGAAAATCACTAGACTTGTATCGGTAACCCTTAAGACATGATCTACAATTACAATCATCGAATTGCCGATCATGGTTTTATAAACTAACCATGTAAGCCATTTTGATAAAGGGCTATGAAAATAAACACATGAAATTTAACAAGATAATATCTACTCCATTTAACATGTTGAAAAGATACTGTAATCATGGAGATCAAGGATGTCATGGAGATAGCAATAATTAGGTAAGGAATATAAGCTCGTGGAATAGAATCATTAAATTTCCATACACTTAACTTAATCATGTGTGGAGTTAAATGACATGCAACATAACATGGTTTGGAACTTGAAATTAACAAATCTAGCATGCTGGACGATCTATTGGTTCAGTTAGAACCTGAAAACAACACGGCCGTCACGTAGATCGCACATTTGGAACACGTCTAGAAGGACACCATGATCCGAGGTGAAACTTCCAACGTTTAAGGATCTAAATTTAAAACCTATGTCTAGTTGTATGGACATCTTTATGGCCAGTGTTACTCACAAGGATGCCTGAAAACAACATAATGGAAATTTGCTCTCTTTTTTTTGAAATTGGTGAAGCTGGAACATGCTACCAGAACGCGGTCCTCTGGGGGACCGTGTTCTTTAGGACATGACAACTCACGTCACGTGACGGGAGTACCGCCCACCAGAAGAACAGACCGGATGCGTCCCCTGACGTCTTACACCATGCCCCCATGTCTCGTTATGACGCCCCAGGCGGAGACAAAGACACTAAAGTGACCGGGAATACAAAACAAGGACTAGCTGAGATCGCGCTCGTCGGCGCAGGTCTGACACCCTCAGTCTTGTGTGCACACTCAGACCATACGCCCTAGCCCTGTCCTCTAGCTGGTAATTCCCCCTAAGTCCGGACTCAGCTATATGTGGGGGCTCTACGGTAACCAGCCTACTCACCGTCTCTCTTGGGTACGTCGCACCAGTGCTCCCTGTGGGCCGACACACGCGTGCCGTGGAAGCTACGATTAGTGGACGGGTCACCGGAGGTAAGAACCGACTCACGGAAATCACGGATCGAAGCAAACTGGACTGCAAACCACTCGGTGCAGCCCAGACCCTGGCGGTCCAACCTTGGGCCGCCACAGACTCTAGCGGCCCAACTTTGGTCCGCTACAGGGACTCTAGCAGCCCAACCCAAGCGCGCTAGAATACGAGTCACACTTGCTCTGGCGCGCCTGTCTCAGGCCGCCACAGCGCTCTAGTAGACCAACCTTGGCCCGCCAGAAACTCTCTGGCGCCTGTGCCTACGACCGCTAGAGGCACGTGACCCCAACTGTCAAAAACACGTGCCCCGAGACGCAACAGTCAAAAATGAGGGTAGCGGTCGAAGCTTCGGTCGCCACCCCAATTGGCGATTTATCGTGCGGCCGCCAGCTGACATAAACTCTTGTCGACAAAATAGTAACAAGTGGCGCACCCACCTTAGGCCGCCAGGGCATCTGGCGTGCCTACCTTGGGCTGCCAGTGAGTGTGGCGGTCACTGGAAGGACCGCCACTCTCACCCGAGAACGGGTCCGACGAGAAGATTCTCAAAACCACGTTCCACGCCTCGATCATCCCCCGATGATGGGGAAAACAAGGGGGAAGCTCCCCCAACCCTCCTAGCATGCATCTAAAGCCCCAAATCGGTCCGAAGTCAAGCCATCTTCTGAAAAGTTGTTTATTTCGATGATATGAAACCAACACAAGTGGTTTTGTCCCATTCTGACGTCGGCACCGAAAATTCCACTAGGGCCATTGTTGGCCTATCCTACTGTTCACCCAGGAACCTGACGCCGACCGTCTGGGCGACCCCGACCTGTGAGATGATCTAATGGCTGCTAGCTTTTGAGGGTTTGAATTAACCCCTGTCTACTATGTCCACGAGTTGTTCCCGTCACTTTTGGAGTTCCACAGCGAGCGTGCCGGCCGACGCACCACGACTGCGCCATCCAGTCCTACGCAGCAGAACTGCACAGGCCTACAGCTGCGACCACCACCTCCTCCCACCAACATCGGCTCGATGTTGGACCTTCAGGCATCCTTCGGCATCCCTCAGGCTTCGACCAGGCATTTGCAGGACCTCGATCGGACGTCCGAGCTAGGCGTACGGTCGATAGCTTGGTTTCCCCTCCCCTCGATCCCCCCTCCTACACGAGGGTAGTGCATGTAACGGTTTCCCATCCTCGTAATCCCCTCCCTACGTGGAGTGTAGTCATTGTATTAGTAGGGATCGTCACCGAGCTTCCTCGACGCAGCGTGTCCGTCGGGTGCGCACGCTCCCCGGCTCGCCCTCGTCTCCGATTGGAGCCAGGCCTCCAGACAGGCTAGGTACGTGCGGCTGCCACTCCACCTTGCTTGCCTAGTATTAGTTCCAATCGCAGTGCCATGTGAGCCGTGCCCGATCCATATTTCCACTTTTTCCGTGAGTTCTTGCTGCCGGTGAGTGAGTGCACATCTGAACTGATCCCCTCGGTATAGGTCCGCCTAGTTGAATCCGGCACCCGCGACTTGTTCCCTGGGTGGTTCACCACCTCCCTCCTCGCTACTCGGACCGTGTCCGACCCTCTCGTGAGCCACAGCTCACCGATCCCTCACTACGAGCCCCGAGTGGAGTCCGCGATGTGCGCGAGTGTTAGCTTTGTCGCTAGATGACCTGTGCTTGTTGATTGCTGGCTTAGGGTCCCGTGTCTCGACCGTAAGCCTTGGAATTGCTATCTTAGTGATGCCTTTGTCCTGTGTCTACTTAAGTGTGGACAGTGTTTAATCTGAGCCTCATCTGCTCCTCATCTTACGGTTGCTTGGCTTTGGACCTAATTCTTATGTTAAGAGCTATGGTGCACTGTGTTCGTCACACCGTGTCCAGTGGTCGATGTGTTGTGAAGGCTCGATAATTATTTCAGGACGTGAAGGTAAGCTGAGATTAGAATTTTTCTTTGGGCTTTGTGCTGAAGCTGGTGCTCTTCTCCATTGCACTTAGGCTAATTGCGATCGATTGTTTGCTGGATCAGTACTCATGGCATGCTATTTGCGATTTTCATGAATTGTGATGGCGTCATGTATGTGCTGAATGCGGATACCGAGATATTTTCTGATGCCTGTGTGCGTTGTATGAGTGCGCAGCCGAAACGTGTGGGCTAATTACCCATGGGCCGAGGATCATTGTTGTGAGATTCTCACTGGTCAAGAGGTTTGTCTTTCTCGATGTGACTTCATCTTGGCTTCATGTGCCTTGGTGTTGTCTGTTGTCGCACTATTGCTAGAGTTATTTTGGCGTTGGCATTGGCATTTGTGAGTATTGGGGAATCTATTGGCATTCCTGCTGATTGAATACCCTCTACTCTGCATTTCTTATCTTGGGTGTTGTGCTCTCAAGACGTGATCATGGTTCTTGAGATACGTTTCCCAAGATTTTTGTTTCTTTGCTGTCGTGGGTCCTTTCCTTGGTGAACTACTCGATGCGTTACTAGTCCTTTGTAGTCATGCGTTCAGCTGTTGTTGTGGCTTGATGTGACCTAGATTGCAGTTGTGTTCCGTGGTTCTGTGTCCCGTACGGAGCCAAGATCCTGCAAGTGCTACCATCGTTGTCATTTTAGCGCTGTTTCTCTATGATTTTATATGTCTGTTTTAGCACTATGTAGACCAGGTCTTGTTGGTTAGCTTTGTTGTACTTTTCTTTCCTGGTGAAGTTGGCTTGCGACTCGATCAGATGTCATATCTGAGTGAGGACTGACTTGATTGTCCCACGCCCGGAGCGTAGAGGTAAACTCGCCACCCTCCTCGTAGGCTTTGCTTTGCTCGTATATTTTTTTATATGCCGCTGCATGTGATAGGAAATTAGCTCACCCAAATATTTATTCACTGCTGTGAGAGAGAGCGAGACCATCCCGTGACCCGATCCGGGCACGAAAGTGAGTTGACCACCCTAGCTCTTACCAGTTTCTCAACTGCGTACGATCCAACGCTTCCCTCATTAGGGACGAACAGTGAGTTTGTCTAGAGTCCAAGGTTTGCATTCAACTTGGAGTCGAGTCTCCCGCGTGTCCGTCCCGCATCAAATTGGTATCAGAGCAAAAGGTTGAGTCTAGGGTAGTCGTTTCCTAAGTCTTGCATGGTCTAAGTTGAGTCTAGGATCATCCTTGTTTTCAAAAAAAAAAGTGTTTTAAAATTACATTGCATCCCCAATACACAGTATATCAAAAGGCGTTACTGGACATCTAGGTTAAGCCTATTTGGATGGTAGCCTCCTTGCGTGAGAAGGTCTTCGGATTGGTTTCTCCGCCGCGTACCGTATATGGGTCAAGTCTAGGTTTGCAGTCGAGTCTACATTCCTACGTACGTGTCTTGTCTGTCTAGGTCGGTATGTCCAAAGTGTAGTTCCTAAGTGTCAAATGGGCTCATACAACTGGCTGCATGATACCCGTGGGTTGGGCAACCATCCACTCCCCTTCCGTAAGCCCGAAGCCTCAGATTTTTATGGCTCTAATGACCCGGGCGACTATCTCAAGTGGGAGGTCACCATGGATACATATTTTGAATGTTACACCATGTCCGATGGCATGCAAGTCAGCTTTGCCCAATAGCTGCTTGTCCACAAAGTCACCTGGAAATGGGAGAGCATCAGGCGCATGAGAGAGATTAGGAGGCTAAGGCCCATCGAGTCCTAGTGCCTAATGAAGGGCGAGCTTAGAAAGGTCTATCTATCCAGCCCAGTCACCTCCAACCAATCCCACTCAAGCACCTCCAATCAAGTGGGCCATAGTCAGAGGCAAAGCGCCCCGCATGTAGAAGAGCCTAGGCCCACAACTAAGTTGAGTTCTTATGGGCGAGTCCATCACATTGCTCCTACTCCAAATCCCACCCTTGTCAAACTCGTGCAAATGTTGTCAGATCGGGTGGATAGGAGATGTGCTTATATCGAGTCCCTAGTTTCCCATTGTCCACCTCCGAGGCAGGATAAACTCATGCCCGAACCCAAGGAGGTCCTGGTTGGCAACATCCATTCGGTACCATCTACGGTGGCATCCAAATGTCCTCTCCCCATCGTGGAGGACCCTCTTCCCCCACCGGTGCGAGCTCCTCCTCCCCTGTTGCCTACACCCCCTGTCCGTCAGGAGGATAAGGGTGAGGACCCACTTATCAGGGAGCCTAGTGGGTCACGAACGCAGTGTTATCACTGCCAGGGGTTCGGCCAAGTTGTCGGACTGTGTCCCACTCGGACATCACGAGCCCTAGGGGACATAAGGGTCGGAGAAGCCTTACCTTTCGAAACTTATTCGGAATCACCCCAACCAGAGCCACCCGTACTTCTCACGGGGAAGCTATACATAGACGAGCCACTTCTTGGCTGACTTAGGAGAGGCTTGGTCTCTCGGACACCATGCTACCCATCCATGGACCATGCACTACCATTAGTACCCGTCAACTCATTCCACACGACTTTCAGGTCTAGTCACCATGTTGATACATTGGATGACCTTATTAAGGGACTAGATTGGCAAATGCAGTTGACGTGTATGTTGGCCCCAGGCTTCGACCAGCCCACGAGTCATAGCTTCACGCATCCCGCGTTGGGGTCCATTACCTTCGTGTACACCGTGGGCCATGTCACCACAGAGGTCCTTTTGTTCCTCCCCATGCCGACTGAGTCAAACTTCATCCCCCTTATCCTGAGGGAGGAACCATACCTCATACCCATGACCACTGTCCCACCTACTACAATGCATGAAGGTGACCATCAACACCTTCTAGAATTCCACACATGGGACCATGAGATGAGGGAATCCATATCAAGAGGTCACCCATTCTTTGATCCCTTCGATCCCTTCCTCGAGATTAAGGAATCTATATCGAGGGGTCACACATTCTTTGACCCCTTCGATCCCTTCCTTAGTGGGCCGCTTTACCCACAACCTCCATTCCATTACTTTAGGGAAGTCCCCTACGACACCCCTTCCCAACGGGCCGATCCACCTATGCCCATTCATTGGCCAGAGATGCATTCGTATAGGGGTGATGACAAAGGTGACTTTGGTTCTCCCGACCCACCTAAACCACCCGAACTTCCCAAACCTCCCACACCCAAGTCCCATAGGAATCCAATGCATGATTGGTACACACTTAGATGTCTAGGAGTTCCTCATGATGTCAACCTCAGGTTACGTCAAGTGCATGATAGTCACACGTGCGGATGTCCTGGTCCACCATTGCATATGTATGGGTCAGACTAACCGTAGGTTTGTTTAGGGTCATGTGTGCATCTGTGTGTTTTGTCCAGTTTATTAGGAGTCTGTATACATCGTCGAGTCGAGTCTATCGTAAGCTCGTGCCATTTGTCCCTCTCGAGTATGAGGCAAGTCAGATCTCATGCGTATGTTGTGGACTTACTAGAGAGATACAGGTTCAGCTTTTCTTTTAGTGTATCGGATCTAGTCACCAATGGGATATAGTGGTGATTCCTAGTGAGTCATTGAGCCATCTACTTTCTTTGAGAGTGACCTCACACCGGAGTGTCCACCACTAGCCTTATTCTCCCGCAGCGTAGCATATAGAATGTATACGGGATGAGCAAGTGCCGATCTCTAGGAGTGGAGCGTACTCCACGCTTTTTGGTGTGGTGACGGATCCGTCGGAACGACATGCGAGTAGCTGCACCCCATACTCAATGGGGTCGAGTTCTTCCCACCCAGGTAGAATTGATGGGAATCGACATCGGGCACTAACATTTTATTTTTACATTTGTATCCATTTGATTTACATTTATACCCTTGGGTAATTGGGTTTGCAATTGTAAGGCTTCATAAGTCAAATGGGTAGTCATTAGAATTTTATGGGTTTGTGTGTAAAAGTCCAGTAGGTCCAGCAAGGGGCCCTCACCATCTTCCCCATTGGTCCACCTAAGCCCTAGGGCCCATGTGGGGCTGGTCAAATGTTCAAGGTGGGTCTAAAGATAAAATTGAAGAAGTTACGGGAGATTGATTTTCTCTTTTGTCAGCAACTTTTACCGCGTAAAGTAGTAGTGCACGTGACTGGTCAAATAAGGGAAACTTCGACGAAGAAATACTCGCGTTCTACGTCGCATGTAAATTTCCCACACATAACCAGGATGCCCCCTTAATTAAGGCAACATTTCCATCGCATTAATTGTTCCCCTTAATTTATTGCCCTCGATAATAGTGCCTTTGTACCACTTTAATTCTGTGTACCTAACCAACTGTTACGCCTGCTCCTGATCCGAACAGGGTGGTGGTACAAGCCGGAGCACATGATTAACGAGCTCAACGTCAACTCGGTGATCACGACACCCGGCCACGGCGAGATCCTTCCCATCAGCACCGTGACTACCCAGCGGCCATATACCATGAAGGGATACGCCTACTCTGGTATGTCGCCGCCACCGCCTCTTCCCCCTCCCCCAACCAACCTTAACCTTCAAGTATCTTCTCTCTCCTGGTGCGCCAAGGAGGAGGACGGTACGCAGATTAATTAATTGGCAGATCTACGTACGTACGTACGTTAGAAGGATAGAGTTCGCTGCGTATTAATTAAACCGATGGACGACTCTGGCGTTACCTAATTAAGCGCCGATCACATACATGCATGCATGTTGCACCCTTTGGCTTCGTACTTCCTTCGAGTCCTAATCGGGCTCGCACATCGCACCTCTCCGTTTTTTTTTGTCTTGGCCTCCGTCGGCATCTTCTTGCATGCGCTATCGGGCAAGGGAGGGGGAGTTGCGGCCAGTACCGCGCGCGCCTTCTGTGGACCGACGCGTACTTCGTTCTTTCGCAATGCATGCATGTATGGAAGCTGAGGCTGTGATGTGGCCTCTCTCTGGGATGCCGCAGTGAAAGGGGGGCACGCCATATATATATTTTCTGGTTGTCACACGTTCATCTTCCCTTTGTTAACGTGTCGTCTGCTTTCACTGGGACAGGTGGGGGCAAGAAAGTGACGCGGGTGGAGGTGACGCTGGACGGGGGCGCACTCTACTGGGATCTAAAAGTAAGTCATTGTATTATAAAATAACTTAAACATGATGGGTATGCAACATAGAATGCATTGGGAAATAAATTTATAACTTTTAGAATGCCAGAGAATGTAACACGTCAACACTGCCCTGTCACAGACTGTGACGGTCTAGGGTAGGGGCACTACAAGACTGTGATGCGCCACCCTAGGGCCATTACACTTACCTGAACAAGTGAAAAATCCACAATTTTACGGGAATGTAATGCACCTATAGGGGCGCGCTACAAGGCTGTGACGGTCGCATGATTGACCGTCACGCCAACCACCTATCTAAGTTAAACTAAGTCAAAAGGGCTGTAACGGTCGAATGCTCGGCCATTACACAAGCTGTGACGTGCCTTCATTGGTCCGCCGTTGTAACATAACGCACCTTATTAGGGGCGTTACAAGTGTGACAGTCACTAGAATGACCATCACACCGTCTGGGTTGTGAATAGGTTCGGTTTGAAATCGAAACACCTCTCGGTCGATCGAAATCGACGGGATTTGCTTCAAAACCTGTTTCCCTACCAAACCACGCATGCATAACAACATCCTAATGTTATAAAACTCAGCGGCGATGTTCATGGTGGATTAAAGCATAAAGAATGATGTTCATGGCACGAAAAATGAAAATGGACAATGGGCATAATATTAAGACATAATGATGATGGGCATGCTACAGGGAAGGCTTCTAGCGAGCTCAGGATTCCATCCCCCTACCTCGTTCGAGCCGAATCGGCTGTTTAAGCCGCATGCAAGGGAGGTAGACCGCCGCGCCCTCCTCGCCCCATCTCGCCTCCACGTGTCGTGAACCGCATCGAGGTGGGCGTCAACACGCTCCACTCGTCGCCAGGAGTCCAACGGCGTGCTCCTCGCCTCCAACTGACGCTGTCTCACTCGAACCTCCAAGGAGAGAGAGAGAGAGTGGCGACGAAGAGAGAGAGGGAGAGTGAGAGAGTGAGATGGGAGAGAGAGAGTGAGTGGCGAGAGTGAGAGGGGTGGGGGGTTTGGGTTGATTAAACATGTGCGCCTAGATCATCATCATTTTTATTTGAGGGGAACATCAGATCCTGGGGCATATGAATGACCAGTCGATTCTCGAGATTATATATCGTATTTAACATATAGTAATGTCTTAAGGGATAAAGGAACGAGATACAATACCTGCCTTACCTGAGCGGGCGAACAGATGATTTTCATGATTGCTTTCATAACGTGGCTTGCTGCATCAAGGGTTAGCCAACAGATAATAATGATAACAGTAATTTATCAATCAACCAAGGCATAACCTTCCAACAGGATAAAAGCATAAGCCAACCATTTAACAGACTTAAAAAGATGCACTATATATCAGACATAACAGATGCAAGGGAGACCGTTATAGTCCATTGAACCAAAATTTTAACAATTCAACAACCCAGTTACATGGCAAACCGGAGGACATGCGTTATGTGCATATAACAGATGCGCGATAGACCGTTAAACTCTCTAGGATGTTAAAAAAACAATGGGCCTTCATTTTCCCTCATTTGCTCATTTCAAACCCACCAAGACAAAAACCCCCCCAATTAAAAACCCTCTCGTTCCCCCTCTGGTGACCATCTCCGGTGAAGCCTTCCTCCCCCGGCCGACGATGACACTCGAGAAGGGAAAGAAGCGGAAGGCAGTGCGGAAGGTGAAGGCGAGGGCAGAACGGGTGGTCTCCCCGCCGGCGAGCCCATCAACGGAAGAAGAAACGGCGGCGGTGGCGGCAACCCATCCCATGGAGGAGGATGTTCCCACGGTGCCAGGAGGAGTTGAAGAAGCTGGAGGAGATGCTGGAGAAGCCGCCGGCGTAGAAGGAGAGGTCATTCCGCCAGCGAAGAGGAAACGGGGTCAAGACCTGGAGGTTGATGATCCCGCCCTAAAAAAACCAAATTTTAAATTTTTAATGTGAATGCATGTGTATGTGGAGGGTGTAGAACAAGTTTATAGACTTATTAGGGGCATTTGTAGGCCGTTAAGGCCATTTCCACGGGCTCAAAAAATAGAACAAACCACACCAGATGCGTAGGAGCGCTATTGTAGTGAGCGACGGAAGATGTCCTCAAATTCCAAAATCCCCAGGGAGGGATGATGGATTAGCTCGTACAAATAAGACTCTTCGGCCTACAACTGCATTAGTTTCTCCTCCAGAGAGGCGGCCTGCCCTTCTGCCAGCTCCGCCCCCTCTATATTCTCGACCTGCTACTGTTCGGTTGATTCTAACTCTGCCATGGCTCGGGAAAGTTTGGCATACAAATTAGCTATCTGAGTCTTCAAGCAAGTTCGGCGCTAAATAGCGGTGTTGGTAGCATCCCGCATCTGCTGGGCAGTTTCCCTCAAGGATGCTAGAGTGGTTCGACACTCCGCCCGTTCAAACTTGATGGCTGTCAGCTGATCCGCCACACCATGGTCGATGAACTCCCTCTTGTTCACATACTTTAGAAGCAAGATCACTCGCTACGTCCAATCTTCGGTGGGGTAGCCAAAGGCCAATAGCGTGAGAGAGAGGTGTTCCACGAGACCCTCAATTGCACATAGGTCAGATCTCGACAGGTTGTCACAGTCTGCCGCAGTGTCTGCAGGTAATGCCACACTAGGTCGCTTGATGACTGTAGACCAAGTGATGGCGTATCGGGGAGATGAAACTCCACGTTGCTGTCGACTGCGGTCTAGATATCGCCCTTTGGCTTTGAAGACGATGACGGCATGTCTTGCAAAGCACCCGTGCTGGAGTCGGTCCTGGTAATTAGAACAGTGGAGGAAGTCTCGATAATGACAGCCTCTCCCCCAACTTCAGACAACGGCGCCGCGGTTTGGGCTTTAACAATGGGAAGTGGTTGGGCACCATCACCAACTTGTCCAACTTCAACCAGTGCCGATTCCGTAGGAAGGGGTAAAGCCGTGGAGACCCCGATTGCTTCTTCCACAATTCCTCCCACTTCCATTTCGGGAATGCCCTCAACACCCTGGAATGATTCTCCGCCAGTGATGAGTTGCAGTTGCTCCAGAGCCGCGATCGACTGGTCATGTAATGCCAGTGTTTTAGTGGATCCGTAGTGGTCCGGGTCTAGAATTTTCCTGGAGCCGCCCCGTCGTCGCTTCCTCTTCCCGTGGATTAAGAAGTTCTATTCTGCTGCTCTCTGCTACAAGCCTACAGCAGAGACTCGGTTGGCAGACCCACTAGCGGCATCCACAGCGGGATTCGACTCGAGGCGTCTTCATAAGAGTCATACACCTTCAAGTCCGCCATGCTCCTGAAGTGGTCCCACCTCCGTTCGTCAACAGCATCAACCTCTACAGGCATTTCTGTGCAACTGCACCCGGACTGTATCTGTTCCTGAGTGCCACTTGGCAATGCCAACACCGACTTCCCCTGTGCGAATCGGCCAGAACTCCCTTCACAAGAGTTCTTATTCTTCAAAGCGCCGATGAACCAGAGGTGGTCCTGCCTTATTTTGACAACGCCCCCGCCCGGGGCATCCATTCCCCCTCAGTCGCGCCAGACCCGGAGCTCACTGTTCACCCAGGACAGACTGCTGCCAAGTCGGCCCCAACACTCCCTCCTCCACTCATTTTCAGGTCGATCAGTATTCTGAAAAGTTGTGGTTTTAGACAATACAAAACCAACGCAAGTGGTTTCGTCCCATTCCGACATCGTCACAGAAGATTCCACCATGGCCATCATCAACCTGTCCCGCTATCCACCTAGGAACCTGAAGCCGACCATTTTAGCGACCACGACCGGTGAGGTGATTTGACGGCCACCAAATTTTGAGGGTCCGTATAGCTCCCTGTCTACTACGTTCATGAGTTGGTCCCGTCACTTTTGGAGTTCTGCATCGAGCGTACCTGCCGACGCACCACAACCGTGCCAACCAGTCCTGCGAGGTAGAACTGTGCAGGTCAACGGCTGCGACCCTCTCCACCTTCCAGTGACATCGGCTCGACGTCAAACTTCTAGGCATCCTTCGGCATCCCCTCAGGCTTCGACCAGGCATTGACAGCACCTCGATTGGATGTCAGAGCTAGGCGTACGATCGTTGTTTGGTTTCCCCTCCCCTCGTTCCCCCCTCCTACGCGAGGGTAGTGCATGTAGTGGATTGCCCCACCCCCGTGATCCCCGTCCCCACCCCCCTTCTTACATTATTGGAGCAGCACACAGTCTGCCTGTTCATAGTCCAGGAGACTAGAAACTCTCAGAGGTCACTGCGACTTCATCCCGATGTTCCTGAAGGCTCAAGAGGTACCGATGGAAGCGTCTCCGAGTCTTCTTCGCATCGGCAGTCATCTCGTCCCCTTCTGAGTTCGTGGCTGTCCGAGGGAGGCGATCTCCCTCGACTGCGCAACCTTACTCAGACTGTCAACTAGAGATGGCTTGCAGAAGCTGGCACATTGGCTCACCTGAAGATCTAAAGACGGAGCTTGTCCGGGCCCTTATACAATGAGTCTTCTTCCCTCTCCAAGAAGCGGGACTCCATTCGGCGATCGGAGCAGTAACTTCTTAATTTTCTCCCCAGGGTGCGCTGTTCTATCCCCTCTTGGACTGAACAGACACCCTATCACTCTTTCAACTGTCCCTGCCTACCTTGACATCAGCTGGCATCCTCATGGATCTCGTTTTGATGGTGACTTGTCAATGGTTCCATCACTTCCTGCCACGCTCGATTCTGAGTCCGGGAGTGTTTGTGGCGGCCTCGGCTTCCTACTGCTGTGGCTCTGTAGCAGTCAGAACCAGGAAGCAGAGACCCAGTTCGTGGCTCTTCCTCGACTGGCCCCGACAACTTGGGAATTCCAAAAAAATCAGTCAAGATCCTAGTCCAATTACGAGGAGTTGGCCTCTGGTTTTATCAAAAGTTGAGTTCGGGAGTGGTCACAGCGGCATCGACACCGCCTCCCTGTCCCCTATTCCAGAAAGAGGATAGAATCGACTTCGCCGACCGTTGAAGCTCCTCACCCTTTTCTTCCCCTCCCTGCTTGGCTGGCTGAAGGCCCCCCCTTGCATGGGGGTAGTTTTGGTTGTAATCAATTAACCCCCACCCCAAGACCCCCCTCCTGTGTGAGGCATAGTGGTGTAAACATTTGAGTAGGTTGAAGCTTCCTCGCCGCGGTGTGAGGTAAACCCCATGCTTCCTCATTCGCCCACGTCTCCGGTCGGGACCGGTCCCTCAGCTCCCCATCAGTCCTCCAACCACTCCCCTCCCCTCCCCACAGCCATTAGCCAACCCCATCTCCCTCCTAAATCCCACCACCCCATCAATCATATTTCTTCCAGCTTTAGACCCAGTCTAGGGTCACAGGTAGCAGTAGAGCCACAAGTTTCAGGATCAACCATGACAGAAGCTCAAAGTTCCTGGTGGCAAGCCCTATATTGCTGAAAAGTTTGTCAAGTCTGATTCGCAGCCGAGGTGGTCTCGCCGGCATCTGACTCCCCAGCTCTCCGAGAGTGTCATTCTTCTCTGACTGCGTAGTAAAGGCTCTGCGAGCAACCAGAAGCCACTTCCAGAAGCACCCACGGCCACATCCCTCAGCTTATGGAGGCGCCACTTGGCCGAGAGCTTCGACCACAAGTCATCTTCCTTCACCAAAAAGTGGCGTCCCATTTGGAATCTGGAAAAGCATTTTTAAAACTTTCTTCCCTAGGTGCTCTGTTCTGTCAGCTCCTTGACTGAACAGACACCTGTTCACTATTCGGGCTTCTCAAGTCATCTCCAACCTCCGCCAGCATTCCCACAGGCGTCGTTTCGAAGAGGACTCGACGATAGTTCCAAAGACTCCTGTCACGCTCAAATCAGAGTTCGGGAGCTCTCGTGTCGGCCTCTTCTTCCTACTACTGAGGTCCCTCTACTATTAGAACCAGAAATCAGAGGCCCTGTTTGCGACCTGTCCCCGACCAGCACCAGCGACCAAGGAATTCAGAAAAATTCAGACGTCATTCTGAACCAACTACAAAGATTTTCCAACTGGTCTCATCATCCATAAAATTCCAGAGTGGTTGCAGCAGCAACAACTCCGACCGCCTGTCCCCCATTCCTGAAGGCGGACAGAACCGACATCACTCACCAGTTTGGTTTCATTTAAGCTCTCCCCTTCCCCGCTTGGCTGGCTGATGGGGACATCACCCACAGTTTCCTCTGGCTCGGCACCTCTCTCCCTCCTGGAGAAGAGTAGGGTACGGCTCGGCGACTCGACGGGTCCGCCTCATCACGTGGGGGTTAAGAGATTTATAACTAAATACTACCTCCACACAGGGAGGGGCTGTAAGCCGGCCAGGCAGGGAGGGGAAGTGAAGCTAGAAAATCGTTGTGTCGAGTTCCGCCGATGCTACCAGCTTCTAGAACCACTGGACAGACAGTCGAAGATGTCACCGTCACGGTCACCACCGAACTCCAAATGGGCTGAAACCAGTGCAGAAAGTCTCATACTTTACCCAGGAGGAAGCCTGAATTTTCTTGATTCCCCTGACGATGTTGCTGGTCGGGGTAGGACCTGGAACAAGGCTGGACTGCTCTGGTTCTGGCTGCTTCAGCACCACTGCATCAGGAAGGCAAGGTAACCCCGGTTATTCCTGGGCTCTGATTCAGGCGTGGATAGAGTCGTTGGATCCTTTGTCGAGTACTCTTCGAAACGGGACCCACGGGGACACCAGAAGAAGTCAGAGTAGATTGGGAGAGCCCAAATAGTGGACAGGGGTCGGTTCAGTCTTAGCGGGGACAGAACTGCGCATCCTGGGGAGGAAATTAAGAACTCACTTGTCCGGGGTCCAATCGGGAAGCCGCTTATTGGGACTGGAAGGCGACTCATCGTAGAAGATCTCAGCCATGCCACGCCTCCAAATCCTCAAATGGCCGGCCGTGGGAGCTTCTGCACACAGCTTCAGGTTGGCAGTCTAGAGGAAGATGCGCAGTCAGGGGAGATTGGCTCCATCAGGCAGTCACGAGCTCGGAATGGGACAAGAAGACTGCCGTTGTGAAGAAGACAGGGAGATGCTTCCAACGGTACCTTTGGGCTTTCAGGGATGCTGGGATGCCATCGTAGTTGGAGCTGCACGTTACTGATTCTCTGCAGGTCCACAGTTGCGAGCAAGCCTCCGGTGTATCTCTAAGAGGACAAGAGAAGGGGGTGAAGGGATGATGCCAAATGGTGAAGGGGGTGGAGGGGGGACCAGAGGGGGATGTGTGTGGGGTGTGGTGGGGGTCTCGGGTGTGTTGGAGGTGGAGGAAGAGGGAGGGGAGGTAGGAACTGGGGTTGTTTACATGCACTACTCCCCACATAGGGGGGTTGGACTAGGGGAGGGGAACTTAAAATTACATCAAAATACTACCTCCACACAGGGATGGGCGCTAAGCCGGCTAGGTGTGGTGGGGGAGAAGATCACTAGTTTACCGAGAAAACCACTCAGCCGGTTCTGCCAGCTCCTGGAATGGATTGACCGGCAGTCACTATTGACGGCACCATGGTCTGTAGCGAACTCGGATGATGCCGAAACCAGTGCCAATACATCGCTGTCTGGTTCAGGAAGTCTCCAGAATTTTTGGGGAATGGCCCAGAGTCGTCTTGGTCGTGGCTGACTCTGGGGCAGGGTGGCTCTGCTCTGACTGGGACTGTTCTCAGGGTGTAGCAGCAGGAAGATGATGCCGTCACGAGCACTCCCAGAGTTGGAATGGTGCGAAACCAAAGTGAACGCGTCCGTCTACGAGTCTTCTTCAATCTCCAACTAGGAAGGCCTCCAGGAGAGGTTGGAGCAGAGAGGTAGAGGGTGAACAGTGGCAGGGTATCAGTGCTGGTTTTGAGTGGACTGACCTGCGCACCCGGGAGAGAAAATTCAGAACGGACAGCTCCGGACTCTGAACGAGGTTCCGCCGGCTGTGCTGGATAGAGGACAGGTAGAGGAACGTCCCAACCAAACGGAGCACCAAGGGGAGCGGAGATGTGGTTGTAGCAGCTTCTGCACCGGTGCTCTGGTCTTCCCACGGATGCCAGATCCGCACTCTGACGAGAACGGACCTCCCGGACAGTCACGAACTCTAACGAAGGCGGGATCACCTCGCAGATGAAGCTGACTGGATGAGCTTTTGGTGCTGTAGTAGGAGGGAACTCCACAGGGCTTCAACAAGGCGCAGCCAGCAGTTAAGGGAATGAAGAAAGAGGGAGTTTCTGTGGTGGGGGCTATGGGATCTGTGGTGGAGATGGAAGGGGGATGGGATGAGGGTGTAGGAAGGTGAAATGGAGTGGGGGAGATGGGGGAAGATGGTCTGGTGAAGGGGAGGGCACAGGTAGTGGTGGAGCTAGCTGAGCGGCGGCCCAATAAGGCCCATTTGGATGCGTAAATGTGCTTGCTTGACTAAGTCCGAGGGTGTGTCACATCACAATATCTCATAGCTTGGCTATCCATGTGACAGCATCTACGAATAGGGATCTGCCTTGGATCACGTGCTTATCTGCTCTTTTGATCTCACATGCTCCAGCTCTTCTGCTCACAGTCAGTTGGATGCTACTCAAAGCTCTGCCACTGTTCATGCACAGACATGAAATCTACAGCCATGTGAGCATAGCACCGACTCAGTGTAAAAGATACACACACTCCATAGTGCGTATATAAGCAAGTATGCACGGACTTAAATGGCCTAAGATAAATGTGCACAGACTTTGCAACAGTGTGTGCTCGGACCTTATATGGATATGCGCTGCCTTTGCTACAGTATATGCTCAGACTTTATATGGCTAAAGCAGATGGGTACTGAGTTTGGTACGGACAAATGCAAAGCGTGCATGGACTTCGAATGGAGAAGTGCACGGACTTTACATGCAAAAAAAAGAGACCTGCACGGGCTTTGTTTTAGAAAAACATGCATGGACTTTATGTGAGAGCAGAATGTGCATGGACATGATTGGAAAAGGTACATGGACTTGTGTTGAACAATATGCTCAGACTTAGTCAGAAAACATATGCACGGATATGAATTGTAGACAACGTGCTCAGACTTGAAATGCAGTGAAAAGGAGAATGTGCATAGACTATGTTTGAACAAAGTGCACGGACTATGTTTGAATAAAGTGCACGGACTTTATTTGCAACAAAGTGCATGGACTTTGTTTGAAAAAAGTGCATGGACTTTGTTTGTAACAAAGTGCACAGACTTTGTTTGTAACAAAGTGCTCGGACTTTGTTTGAACAAAGTGCACGGACTTTGTTTGTAACAAAGTGCTCGGATTTGTTTGAACAAAAACTTGCACAGACTTAAGTAGAATAGTGCACGGACTTCTATATGCATATAAACAATCATGCACAGACTTATACTTTCAATGCAACTAAAACCTGCATGGACTTTCTGACCATAAATGCAAAACCTACACGGACATCAGAGAGATGCACTGGCCTTATATGCATAGACTTATACTTTGAACAAAACTAGAACATGCATAGAATTGGAATGCAACTAAGACAGACTATGCACAGACTTTATGAGACTATGCATGGACTTATGAAAACTTGATGAAAACTTGCATGGACTTTTTCTAGCTCATGTGTCGACACCTGTAGGCCCATCTGTCGACTCCAGGACCAGACAGAAAGCAGATGACTTCTGGCAGGCGCTGGAAGTCGACCATCGACCTGGTCTTAGTCGACCAAGACCGGACAGTTCGAATGAAGCCCTAAAGAAGACTTGCATTGACTTATATGCAATTCAATAAACAGATTACATTCAATGAACCGATAGCACTTAGCCCATTGTGTAGACTAACAGACCTTGCATGGACACATGCTGAGACTATGTATGAGGAATGGAATGCACAGACCTAAATATCCCATGAGAATGTACATACTTTGTTGGGCTGCCTGACTGACTGAAGTGCACGAGCCTTAGACAAACTAAATGCACTGAACATACTCAGACCAAATGCAGCATACTCAGACCAAATGTAGCAAGTAAGAAATTTGATGATCAATCATGCATTCTTATGTGGTGACTCATTATGTTGCTATCATTAAAACCACACATCATCATCAAAGCACAAGGGGCACAACATGTAACACCAATCATTAGACCAAGAAATGAATGAATGAATGAAAAGAGCCTTCTGCAGACAAAATGAGTGCCTGAGCTCCCATAAACTTGACATAACATAATCCCTACATTACCGAATATATACGCACAATAAAGTCCTATAATCTACACTTAAATCCTCTTGCTAACACATTCTCCCAGGTAAATCAAAGTCAAGTCTCTAGCCTTGAGCCTCATCCTGAACAGCGCCATGATACCCCTCCCTTAAACCGGTGTGGCATAAACCGGCGTGCCCTCAGCCATGCGGTTTTAAACCCTAGACCCCTAAATCGACATGCCCTTCACCCTACCGCTTTAACCTCATAGACCCCCTAAACTGGCGATCCCTTCGCCCTGCCGCTTTAACCTCCTAGCCCCTCTAAATCGGCGTGCCCATCCTCACGTCGTATTACCTCTCATATACCCAAATGCACACATTCATATCCCCATGTCATTTCAATCGCATGCTCCCATGGCACCCCTTAAACCGGCGCGCCTTCTACAAGATAAAAAAAACAACAAACAAGCAAACACATAAAAAAAGGAGAGAGGTGCGGCGACAGGTGCGCTCACTGTAGAACTCCAAAAGTGACGGGACCAACTCGTGGGCATAGCAGATAGGGGTTACTAAAAACCCTCAAAAGTTGGTGGCCATCAGATCATCTCACAGGTCGGGGTTGCCCATACGGTCGGCATCAGGTTCCTGGGTGAACAGCAGGACAGGCCGACAACGGCCCTAGTGGAATTTTCAGTGCTGATGTTAGAACAGGATGAAACCACCTGCGTTGGTTTCGTATCATCGAAAGCCACAACTTTGGTGAAGATGCCTTAGGCCGAAAACTAGCATAGGGAGGCGTGTCGATGCTCTCAACTCTGCTGCAGGTTCTGGGCGGACTAGGTTGCACCAGTCAGGCGCAGTCGTGGGAGAATGGATGCCCCAGGCTGTGCTGTCAACGAAAATGGACGGGACCACCTCAGGGTCGAGGGCAACTCGACGGGGAAGACGTCTCATGAAGGGGGCTCAGGACGATCCTCACAGGGGAGGTCGGTGTCGGCATTGCCAAGTGGCACTCAGAAATAGGCACGGTCTAGGCACAGTTGCACCAAATCACCTGTAACAGTTGATGCCGTTGACAAAACAAGACGAAACTACCTCTGCTGCGAAGAGGACTCGGAGTAGAACGATCCCACAGAAGGGGGCTCAGGCTGATTCATGCAGTAGGCAGAGGTGTGGATGCTGCAATCTCTGTCAATGGTTCTGCTACAAGTCTGGGCACAGCAGAACAAGGAGATCTTTAACGTCGACGACGGAGACGATGCCGAGGGAGGCCGGGGCCACCGTGGACATACCTGGAAGGGGATGGGGAGTGGGTTGCAGAAGGGAGAGGGAGGCAGGGGCGTGGGGTGCTGGTGAGGGTTGCTAGGTTAGGTGTGGGGGTGGGGCTCAAGAAGGACTAACACATAGATTTTCTTCCCCCAGGACCCCAGAACAAAATGGCATTGTGGAAAGGAGAAATCACATGATTGTGGAGATTACCCAGACCATGTTGATCGAGAGCCAACTCCCAAGGAAGTTCTAGGCTGAAGTAGCAAACACTGCATGCCACATTATCAATAGGGCCATGGTAAGGCCAAAGAGTAAGAAAACCTCTTATGAGATGTTGAAAGGTAAAAAACCCAACTTGGCCTATTTCAAAGTATTTGGTGCAAAATGCTATGTGCACAATAACGACAAATCAGATTAAGATAATTTTGAGGCCAAGAGTGACATTGGTATTTTCTTGGGTTATGCAGAAACATCAAGAGCATATAGGGTGCTTAATGTTAAGAATCAAACTGTGGAAGAAACTCCACATGTGATGTTTGCTGAAACATCAATGAATAAACATGACAGTGCTGTGATCAGGGAAAGGGAGGATGCTGACGGAACCCTTCTGGAACATAAGGAAGAACCTATGGTGAACAATCAATCACAACCTGCAGAACAAGAGACCATTCAACCAACCAAAGTCCCTGCACAATCAACCCTTCCAGGTGAGTCCTCCACAAATCTGCATACTCTGAAGGACCATCCTATTCACAACATCATAGGGAGCACTCATGATCCCCCTAGGACCCGATCTTTCCATAACATTGTCCATAATGAAGACCTCACTACCCTAGTCTCTCAATTTGAACCTAAGTGCATTGAAGAGGCTTTGCAAGATGAAAATTAGGTTAACACCATGCATGATGAACTCAACCAATTTAAAAGAAGCCACGTTTGGTATCTAGTTCCCAAACCCACCGATCAGCATGTCATTGGAACTAGATAGGTTTTTAAGAACAAGCTAAATGGGGAGGGGGCCATCTTAAGAAATAAGGCCAGGTGATGTGACACAACCTCGGACCTAAGCAAGCAAGCACAATTGCGAACCGAATGGGCCAAAGTCGGCGGCCAACTCACACGGCACTCACCCCGAACCCGTGGGTGACTCGGCGATGCCGGCGGGCGGATTCTGAGGCGATGATTGCTGATGTTGGAGCATCGGGCGAAGCTGGAGGAGTGCAAGGTGGAGGCACCAGGGGCGAGCCGGGCGGGGCCGAAGGGTCGCGAGGAGACACGACTCCATCCCAACCGGCCGAGGTGGGAGAGATGCAGGACGGGGCAGCCCAGTCCAATCGAGCCAACCGATGGGGCTCCTGAGGGGGTATCACTCGAGGGGGGGAGCCCCCATTCCGACTGCTTCGGAGAGGACTGGCCCTCCTCCCAGCGTCTGGGGGCCCCTGTACCAGCGATGCCACAACATAGCCTCGGGGGTGGTGCGAGGAGGAATTAGGCAGAAGCCTCTGTCTGCAGTCCTCGAAATGATCATCGAGGGTGATTTGTTGCTGGCCCAGATAGGGGCCTACATAGCCGATGCCTACACTCGGGAGTAGTCGGAGCGATCGAATCTTGCTTGGGCCGTCAGCACATCCTATCGGAAGATCACTCGGCTCACTGTCGATCTCGAGGGGCTTCGACAGGAAGTCACTTTGCTCTGGGAACGAGCGAAGTCAAGCCAGGCGGAGGCCCGGGCATCCGCCGAGCAGCTGGCTCAGGCTCATAGTTCGCTCGGGTTGAAGAATAGGCTCCTAGAGCAGGAGCGCGCGACTCAGGTCGAGCGTGACAGGCAATGGGAGTCCGAGCGAGCGGAGCTCGAGGGCCGAGCTGAGGAGGCCGAGCGACTTCAGGCAGAGGTTGAGGCTGCGCTAGTCGAGGCGAAGAAGAGGTTGGCCGAGCTTGCTTGTAGGGTGGAGTCAGTCGAGGTAGAGGTGCTCGAGCGGTACAAAAGCTTGGAGGACTACCAGGCCGATCTCCAAAAGGCTGCCTTCCCTTATTATCAGTCAAGCTTCCGTCGATGTGTCCGAAAAGGGGTTCACCCAAGGCTATCGCCAGGCTGGCTTTTAGGCAGAGGAGCAGGCGCCAGGGGTGATCGTCTTCCCATCCGGGCAGCACTATGACTCAGATTCTGTGTCTTCCGAATCTTCTGGTTCGGCGTCAAGTGAGGACGGGTTCGGGAGAGTGCCGTGTGAGTTGGCCGCCATCATCGGCCCATTCGGATTGCTTGAGTGCTTGCTTGCTTACATCTTAGGTCGTGTCACATCACATATGGAGACCTAAGGGGACACTGAGAACTCTCAACACACCTGGACATGCAAGTCGAGGTAAAGCAATACCTCGAGACAACCAAAAACATGGTCTCGAATTGGACAAAGCCATCGAGACACAACAAGGCTACCTGTCAACTGTTGGGTGACCCCGAGTTGACTGGAACCCGACAATGACGACACATACAGACGCACACACTGTAAGCACAAACATTCATGGCCGTCCCATCATGGTCACTACCCTCATAGGATGTCAACAGACATCCACAGGTCATTGGCAAACCACGAGATCAAGCCAAGACAAGCAGAAACCGGTGTGGTGGACGACAACAACAGTCTGGGCAAAGCGAATCATCACTCAACCGCTGGGCGAACCCGACAGTCAAGGCACAGCCGCTACGCAACCAGAGACAAGGACACTGGCAGTTCTAGATTGAGTCATTAGGGTACTATCGTGGTGAAGGAAAAGATCACACCCAGACACCTAAACCGACCGATCTAGAGACCACCAACACACAGACACCGCCCTAAAACACAACCTAAGACAGACCAACACACAGAATAGAACGACGACCATCAGGGCCAACAACAGGACTATAACGCACCAGCATAGGGGCGCTACCTGCTATAACGGACCACAGCAGAGGCGTTATGGCAGACAGATCCAAAACTCTAATATAGACAATATAACGCACCAAGACAAGGGAGCTATATCAGCATAACGCACCAAGACGGGGGCGTTATGGCCAACAAACCCAAAACACAAACAAAGGAGAATATAATGGACCTCCATAGGCGCGTTATACTAGTATAACGTATTAGGATACGGGCGTTATATCCAACAGACCCAAAACACTAACACGGACAAGAGGCATATAACAGACCAAACTGAGTCCGCTATAGCCACATGGCGCACAGGGTTAGGCGCGTTATATCAACTGCCCTCTCCCCCTTCGACCACGGCAAGCTCCCACCAGCTGCAGACGGCACGGGGCAATGGTGGGGATGGTGTGGCGATCGAGGTGGCGTAAAGCTCGTGAGATTTCGTGGAAGGAACGAGGGTTTTCAAGGCATTCTTCGTGATTTCGGCATCAATTCGGCGGAGCATTCACTCCATTGAAGTAGGGTGACATTTCCTAGCTCCCCGCATTTCATTTTCATGGTTTCTAGCTTGTCGTAAGGCCAAGAGGGGTGTTTTTGAGTGGGTTAGGGTAAAATCATGATTTGGGGAGTGATCACCCGATCTAGTGATTCACCGTATTTTTGGCCGATCTGACGCCGTAGAATCATGCCCAGGGCTATTGGGGAGCTTCCCCATTGTTTTCCCCCTCTCCCGTGGAGGTATGGGGGCGTGGCTGGCGTTTTTAGGGCTAATTCACCGTCTCACCGCCAGGATGACATAGCGGTGGTCCCAATGGCCGTTATGTGCATAACGCGCCCAGGGAGGGATGTTATGCTCCGTGGGTTTTGAGTCTGGCCTTCGTGAGTTTAACAGTCCCACGACTGACCATTGTATTTCACATAATGCCCCTGTGTTGGTGCATTATGATTTTCGACCGTTGGTTTTTGACCGTTGGGGGCCCGGGTCACATAACGCGCCTAGGGAGATCCGTTATGGCCTATGACGCCCCAGGGAAGGTGCATTATGCTTAACGCCCTTGCCTTCCACTTAACGCACTAGAGGTGGTCCGTTAAGTTCTATAACGCCCCTAGAGGAGTGCGTTATAGTCTATTTTCTCTCCGTGACATAACGCACCATGGTTGGTTCGTTATGTACATAACGGCCCTAGAGGTGTGCGTTATGTTCCCTTTTGTAACTTGAGGCTTAACGCACATGTGTCGGTCCATTAAGCACTATAACGCCCCTGGGTAGGTGCGTTATAGTCTGGTTACCACTGTGAGTGATGGACGGCCAGGTTGTACTGTCTTTCTCCCACGCGTGGCTGCGACTTAGTCGTGCATCCTTGAGTGGCCAATGATGGACCGTATTGATGAGCTGATAGAAGTGGATCTAGGTACAAAAGATGACCCCAGGCCAACCTTCCTCAGTGCCCACCTTCTCCCAGAAGAAAGAGAGCGATACATCAAGCTCCTCCAAGAGTTTCGAGACTGTTTTGCTTGGAACTACAAAGAAATGCTAGGCCTCAACCCGGCGATTACTTAGCATATGTTGGCCATTGACCCCAAGGCCGAACCAGTGAAGCAGTCACCCCGGCGAATGAGGCCGGAACTGATAAGCCAAGTTTGCAAGGAAGTCAACAAATCATAGACGTCGACTTTGTGGCAGAAAACTAATATACCACCTGGCTGGCCAATATTGTGCCCGTCAAGAAGAAGAACGGCCCTCCCCGTGGGGGGGAAGTAGGTGGAGGAAGGGGTGGAGAAGGCTTAGAAGGCATGGAGGCTCCAAGCGAAGAAGGAATAGTGGTAATGATAGGCTTCAGTGTGGGTGTGGGTAAAGGTAAAGTGGAGGTGAAAGGTTTGGATGTAAGTGGAGGTGTCGGTATAGATAGTGGTGGATCTTGCTCAGGTTCGGGCAGAGATGATGGAGGTCGAGAAGGTAGTGAAGATGCCGAAGACGGTGATGGAGGTGATGGAGGTAGCGAAGGTAGTGGAGGGTTAGGCAATAAGGATGGTGATGAGGATGGAGATGATGCAAGCGATTTAGAGGGAAGAAGTGCTGATAGTGAGGGAGGGTTTGGCAATGGTAACGGTGGTGGAGATGGTGATGTCAGTAATGAAGATAGTGGAGGTGGTGCCGGTGATGAAGAGGGTGAAGAGGAGGGTCGCGGCACCCACCGCCATCGTATTGGCATGACCCGCTGGGCAGCGTTAGGAGTGGAAGTGGTGGTAATAAAAATGGAGGAGGAAAGGGTGACATTAGCCTAAGTAGAGGCTTGGGTTGGTAGAGGTTGTGGAGATGGAGTAGGAGATGGTGAAGGTGATAGGGTAGGTGGAGATGAAGATGGTGATGAGGTAGGCAACGAGGTAGGCAAAGGCATAGGTGAGGGAACAAGTGATAGAGTAGGAGGAATTGGCAACCAACTGGATGGGAGCCAACACGAAGAAGTTGAGAAGGTCGGCAACAAAGGGGTGGAGGGGAAGGCAAAATCCACTCCTCCATGACAAAAGAAAGGAACAAAAATACCTGGAGCGAGAATCCAGGCATGTTTCGTGAGGAGTTGGAGCGGTGAAATGGTACTTCCAGGACAAGCGATACTGGCACTCCAGCCGCTTCACCTCTGCCTCTCCCAACTCACTACACTTTGGGGCCGGCGACACCACCACGGCCCCTGCAGTGCGTGCACCTTCTGGTCCCTCGACCTCTGGACACTGGTCTCCCATGGAATCAGAAGGGGAACTCAGAGGAGATGACTCTGAAGACCCTAGGGGAAGGGGGAGTTGCTGAATCACTGCTGTGGTAGCCTCCGCCAACGCTGCAAATGCCATCGCAAGTCCCTGCTCCTTCGTCGTACCTTCACAGTGCATGAAGAACCCCAAGCACGAAAGCGATGGAGAGTCAAACCCTAAGGAAATGGGGGTTTGGCATGCAAACAACGTACAACGCTTATAACCCCTACCGGGAGGTGGCGTGATGTTCCGACCTCCAAGGAAAAAGGGGCACCTCCTCACTTCAAATCCGCCAGGATTACCATCATTACGGGCATAGATAACCACGCCACGTGGCCCTCTGTCGCGATCAAATCTCCACTCACCTGAGCCATAATAGTCTGACCCCACGATTACTCAACCGAGCCTGACCTGGCTCGAGAGTAGGAGGGGGACAAGTGGAGAGGGGGATTTTCGCAGCCCATGTATGAGCGACCAAACGCAGTCCTGCCAGACCAAACGAGGCCCAGCTCCACTAAATGACAGCTCGTCGAGCCCACTTATAAGCCCAATAAGTCACTCAAAATCAAGCGCTTCCTAGGCGACTTCTAGGCTCGAAAGTCTGAGCACCGGTCCAGTCGTGAAGATCGCCCACCGCAAACTCCCGCCCCACACCCGAGCTACCCCTCCATCACTAGGGTGGGAGTCGGCGCTTCATGCTTGGGTCGATCGATGAATGCTTGGCGTGGTCCCCGTGATCTCTTCAATTGAGGTTGTTGTTGATATTGGATTGTTAGGGACATATGGGCGTGAAATTTTACACGTCCACAAATGCCCCCCACCCACGGGTAGCGCGGGCGAAGGATAAGCCAGGCGGTGCCCGTGGGTGTTCTGGTTCTTCAAAGCTGCCACGGAGGCCTGTCGTTCGCGCTTGCGTGCACATATAGGGACGTCCGTTGGCACATAAGGACATGCATACAGAGCGTCTGTACATATCTTATTCTCTCTTATTCTTTTTTTTTTGAGCAACACTGGGATATGTTGGTGGGGCGTAAGTTCTTGCAGTGATCCACCCAGGGAGAGCCAGGTAGGTATTCGTGCTAGCATACGGGAGAGTGCTCGCCCTCCCAAGGGAAGGACGAGGGGACCACTCCACCGTGTGAGGCGGGCTACCGGCCGGTCTTGTCCGGGTGTCTGAAAGGGATGGCAATGAAGGTTTGTTGGTCAGTGCCAGTAAGGTGCTGTGGCTGACGTAGTCTATGTGTTTCTTGAGATATTTGTCGGCATCGGGACAGTGCCTACGCAAGGAAGGTTTAGTCCCCTGACCCAGGCGAAAGGCCCGGGTGGGATGTCTACCTGCTGGTGCCCCCAGGGTGACAGGGCCAACGAGGTCCATTTGGTCTCTTGGTCTCTTGAAGTATTCATCGGCACCAGGACAGTGCTGACGCAAAGGAGGGTTTGCTTCCTTATCCCAAACGTAAGGCTCGGGTAAGGTGTCTATTTGTCGGTGTTACCGGGGCGACGAAATCGACATGATTTGTTTATTTCTTGAAATGTTCGTTGGCACTGGGTCAGTGCTGACACAAAGGAGGTTCATTTCCTTATCCCAAACGTAAGGCTCGAGTAAGGTGTCTATTCGTCCGTGTTGCCGGGGTGGCAGAACCGATATGGTTTGTTTGTTTCTTGAGGTGGTCGTCAGCACTGGGTTAGTGCTAACGTAAAAGAGGGTTTATTGCCTTATCCCGAACGTAAGGCTCGGGTAAGGTGTCTATTCGTCGGTGTTGCAAAATTTAAGAACTTACAATACTACACCTCTCACTGGAGGGGGATCTCGGGGTCAGGATTAATTAAAATTACATCCAAAACTACCTCCACATAGGGAGGGGTGGTAAGCTGGCCAGGCGGGGGAGGGAAGAGACGACCTAGGAGCCAAACGGACGACCGACGTCAGTTCTACCTGCTCTCTGGAATAGGGGATAGACAGGCAATGTTGTCACTGCTGCGGTCGCTCCCAAACTCCTTTTTCAACAAGACCAGTGGCAAATCTTTCCTAATTGACCCAGAAAGAACTCTGATTTTTGGAGAGAGCTCTGGTGGCCAGCGTTGGTCAGGGCAGGGCAGTGAACAGTGACTCTGCTCACTGGTTTAGACTATCTCAACACCAATGCAGCATGAAGACAAGATCACCACGAGCGCTGCTGAGCTCCGATTTTGGCATGGATGGTATTGATGGATTCGTCACCGAGTCCTCTTCGAACGGAGACTCACGGCGATGTCGGAGGAGGTCGGAGTCGGCAGTGAGGTCCCAAACAGTGACCAGGAATCATCTCAGTCCCAGGGGGGACAGAACAGCGCACCCAGGGGAGAAAAATGAGAAAATGTCACTCTGGAGTCCGCACGAGGTGCCGCTTCTTGGAGATGGAGGGGGACTCGGTGAAGAAGCTCTCAGCCAAGTGGCACCTCAAGAAGTAAAGGGATGTGACCGTGGGAGCCTCTGGAAGTGGCCTCAAGTTGCTGAATGGAGCTGTCCTGTGCAGTTAGAGAAGAACAGCTCCTCTGGGCGACCACGAACTCAGAATGGGGTGGGACCACTGCCGTTGCGTAGGGAACGGATAGATGCTTTCGACGGTACCTTTTGTGCATCCAGGAGCTCCGGGATGAAGTTGTGGCAGCCTCTTCAATTCGATGGTACTCTGCTACTTGCGAAATGGGAATGCAGGTTGAAGTGGAGAGGTGGGGAATGGGATAAATGGGAGGGGAAAAGGGGGTGGATGGGTGTGGAGGCAACCCCTGACTGTTAGGGGGTCTTGGAGGGGGCAAAATAAGGTGTCAAGGTGAAGAGTCAAAGAACGGTATGATTGGTACCAAAGTCCTCCTCCTTCAAGTCTGCGACACTCTAGAAGTAGTCTCGTCTCCTTTCGTCAACGGCATCAACCGCAACAGGCATTTCCGTGCAACTACGCTCGAACCACACCTGTTTCAGAGTGCCACTTGTCAACGTTGACACCGACTTCCCCTGTGCGAATAGGCCAGAACTCCCTTCATGAGAGTTCTTCCTATTCGAGGCGCCGACGAACCAGAGGTGGTCCCGCCTTCTTTCGACAATGCCTCCACCCGGGGCATCCATTTTTCCTTGATCACGCCAGATCTGAAACTCTCTGTTCGCCCAGGATAGACTGCCACATAGTTGGCCCTGATACTCTATCCTCCTCTTAGTTTAAGGCCAAGCAGTCTTCTACAAAGTTGTGAATTTCAATGATACAAAGCCAACCCAAGTGGTTTCATCTCGTTCTGACATCAGCACGGAAGATTCCACCATGGCCATCGTTGACCTGTCCTGCTATTCACCTAGGAACCTGATGCCGACCATTTCGGCAACTACAACCAGCGAGGTGATCTGATGGAAGCCAGCTTTTGAGGGTTTGTAGTGATCTCTGTCTTCTACTCCCACGAGTTGGTCCCGTCACTTTTGGAGTTCTACAACGAGTGTACCTGTCGACGCATCACGACCGCGTCATCCAGTCCTGTGAGGCAGAACTGCACAGGCCATCGGCTGTGACCTCCTCCACCTTCCAGTGACCTCAGCTCGACGTCAGACTTTCAGACATCCTTTGGAATCCCCCAGGCTTCGTCCAGGCATTGACAGCACCATGATTGGACGTCGGAGCTAGGCGTACGCTATGGAACAAGTAAGCGCAGATCGGCAGTTTGGTTTCCCCTCCCCTTGTTCCCCCCCTCCTGCGCGAGGGTAGTGCATATAATGGTTTTCTGATGAGGGCAACCCATAGCGCTCCCTTTGGCTCGGATCGCCGGCACCACTTTGAGGAGTCCGCCTATGTTATCTCATGTTATTTTCCCTTTCATTGAGTCAGGTCCGCTCTCCCTCGGTCTGGCAACGGCGCTGCTCCGCATCGTCGCGGCCCTGCCCCCGAGTTGGATACAGGCGATCGTGGTTGGCTTCGTCGCCTTCCGTGCGGTCATGCTGAGTCTGGCGATCATCTCCACGGTCGTGACTGTGGTCAACGCGCTGCGGACGGCGTTCCTCGCGCTTCGCGGTGCATGGATGATTCTGTCGCTGGCGTTCACCACAACTCCCCTCGGGTGGCTGGTGCTTGCCATCGGCGCGGTCGTCGCCGGTATCGTCTATCTGGCCACTCAGACGCGGTTCTTCCAGACCGTGTGGAACGCCGTATGGAACGGCGTCCGTACCGCTGCTCAGGCTGTGTGGAACTTCCTCCAGACGGCATGGCGTGCGACCGTCAACGGAATCGTCACGGCGTGGAACGCCGTAGGCAACGCGCTCAAGGTTGCCTGGAACGCCGTATGGAACGCGCTCAAGACGGCCGGACAGGCTGTGTGGAACGCGATTCGCACGGCGTGGAACGCGGTCATCAACACGATCCGGACCATAACCACTTCGTCCATGAACGCGGTTCGTACCGCCTGGACGACGGCTTGGAACGCGATTCGCACGGCGGGGGTTGCCGTGTGGAACGCGCTCAAGACGGCGTGGAACGCGACGATCAACGCAATCCGTACCGTGTTCAACACCTTCTGGTCCTGGATCAGGGCGAGTTGGAACACGTGCTGGAACGCGGTCAAGAACGCGGCGAACACGATCTGGAACGGGATCAAGAACCTCTGGAACGGGTTCATCACCGCAATCCGGAACATCTTCAACGTGTTCTGGTCCTGGATCAGGGCGAGTTGGAACACGTGCTGGAACGCGGTGAAGACTGCGGGTCAGAACATCTGGAACGCGATCAAGAACCTGTGGAACAACTTCATAACCGGCGTCCGGAACATCTTCAACGTCTTCTGGTCCTGGATCAGAAACGCGTGGAACACGTGCTGGAACGCGGTCAAGAACTCGGCCAACACGATCTGGAATTCGATCAAGGATCTGTGGAACAAGTTCATCAACGGCGTCAAGGACATCGCGGGCAAGTTCACTTCGTGGATTAAGAAGCACCTGTCCGACGCGTGGAACTCGGTCAAGTCGACTGCAAGCAAGTTGTGGCACGAGATCGGCGAAGTCATCGAGAAGGCGATCAACGCCGTTATCTCGGTGATCAACGGCCTGATCAAGGGCTTCAACAAGATCACGTCCTTCCTCAAGATCGACGTGAAGATCGGCGAAATCGGCAAGGTCAACTTCAACTTCGCTAACGGCGGCATGGTGCCCGTATATCCCTACGCTGTAGGGGGAATTGCGGGCATGGAGCACTTCGCGCGCGGGGGCATGGCGGGAGCCAAGAACCTCAAGCGCGGTGGCACGGTGTCGGGTTACTCGCCCGGCCGTGACACGGTTCCGGCCATGCTGTCCCCCGGCGAGGGCGTACTGACCCCCGAGGCGGTGCGCGGGCTGGGCGGCCCTGGGTTCGTCCACTCGGCCAACCGTCAGTTCGCCGGTCACCGGGGCGCGGGTCGCGGTGCTGGGAAGCTGAACCACTACGCCAACGGGTACGCGCTCGGCGGCGTGATTCCGGTGCAGAACTTCGCAGTTGGCGGTCTCGTCATGTCGGCGCTCGCGCGTGCGGGTCTGTCCGGCGTGACGATCACGCAGGGCGAATACTCGAACGGCTCCCTGTCGGCGGGTACTCACACCGGCGGTGGCGTCATCGACATTGCGGCCGGACCGGGCGACTATGCGATGGTTTCCGCACTCCGTGCGGCAGGCTTCGCGGCGTGGCTCCGTACGCCTGCGGAAGGGTTCGCGTACCACATTCACGCGGTGCTCATGAACCACCCGGACCTGTCCCCCGAGGCACGGTCTCAGGTGGCGTCGTACCTGGCCGGTGGAAACGGTCTCGCCAACGGCGGGCCCGACACTGGCGGTATCGACTTCATGGGCATCATCAAGGACAACGTCGGCAAGATCCTGGCGAACGTCTACAAGGGTCTGTCCGCTCTCGCGGGCATCGGCGGCGGCATCGCTGAGTTCTTCGGTCTCGGCGGTGACGACAAGGACGACGACGGCGGCGGCCTCTTCGGTACGGGTATCGGCCCGGACTTCGGTCCGGACATCCCCGGAGCCGACAAGGTCGGAGACGCGGTCAAGGGTGTCGCGGGTGCGGCAACTGGCATGAGCGGTCTGGGCGGTCTGCTCCCGCAGATGGTTCTCAGCTTCCTTGACAAGGGGAACATCGCTGAGGGTCTGTCGGATGCGAAGGACAAGTTCGGCAAGCTCGACAAGGCCGGTGGCGGCATGTTCGAGATCGCGCTTTCGATGGGTAAGAAGATCCTCGAAAGCGTCATGCCTGACTTCCTGTTGAAGAAAAAGGAAGAGGCGGGACCGATCGACTTCGGAGGGGCGTTCGGCTCCGGTGGCACTGCTCAGTGGGCAGGGCTGGCGGCGCAGGCGCTCGCAATGGCGGGCCTCTCGGCAAGCCAACTCCCGAAGTTCCTCGCACTCATGGCGGCGGAGTCGGGTGGTAACCCGATGGCGATTAACACCTACGACTCCAACGCGATGGCAGGCAACGCGAGTCGGGGACTCATGCAGGTAATCCCGACCACGTTCGCGGCGTACCACGTTCCGGGTACGTCGAACAACATCTTCGATCCGCTGGCCAACATGGCAGCGGCGGCCAACTACATCAAGCACGTGTACGGCGGCAACGTCCCCGGTTCCCCGTACGCGATGGGTACCAACAACGCTCAGCGCGGTTGGCACCTTGTTGGTGAGAACGGCCCGGAGATGCGTTACTTCCGTGGCGGCGAGCGTGTGGCCAACGCACGGAAGACCTACGGGGAGTTGTCCCGTTCCGGTGGCGGCGACCGCGTCGTCTTCGAGAAGGGCGCTTTCCAGATCGACGCGCGCGGCGCGACGGTCGAGGCTGTACGCGAGATGGAACACAACCTTCTGCCCAAGCTGCGCCAAGCGGTTCAGGCGGGCGTCGGCAAGAAAGGCTAAGTGATGGGAACCTACACCGTAGTTGCGGATGCGGACTACCGGAACGAGGGCTGGACCCTCGGCGGTGGTGTCGTGTCACTGACTGGCGCGTGGAACAACAACGACGACAACAAGTACGCGAGTTGCCCCGGCAACCGTGGCCGCGCTGCGGTGAGGTTCCCCGTCGACATCTCGTCCAGCAACATCCCGGACGGGTCTGTCATCACTTCGGTGACAATCAAGATCAGGGTCCGCAAGACTGTGTCCGACTCCAAGTCGGTTACCGTCAACGTGCTTTCCACGGAGAACACGGCGCGGTACACGTCGCGGACCCTGTACCCGACCACCACGTTCACTGACTACGAAGTGGGCACCTACACCACGGACCCCGTGGGGAAGGTGTGGGACAAGGAACGGCTCAACAAGTTGGCCGTTCAGGTGTTCTCGTACAGCGTGCCTCCGAACGACGGCGTGCGCGTGGCGAAGCTGTACGCCACGATCAACTACAAGGACCGGCCCTCGGTTCAGGTGACGGCCCCCACGGGTACGGTGAGTTCACCTTCCCCGGCGCTCTCCTGGACGTACTCACAGGCGGACGGCGACTTGCAGAAGTCGGCGGACTACAAGATATTCACCGCTGCTCAGGTGGCACAGACGGCGTTCAACCCGGACACGTCAACCCCGGTCTACGCGGGCACGGTTACGGGAGACAAGACGCTGTTCGGTCTCCCGACGGCGCTCACCCCGGATAACTACTACCTGTACGTGCGGGTGACTTCCACGTTCGGCAGCGTGTCGGCGTGGGGTTCCCGTGCGTTCACGGTGTCCGGCGCGGCCCCCGGCGTTCCGGGTGGTGGCGTCGGCGGTATCGGCGTGGGAGGCGGCGGCGGTTTCGAATCGGTCATTGCCGACTCGGAAACGTCGAACGCGTTCCTCACCCTGCGGGATGGCTCCAACTTGCTGTCTGTGCAGCAGGCTTCGTTCGAGACGGACACCGACTCGCTCGGTTACACCGGAACGAACGCAACCCTGACGTACGACACCACGGAGTTCTACCAGGGTGTCGGCTCTATGAAGATGTCTTCTGTCGCGTCCGGCGACATGAGGGCAACGTCGTCGTTCATCGAGGTTGCGCCGAATACGGCGCTGACCGCCCGCGCACAGCTCAAGGCTGCGGCCAACGCGCGCACGGTGAACCTCTACATCAAGTTCTACGACGAGACTTACACTCTCGTCGGCGCGTCCACGGCGACCGGCACGATAACCGACGCAACCGGTACGTACACCGAAGTTGTGGCGAACGGGACTTCACCGAACGCCACGGACACTACGGTCTACGCTCAGGTGCAGATCGAGGTCAAGTCGACCGGTGGCGCGGCCGAAGTCCACAACGTGGATCAGGTCGGGCTCATGTACGGCGTCAACTCGCAGTGGTCGCACGGCGGTCACATGAGCCGGAACATCCTCTCGTCGGTGGCGTCCGACGGCGACGACCCGGCGAGCGTGGAACCGTGGCAGGCTGCGAACGCTGCCTCTACGGTCTCCCGCGTGGCGGCGACCGGTACCGGGTCCGAGGGCTCGAAGATGTTCCGGATGCGGTACACCGGGACGACCCCGGCCGTCGCCTACCAGACGACCGGCACGGCCGACTCGCAGACGACCAGCGGGACCGGGTTCACCCTGAACAAGCCCTCGGGCGTGGCGGATGGGGACCTTCTGGTGGCGTACGTGGCGGCCGACGCTGGCGTGGTGACGCAGGCGAACGCCCCCGCAGGCTGGACGGTGGTCAACGCGATCGACTCGGGCGGCACAGCGGCGGCGACCCTGTCCATCCTCATGCGGGACGGACAGGGGGCCGACCCGGCTACGTGGGTGGGTAACCTCTCCGCGACCGGAACGCGTAGGCGGGCCGTAGTCGTGCGCTACAGCGGCGCGGCGGCCACGAGTGCCCAACTGCTCTCGCAGTCCCTTGTGTCGGCAACCTCGGGCGCTCTGACCCCGACCACACCGGCTCTGTCCAACGGCATCAACGGCGCGTTCCGGCTGAGCGCGTTCGCGGTGCGGGACGACACGGCCACGTCCGGATCGTCGGTGGCGAACCAGAACCCGCCCGGCGTGGCCCCGGCCATCGCGTACGTGGGCAAGGGCGCGAACTGGTGGTACGGCGGCGCGCAGTCCAGCTATCAGGTCAACAAGCCGTCAGGCTTGCAGCAGAATGACTTGATCCTGGCGTTCGCGTCGTTCTCGGGTACGGCCACCCCGGCTACCCCCGGCACCGGTTGGACGCAGATTCGGCGTATCACCAAGTCGACCAACGGCGGCGACGACCACTCCGGTTCGGTGACGTTCGTCATCTGGCGGAAGATAGCGGGCAGTTCGGAGCCTTCGTCGTGGACTTCCACGTACACCGGCACCGGCACCCCGCTCATGACGCAGACGGTCGCATACCGGAACGTCGACACGACAACGCCGATCCTGGCAGAGTCGTTTGACTCGGCGTTCGACAACTCCACGAACTCGGGCACCGTGACCAACACGGACGCCAAGGCGTGGCGTGTCTGTGGTTTCACGTTCACCACCAACTACGGTGAGAACACGTCCTCCAACGAGGTGAGCGAGCGAGCCGACAACAAGACGGACGTAGGCGCGCACCCCGACGTTCAGATAGGCGTGTACGACTCCAACGGCCCGGTCTCGACCGGCTCGCACGTCCGCTGGGGATCGGTCACGTCCGGCAACAACGCCTGGGCGGGCATCGGCTGGATCGGCTTGCTCAAGCCCACCTCTGCGGTGTCGCCCGGCGCGAACGAGAACGAGCGCGCGGACGGCGGGGCGTTCACCGGCTCTACCGGTATTCACCTCGGCGTCTACGACAACACGGCGTCTGTCGGTTCGCAGCGGGTCTACGAGTCGTACACCCCGAGCAGCGGGACGAGCATCAACGCATCCTGTGCGTGGATCGGGTTCCTTCTGCCTGCGGCTCCGCAGACGGCGGGTGAAGTCGGCGCGTCGCTGGTAACTCCGGTGGACATAACCCAAGTTGCTCAGGCGGTGCTCGACCGCTCGGACAACAAGGTGACCGTTCAGGCGGCGTTCCTCGGAAGCACGGCGGGTGCCCCGTTCCTGCGGGTGTTCTTCTACAACGGGACGGAACTTATCGCGTCGCGCATCGCGGAAGGGCAGGCGTTCAACACGTCGACGTGGGTCAAGTCGGTTGCGACGTTCGACATTCCGACGGGCACAACCCGTATCGGATGTGGCGTCACGTCGATTGACCGCGAGATCAATGATGACGTGTACTTCGATCGCATCTCCCTGGCGTTCGGGGACGGCACGGTGTGGCGGCGCGGCACCGGCCGGGCGGAACACCCGATCTTCAACGTACCGGCAATCGAGTACGCGGAGGATGCGGGCGACGGCTACGGCGAGTGGAAGACCCTGGGCGGCAGTGAGAAGGCGCTGCTCAAGTACGACCAACTCACCGGCCTGGTCACGTTCGTTGACCAGATGCTCACGCCGTTGGCGAAGCGGAAGTACCGGGCGAAGACGATTTCGTACGGGCTCGGCGGCGACGTGTTCGCCTCCGGGTACGGCGAGGAGTCTCCGGAAATCTCGCTCGTCGGGCAGGACTGGTGGATCAAGGACCCGACGGACCCCGACGCGGCCTTGAAGATCACGGTCAAGTCGGAACCGCTCGGCGTCACCCCTCTCTCTCTTCCTCACTCTCATTCTCTCACCCTCTCCCCTCTCACGTTCTCTCTTTCTCCCCTCTCTTCTCCGACGGCCGACGGAGCGAGGCGGGGGTGAGGCGGAGGCGACGCGGGCGAGGAGCGACTGAGCATGGGTGAGGATCGAGAGGCGGTGGCTCACGGTGGAGCTCGTGGCGAGTTCGTGAACCGGCAGAGCTTTAATGACGCTTTCTTGGCGGATCGGCGTCCTCGACGCGTGAAATCCTCGGTGGAGGTAGAGGAACGGATCCTTAACCCTTGTACTTCCTTTCCCACGAGTTGTGTAGGTCGTGGTGAGCCGAGCGGGGTCATTTTTACGTTTTGGGGGAGATTCATGATTTTGAGGTGTGAGCTGATTTTCGTGATTCGATGTGATTTTGGGGGTTTAAATGGGTCCTCTCGGTGCTTGAGAGTTTGGGGAAGGATTTTCCCATATTTTTCCTATCACCAGGGGGTGATTGGGGCGTGGAATGGATTTTTTCACAATGTTTCCCATTTTCGGTCTCGGGTTGAGATCACGACCATCACAGTGGTCACGTTCTTCTGAGAAGGCGACGTGTCGCTGTAGATATATTCCCCCCCCCTTTACCCTTCCTTCCTAAATCGAAATATGAAAATTACAACACTAAATGGGGGAAAGGGGTATGGATGGATCGTAATCGCCACCAAGACACGAAATGCAAAGAGATAGCACCACGTACCTTGGAAAAAGGCAGATGGATGAGGCACTCGCTAATGTCCAGTGCTGTGACAGTGTGGACGCGGTCCAGTGGGGACCGCTGGATGACGTACGCAGTCGCTCGACAGGCCACGTACTGCGCTGGGAAGGGAAAGCGGGATGAAGACTGGCTGGCGTTCAAACAGTCTACAGAAGGCCACAGGAAGGTGAAGAACGGTTCGTAGAAGATCGTGTACCCTTGCAAACAGACAGGATAAGACCGTGTTATGCCAACAGACTTCAAGTTGTGGAACTTTATCCTCCACCCCTTCCAACCGGCCAGAGGGGATGGGCCTCGTGCGCATATGATAACTCAAGGAGAGTGTGTCATAGGGTTGTAACTATTCAAGCTAAGCTCGGGCCTCTCACCATGCCCATGGAATTCTATGTACTGGACATCGACCCTATGTTCAAGGCTATTTTGGGTCACCCGTGGATCGATACTCTTAGCGCTGTGCCATCCACTACCCATCAGTGTCTCAAGTTCCCTTTTCAAGGGAGGGTGGTTAAGGTGAAAAGTATATCCACAGTTCAGTCCGTCAAAACTATCTTGGAGAAGATTCTACCAACACTTTGGCCCAGCAGTCGGCCTGTTATTTCAGTGCTAGATCTGGACTTTCCTTGGGCTTATGCGCCACACAAGCCCGCCACTACACCTATCAATATTAAAGAGAAGCCAAAGATCTGGGATTCCAAAGGCTGGTCTATTATATTGAAACTGGGCTATCAACCGGGAAGAGGCCTCGGTGCACAGTTACAAGGGCGGATCAAGCCAGTCCCCAAGAGGAGAAAAATAAGCAGAAGGGGTCTCGGCTATCGAGAGTCCGCATTGTCAATCTTGGGTGACTTAGGGCCACTTACCTGGGACTATCGCCAACATTTTATAAAAGGCCCTCTCCAGTCGGGCACATTAAAGACATCACCATGCCAGCCCGAGAAGAATACAACTTGCACAGTTGACGGCCCACCTCTGCTGCCCAAGGGGCCCGTTGATGATATGCTCGATTTCAGCCGAGTGTTTGCCAGGATGTTTCATGAACCAGATTACTCCCAGAAGAATCAGGAGGTACGGCTAGTGCAATGGAAGCTGAAGAAGTCAGCTTATTGTCCACGGGAAAGGGTGAGCTCGCATGTTGTCTTTACTTGGTCTCCTTCCCGTTTAAAGTCTCTCATTCAACAGCCAAGTTTTGTTCCCCGTTCACCTCCCAGTATGATTGATCTGTCGAACTCAGTTCTGTTTCTTCATGAGATGCCAACAGAATTTCTGATCGTGAATTGTCCATGTGGGCGCTACCCACCGATTGATTTATCCACTCCTTGGTTCTCCTCCTCTGACCCTTTCTTCTCTCACACTCTCTCTCCTATTCTCTCTCATTCTCTCGCCTCCTCGCCTCCGACTATAGACGGAGGGGTTCATGGGTGAGTTGACAACGCCGGGAAGCTGCTGAGACGCGTGATGGAGCAAGGATCAGATCGGTTTGGCACGACCCTAAACGGTGGATTCAAAGCTGGTGGTTGCGCTCGCGTTGTGATTTTCGACGCGGTTTAGTCGCCTCGGCGCTCGATTTCTTTGGTGGAGGTAGGGAGACAGATCACCACTTCCTCCTGCACATTTTCCTTACTTCTGTGCGTGGTTTGGTGCACGAACGGGCTAGATCGGGCCAGTTTAGGCAAAATCGTTATTTTTAGAGTTTATAGGGTTCGCCGAAAAATGACAACCATTCTTAGTCTAATTAGTGTCAAAATGACCGCTGGGATGTCCGGATCCCATTCCCGTAAGTTTCGGGTCGATCAGTCGTCATTTGGGGCTGATAGGAGTCCGGGAACCTCAGTGACTCGTTTTGGGTCGATTCTCCAGAATTGCCCAGATCTCGCGATTTAATGTGTGCATGTGAACTTTTTAGCTTCCAGAAGTTTTTTTTCGTCGTGTGGCTTTGTTTCCCCTGCGCTTCGGCGTGAATGGGGTGTGGAATGGGCCAATTCGGCTTTTCCACTGTTTTGTTCATCGGACCAGTGTGGCGGTCATACCAGAGACCGTCATAGTCTCTAACGGTCCTACGATAGACCGTCACATGCCTTTGAGCGTGTGGGTCAGTTCGTGGTTGTGGAGTGTGACGGCTCACTATTGGAGCATCACAGTCCCCTGACGCCGCCGCCTTGGTGCGTCGTAGCCTTTTAGTTCTCGAGGTTCGTGTCAGTCAGTTTGATGTGACACCACCGAGGCAAATGCGGCGATGAGATGGAAGAATGAACCTAGGGGGCCTAGTGGACCGCATCTTTCCTAAAGGATGCTTATCTAGGTTATCCCGAGGATGCCTTTCCTCACGCCTGTAATGTCGGGGCCTCTCATAATCATAATATGGATCATAGTCCATTCCATCCATGCCATTGGACATAATTTTTAGCAGAGGTTCTATTCACCCCCCCTCTAGAACCGTGTTCCTGCACTAAGGGACCCAACAGAACCAAACAAAGCAACTATCAAAAATTAAGTGAAGCTGATTGCATTTGTTAATAAAACTCAAGACAATAACCATTTAGATCCAGGGCACTCAGTAGAATTAGACTAGGAAAATCACACAAGAATCATAGAATGCATAGCCCGGAGCATCCTGTACCTTCATAGTGTCATAGGTGATTAGGAATCAGTGCTGGCCAGTTAGGAGTCGGTGCTGGTGCGGGGGCAACAGCGAGTAACGTAGTGGCATAGCAGCAGATCAAGAGTAATGCGGCGGTGTTCGGGGAGCGTCGCCAGGTGCCTGTTGCAGCTAGGCCATGCGGAGGTCGGCTAGGCTCAGTGGCTACTGTGGCTAGGCCCGGTAGTTGTAGTAGCTAGTCCCGGCGGAGGAAGAGTCCGCAGTGGAAGGGGTGCTGGTGCAAAGGCAACGACGAGCAACGTGGTGGCGTAGCAGCAAATCAAGAGTGACAGGGCAGTGGTTGGGAAGCATCACCTAATGCTGGTTGTAGCTAGCCTCTATGGAGATGGGCAACTATAGTAGATCTGATGAAGGTCTGGAAGCTCCTGCAGCTGCTGAGGAATAGTGAGGGGGGAGAAGGGGCCGGGGAGGTGATGAGGCAGAGGAGTAGAGGAGAATATGGAGGAAGATCTCCGCACCAGAGGTGAGGAAGTGGGAGAGGTAGATGAGGAAGAGTCAGTGGTGGAAAGGGGGCTAGGGAGGCGAGAGGGCCAGGAATGGTGAAGATGGATCTCAATCGATCGATGAGGAGGACTCACATTCTACGGGAAGGCGGTGCGGGTGGTTACGTTAGCGCGGGAGGATGCGGTGGCAGGCGAAAATGTTTTGGGGCAATTTTAAGGAATTTCTATTTTTATTCTATAATTATTTTGAGGCAATTTCAAAATGCCCCTATACATGGTTTTACATAAATAATAAACTTAAAATATTTTAAGGGCACTATTAAATATAAACATAAGCACGCAAAATGAGGTAAGATGATACCTCCAAGCATCCAAAACCAGAGTCTCGATCCCTACAGGATAATCGAGACACTCACGAGGTCATGTGTCAACCACTGGGCCACAATTGGGTTGACCAGAAATCATAATGACCTATGAAATAACACAAAACACTGCTCGATATCATAGCACTTTCGAACACACTATAACACGGTCACAACCATCATAGGACATCCAAGACATCCACGGATAATAGGCTAACCAAGGGGTCGAAGCCAAGCCAACGAACACGGAAGAAACATCAAACATATCTCGGGATGAAGCCACTCTTCCGGGATCCCTCGACACACATATATGACTCTCACGGAACACCCAAGGCATCCACCGAGTCAAAGGCCAACAAGACACTAAATCCTGGGTTCACCAGAGCTTGAGACAACTCAAATAATATACCAAAAATAGAGAACATTAATGAGCCTATAGCCTACGTTGTGATGATTAATGCGCCCATACAGAGGGTCACGATGTCACCATAACGCATCCAACTGCAACAGTGCATCAACGCATTAACGCGGTGCACACCTTGGCCGCAATAATAGACACGGCCAGAACCGTGAGCGTGATAACAAGAAAGTCACAGCCAGAACCTGGGTCACGATAACACTAACGCGGTGCTTACCTGAGTCGTGTTAACAAAGGATCACGCCCATCACATGGGATGCGTTCCCAATCACCCAACTATTCATCTCCCTCGATGAACGTGACCACATGACACAACACATCCCTTCTGAGAACGCGCCCCTTGAGAGTTTCACGTTAAAACACCGAACCCAAAAAATAGGAAATTTCATTAAACTCTCCATTCCACACCCAAATCGTCTCCAGAACAAAAGGGAAACGTCTGAAATTACAATAGCAACCTTCCACAAGCCGGAAGGGGCCAACAAACCACAAAACGATGATCAAATAGGCGATTTCCATAAATCAACCCAAAATGACTCATGAGGGTAACTGGACTCCTACCGGCCCCGAATCACGACCAAATCTAGTCAAACCTGAGACCTAGGGACATGACTCTAATAAAAGGGAAAATACATCAAAATGACTCAACTAAAATGCTCAAAATAGATAAAGGGACCCAAGTGATATGAAGCTCAAGCTCAATCCAATCTCGTGTGTGTGGACCACCCGAGCCAGAGGGAGGTGGTGGTGATGCCTCCATCATCCTATGTCCCCACTACTACCCCACTTCGGGTCGTTGCCCTTACTGCCCCAGTCATATGAAACCCCTTACCTGCACCTACTACTGTGCCCAGGCTAGAGTACACTCCGCCAGCCGATAGGAGAGATGACAAAGGAAATGGAGTCCTTCCTAACACCTCCCAACCAGCCCCTGTCTCAGGAGTTCATTGCTTTAGGTGCCACAACCTAGGGCATGTTGCAACCAATTGCCTCACCTGAGCTTTGTTCATCACTGACCCTCAGCCTGTGGAGCTTCCACCTCATGAATGAGAAGACATTGAGAGATATATGGCCGATCCTAACCTCATCACCCAGTTCGAGAAAATAGATGCAGGATTTGATGGCACGCATGTCGAGTCCATGCAAGTGGGAGATATTGTCGAGAGTTCTAGCCAGGGAAGGTTGGGTGTAGTTCGTTGCATCTTAACACACCCCCAGGAGGACGACTGGCATCGAACCTCCATCTTCTAAACCTATATCATGGTGAAATCTCAACCTTGTAAGGTGATCTTTGACAATAGGATATGTATCAATGCAGTCCCTTCAGACTTTGTCTCCCGTCTAGGTCTCCCTATGCACCCTCATCCTAAGCCATACAATGTGACTTGGGTTGATGACACTTCTATCCCAGTCACCATTACATGCGTCATTCTCATTCAATTCTAGTCCTACCAAGGATAGATTTTATGTGATGTAGTGCCTATAAAGGTCGGGAGCATCATCTTAGGACGGCCATGGATCTATGATGTAGACTTTACTACATTTGGTCAATCCAACCAGTGTTCCTTCTCATACAATGGGAAGAAGATTCAGTTGTACCCGACACTTCCAAAGGTGACCCCGGGAAAGAGTTCCAGGTTCTAGGCGATGCATGTGACCCTTTTCCCCCTTTTGCCTTGCTTTCCTTATTTGTATAGCTAATGTTCAAGTTCATGTGATTGATGCCTAATCTAGTCCTCTCCATGTTGTCCATAGTTCTCTTGCCTTAGTTGAAGCACTTTACCATTGTTTATTTCATTTGTTTGTTGCTTCCTTTTATCTTTTAACATGGTATTGTCCCAGTTGTTTGTCGCTTCGTTTTGTCTTTGACATGTTATTATTTTCTAACAAAAATTTGGCAGCATCTCCCCTTGACCTGGATGGTAAGGGGGGTAAAGGGAACGCACCCACATGGAGTGGCGGAACCCAAAAATCTGATGTGCGTGCCAAGGGCGACAACACCTTTGATAAAACTTTGGAAAGTCTGGAAGAACCGATGAATGGAAGACACCTCTAAAACTGGCTGAGGGTGCACCGAGTAAAAAGGGGTGACTGTCGTACCGGATAGGAGGGCTGAGGGAGGTGTGCCGGGCTGGCTGGCGCCAAGGAGTGTACCGGGCTGGGGCGGCCAGGCAACGTACCAGGGAAGGAGGAGTGAAGGGTGCACCAGGCAGGAGACAAAGGGGGCTGTGCCGGCTGGAGAGGTTGGGAGTGCGCTGGCCAAAGGGGGGGTGGTAGGTGTACCGGGAAGGAGCTGGGGAGGCTGTATCGGCCTGGTGGTCTTCAAGGCTGTGCCGAACTAGCCAACTCAAGGGTGCACCGGGCCAGGATTATGAAGGTTGTGCCGGGTAAGGAGGAGGCTGCGGTGCACCAGGCTGAGACGGCCAAGGGTGTACCGGACTGAGTTTTCCAGAGGGAATGGGGGGGCAACAGAAGAGATGGGTCGAAGGCATTGTTGGCCAGTCCAAGAGAGGTGTCGGTTGGAGAGGATCACATGGGTGCTAAGGGGGAGATGTTAGGTTTGCAGGACTCAGAAAGAGGGAAGAGGAGCTCCTCCCAAGCCAAAGAACAAGTGTGGGAGAAGGGACCTTATCAAGGGGGCCATGGCAAGCCGATCTCACAAGGGGAAAACATCGATACTGGCAAATCATAGATCGCTGGAGAGGTCATCCAGAGAGCTTTCCAAGAGAGGTGATTTCGTCATCGTCCGAGCTCCGAGCTGCCCGTGAGACTGAATCTCCCTCGACTACACAGTTTTACCCTGGCAAACAACCAGAGGAGGATTCCAGGAGCTTCCACGGCCACATTCCATAGCTTCTGGAGGAGCCGCTTGGCCGAGAGTTTCTACTACCAGTCGACGTCCATCAGTAAAAAGTGGAGTCCCGTTTGGCATCTCGAGGAGCATTTTTAGAATTTTCTGCCCCAGGTGCGCTGAACAATCCAGTCAGGGCCTGAACCGACCCCCTTTCACTCAACGGGTTCTATATCTCTACCCCGACCTCCCATGCTGTTCTTCCTAGTTGCTACTCGAATAGGACTTGACTACGGATGCACTCGTCTTGATCCCATCTCGGCCTTGGCGACTTCATCCATCTGCTGCAGTATCCTGCGTCTAGCTCGAGCCATAACATAGAGGTCCAGATCTAGAGTCTGCCATGACTAGCGACGACGCCGGACAATCCCACAAAAATTCAGGAGCTTTCCTAGGTCAGTCAGCAAAGGTTTGGCACTAGTTTCAGCGTCTTTTGAGTTTGGTAAAGCCCGTGGCGGCATCAACAGAAACTATCTGTCTGGTGGTTCCAAAAGTAGGTTGTACCGGTCGAGTAGCCATTCGGTACTCTTAGTAGTCCTCTTCCCCACCCCACCTTGTCGACTTAGCGCTCCTCCCTATGTGGAGGTAGTTTTGATGTAATCCACATTCCCCACCCCTTGTCCAACCCTCCTGCAAGAGGAGTAGTGCTTGTTTAATCTGAATAGGGGAAGCTACATTGGTGCAGTGTGCGGGGAACCCACACTCCCCGCTCACCCTCGTCTCCGACCAGGATCAGCATCTTCACGCTGATCAATTGAGCTTTGGGTCACTCTCCTCTATTGATTTTATCATTGCTTAGCTTAGTATTATTTCTGGTTGCCCGTCGGATGGCGAGTGAGTGCCCGTTCCAACTTTCCGTACATCGAGTGACAATCTACAGGAATTAAACAGTTTAAAAGGGGCCGCTCAGAGATTAAACGGTCGGACGATCGGCCGCGTTATAGACCTAAGCGGTTATAACTGGGCCGTTTAATTCCAATGCCCAAAATAGTTCAACGGACTACACGGTCAATAGTAAGCCGTGCAAGGGTTAGGCGCACTAGGACTAGCCACTCAATGGGATGAAGGACCCCCCTAAACGGTCGGACGATAAACCATTCTATGGGTTGGACGGACCACCTTTGGCTGTTCATTTGTGCACCGCCCTACTGTTCAAAGGGTCTACACGGCTAGGAATATGTCGTTCTTGGTTTTACACGGTCCATATTGGACCTTTCAAAGGGGTTTAAACGGTCTGGAAGATGATCGTGCACTGCGGAACGGCCACGGGGTGGACCGCACCATTACCGCAGTGATGAGAATGAGGAATCCTCGGTGGAAACCCCTCCCGGTAGATACAAATCAACGGGATACAAATTTCTAAGCTAACCTGTCAAGCCTACCGCCCATCTACAACCATTCCACACCATCAAAACTTAAATACGATGGGCATGCAACAATTTTTACAAATGAAAACATAATACAATGGCCATGGTATTTTGCACAGAAATCAAGAAAATGATAGACTACGATGATGCATGGGGTACTGGGACAACCCTAGTGAAGCGAGGATTTCATCCCCCTACCTCGATCGCGACGAAACTGGCATTCTAGTGTCGAACGAACGAGGGAAGCCACGTCGAGCTCTCTCCCATACACGCCTCCATGCTCCGCGGATCGAGGCGAGGTTGGCGTCAATGCGATCCTAGCGTCGCGAGCAACCCGATGACGTCACATGCGCCTCCTTCCATGACCCGGTCTGGCCGCGCCACCCAGAGAGGGGGGAGAGTGTCGCGTGAGAGAGAGACAGAGACAGAGAGAGAGGAGAGAGAGAGAGAGAGAGAGAGAGAGAGAGAGAGAGAGAGAGAGTGAGTGAAAGAGAGAAATGGGGAGAGAGAGAGGGTGCGTGAGTTATAAAAAAAATTATTATATTTAGTCAAAGGCAAGCCGCTCATCCTTTACATAGCGGCTACCGAATACTCACTGGGGGCAATGCTCGCCCAGAACAATGATGAAGGAAAGGAGTAGGCTATCTACTACCTCTGCCGAAGACTGGTAGGGGCGAAAGCTAAGTACACTCCTATCGAGAAGGTCTGCCTCGCCTTGATCTTCGTGGTCAAGAAGCTGAGGCACTATATGTTGTCCCATGAAGTGAGCTTGATTTCCAGGGCCGACCCCGTCAAGCATATTCTCTCCCGACCGGTTCTGAAGGGATGCCTCGACAAGTGGGCCATACTGTTGATGGAGTTTGACATTACTTAGTGCCGCAGAAGGCCATCAAAGGGCAAGCCATCGCAGACTTCTTCACAGCACACCCTATTGACACTCAAAATATGATGACCGGCGATCAAGCCGCAAAGGCAAATAACATGATTTATGGGAGCACAAAAGCTGAAGAAAAATAGACCGCTAAAGCCTCTCAAGCTGCCAGAGCTTCGAGCCACCTAGAATGAATGCCGAGAACCTCACCTCAGGAGAACCAACATGACTCCGCTACCAACCGATAGTGTGACCAAGCCTGCCCAATGATCCGGTGTCGACTCTATCACGATGTTACCCTACGCCGCCACCCGACCAAGGACGGTGATCTACCCGGCGGCTTCCCGCCCCAATGAAGACTCTCCTGAGGAAGAAGAGGGTCATCGGCCCTTCACAATGGGAAGCTGGAAGCCCTGGCAGTAGAAGGACTCAGACACCCAACATGGGTTTGGCTTCTTGTGAAGGTGGGTCTGTCAGAGGCCAAATGACCGCCAGTCTAGGCAGAATATCATCCCACACGGGAGTTCTGAGTACGAGTCGGGCCGAGCCAGAAGCACAAGCCATGGTGGCGAAGGTCGTGTCAGCAGAAGACCCGCGTGCTTGAACCAAATATACACGGAGCCCAGACCAAGGTCGTATGGCAAACTGAGAGCTTCGTCAACACCCTGCCAAGGTCTTTTAGGAGTCGTGGCATGAAGAATTGTGAACGGTGACTTTCGCACTCTCGCGCTCTCACTCTCTCTCTCCCGTTCTCTCTTGTTCTCTCATTCCCTCGGCTCCGGCTGCAGACGGAGGCGATCGCGGGTGAGCTGACGACGCCGGGATGCTGCTGAGACGCGTGATGGAGGCGTGACATTGGCGCGATCCCGTTTGTGGATTCAAAGCTGACGTGGGCAATTCGCGTTGTGATTTTTAACGCGGTTTAGTCACTTCGGCACTCGGTTTCATCGGTGGAGGTAGGGAGACAGATCACCACTTCATTCTACGCGTTTCCCCTATCTCTGTGCGCAGTTTGGTGCCCTATCGAGTGAGATCGAGCCAGTTTAGGGAAAACTATTATTTTTGGGGTTTGTAGGGTTCACCGAAAAATGATGACGGTTTGTAGTATAATTACTGTCAAAAGGACCGTCGGGATGTCAGGATCCCGTACCCGCCAGTTTCATGTTGATCGGTTGTCATTTGGGGCCGGTAGGAGTCTAGGGACTCCGGTGACCCGACTTGGGTAGATTCGTCGGAATTGCCCCATTTTCGCGATCGGATGCGTGCATGTGCCGTTTTTAGCTCCCAGACGTCTTTTGTGGTCGTGTGGATTTGTTTCCCCTGCGCTTCGGCGTGAATGGGGCGTGGAACGGGCTGATTCGGCCATTCCACTATTTTTCTCGCCGGTTTAGTGTAACAGTCGTACCAGAGATCGTCACACAGTGTGACAGTCCTACGATAGACCGCCATAACCGTTGGTCGTTTCGGGTTCTTCGAGGCTGGGTTGGCGTGACGAACCAATATAGGACCGTCACATGACTGTACCGCGCCAATGGAGGTGCATCACAATCTGGTCTTTCCTGAGGACTGTGTCTGTCAATTCCTTGAAGATCGTGTCCTCCTCAGAGAGCGTGTCAGTCAGTTGGCTCTGACGGACCTCCCCTCGTGTGGCAGTGTTTTGTAACGCGCCTCCTTACGGCCATTACAGTTGTTTGACTGATGTTTGGCTGGGTGGTGTTGCTGTAACGCACCAACCCCCATGCACTAGGGTTCTGTAATGCGTCCTCCCGACGACGAGAAGGTCTCCCAAATTTTACATGCTATAGATCATCTCACCCCTCAACAAATTCAAGCCCTTAAGGTCGTTGTTGAGGGTGCATCTCATCCTTCTCACCCTCCTTTCACTCCCATTCGGGTGGCCCATCACCCGCCTCCTCTTCTGATTCATACTCCTCTTCGGGTGGCCTGAGGGCAAAAATTGCCACCAACCTAGCTGAGGTGAAAACCCGAAAGGGCACCTCAGGCAAAATTGGGTAATCCCTCGGTGTGAAAATCCATAAGGGCGCACCGAAAAAAGCTAAAGGGGGCCAGCTCTAGCGAAAACCTACAAGGGCGGTAGAGCTGGTAAAGAGAAAATAAAAATCCTCTTCCTCTCTACTCCTCATTGATGAAAGCCGTCAACCGCGACATCCCACCGACGGTGAGCTAAGCATCACTGCACAACAATGGTGGCCGCTACACCCTCCAGGGTCGGTCATCCCCAATCCCCAGTCCCAGAATTCAGCTACACACCTCAATGGTCAGCCGACCAGTCCTAGTCTTCTAGCTACTACGCCTCAGCAGTCGGCCGGCCAACTCCACTCCCAGTCTTCCGGCTACTACGCGTCAGAAGTCAGTCGGCCAGCTCTAGTCCTGATCTCTAGATACAACACCTCAGCGGTTAGCTGGCCAGCTCAAGTTCTAGTTCTAGTTCTAGTGTCAATTCTAGCTCCAGTCTCAGTTCCAACTCCAGTTCTAGTCCCAGTTCCAGTCCCAGACCCAATTCCAGCCCCAGTTCCTATTCCAGTCCCGGCTCCCTGCTACAATGCCTTCCATGGCCAGCTGGCCAGCCTAGCTCTAATTCTCCAGGCCAATGTGAATTACATTTTCGGCTAACAACATGCCAGTAACCGGTGCGCCGGTACTCGGCATATAACTGACACACTCTAGAATCAACCAGCAACCCTAACAGTACAGGCCGTCACACCTTTATGGGTTGACCCCGGCCCCCAGCCCCCAGTAACATAGGCCAACACCCCCTGAGGGGTTAGCCCTAGCCACCAGTTCTCAGTGATTGACGACTGGCGGCGACACATCAGCCACGTGATTGGGTCTGCCAAGCCCGTGGAGTTCTTGTCCCAGATTGAGTGCACCCGCACTCTACGGGACATTCGGGAGGCCATGACAAATGCGGCCCAGGTGCTGGCACTGAAGTCAGAGCAGTTGGTACTCCTGCCACCGATCCCCTTTAGGGCTCCAGGTACAGCCTTGCTTGGGATACTCCATCCCTTTTTCTTTTATTGCTTTCTGGTTATGACACTATCATTGTATGATGCGGTGTCTATTGATAGGTTCGGCGACGGAGGGGGATAACCCCTCTGGGGATGCATCCTCGGGGAGTGGGGACGAAAGTTTACAGCCGAGGCAAAAATGCCCCAGAGTAGAGGTCACGGTAACCGAGACTGGCAAGTCTTCTGGAGGGCTCGAGGATGGTGGGGCAGTTGAGGTAGAGACATCTCTGAGTAAGTGTCACTTTGCCTTCTTTGCTCCTGGTCAATTTAGCCATGGTGGTGGGCTAATCATGCTTTGCTGGGTTTGTGTCTTGCAGCTCCCGTAGAGGCTAGGGCGGAAGTGACCTTCTCGTCCCCTCGGGAGGAGGGCCCTCCTTATGTGGAGGGAGCTGAGTGCGAGATTGACATGGAGAGTTTTCTCCGACTGATGGATGAGGTGGCCCCCAACCTCAAGACCTTCCCCAACTTTGAGTCGTGGGAAGGCGCAGGAGGAGCCCATTCAGGTAAGGGCTTGTGATGTCGCATGTGAGTCGTGACTTTACTTGCTTCCGATCACTGATGCAACCATCCAGATTGTGCAGAGGAGGCAGAGGCATCGGGGCCAAGGGCCCGACTAAGGCACTTGGTGGAGAGCCTGGACAGGTGGGAGAGCCAGCACCCACAGCGGCTGGGAGCTATCTGGGTAAGTGTCTAATTACTTTGGAGGGAGCCTTCTTGTTGCAATCACACTTATTGATTAACTGAAGTTGTTGACTTGGTCTGAGTGGCTTGTCTGGCAGGTGAGGATGCGGCGGCCACCCTGGAGATGATCCAGGAGCTCTGAGGGCCGAGTTGGTGAGAGGGCAACTGGAGTTGGAGTTGTAGAGGTGGCCCAGATCTTGTAGGCAGACGGTCTGTACACCTACGATCAGAGCAGAGGTTACCCCATGGAGTTTCCCTTGGACCACCACCTTTTCGAGTTTATCAGGAGCTACGTCCCTCCTAGCATGGAGGAGGATGACTCACAGATTCCGGGAGCCCGTCGCCGGCTTGAGCGGGCCATTTTGATAGGCAGGGACAGCCTGCACAGCGTTGCATTCTACAACTATCCGAGCTTCTCTGAGGACTACTAGAGGTAGTGTCAGTTTCCCAGTACTGAGTGCCTGGGGTTCTTTAGCCGAGCAGAGTAGTTTGGAGTCAGAGTTAGGTCGCTAGGCCCCGCCTCTTGGGATTTACACGGCCACCACCGTACCGAGACAGAGGGGATAGCCGGGCTGGTGCTGGAGCCTGTAGGTCTGCAGTATGCTGGGGAGGGTTACGACGACCCCAGCATTCTGGACGGAGTTATACGGCAGACTATTATCAGCTGGTATGGCCGCTGGGCAGTGATCCCATCACATCGATACCATCAGGGGGCCACTGAGTGGTTGATGGGGATCATGCACTATTACAGGGTGTTGTTGGACAAATCTGGGATCAGGTAAGCAGTGATTGCTGCTTTGTACGCGTACCCCTATTACACTGGCTGCTACCGGGACTGCTGGAGCGTTTTAACCGCCAATGGAACACGGTGGCGACAGCAGAGGGAGAGACCTCGCTTGACTTATGGTCTCTATTTTGAATTTTTGGGTTGCCGATCAGCGGCGAAGGGTATGAGGAGGTGGTACTAGATGACCTCCATCGCAGCCATACCGACAGACAGGGGCGATACTAAGTATCTCACAGCTACCGGTATCTTCTGAAGACTTGGAGGGACTTGGCCCTAGCTGGGAGAGATAGGGCTGCACAGACTCCTAGGGTGCCGCTGAATGTGTGGGTCCGCCACTACTATAACAGGCCCTTCTGCTTTTATCAGGAGTTTGCCAGGGACCAGACTCTGTGGGCAAGCAAGCAACTCACGGACCGATAGCTTCACTCGAGCGGACTCACCCGCTAAGCGCACACTCGTGCCCGTAGGCAAGCCAATGATGGTGGTGAGGGTCCGGGGTGGGACCTCACGGCTTTGGGGGTTGGCTAGCTTGGTAATGAACCTCCAAGGGTCCAGGGATGCCCACTCTCACAGGCGGCTAGCACGCCGGGGGCGTGGGATGTAATGGTTCCTCACAACTCACCCGTGGTAGTCACTCAAATATCATCGAAGTCGGGATCAGGTGCTCTCTCACCACCGATAGAGCAATCAAATGCAATACTAAACTAAGCAAAGAAATCCCAGCAATAAGAAGTGTTTAGGAGCTCACCTGATCGGCATGAATACATCGATTCCGACCGGAGACAAGGGCGAGTGAGGAGGCGTGGGTATGCACCCGCTCGCCGCGTCGGTGTCACTTCGACCTGCTCAAGTTATTACAACACTACACCTCTCACAGGAGGGGAATCTTGGGGTGGGTGTTAAATTACTTACACCCAAAACTACCTCCACGCAGGGAGGGGCCTTCAGCCGGCCAAGCGGAGAGGGAAAGAATAGAGCGAGGACTTTCAACGAATGGCAGGGTCGGTTCTGTCCTCTTTCTGGAATAGGGGACAGGTAGGCAATGTCGGTGCCGCTGTGACCACTCCCGAACTTAGTTTTTGACGAAACTAGCGGCCAACTCTTTGTAATTGGACCAAGGTCTTGACTAATTTTTTAGGAATTCCCAGGTTGTCGGTGCCCATCGGGGAAGAGCCACGAACAGGGTCTCTGCTTCCTGGTTCTGACTGCTACAGAGCCACAGTAGCAGGAAGTAGAGGCCGCCACAAACACTCCCGAACTCAGAATGGAGTGTGGCTGGAGTCGATGGAATCGTTGTCACGTCTAATTCGAAATGTGGCCCACGGAAATAGCAGCAGATGTCAGAGTTGACCAGAGCAGCCCAAATAGTGACATGTGATCTGTTCAGTCTGAGAGGGGATAGAACAGCGCACCCTGGGGAAAAAATTGAGAAATCACCACGACGCGTCCAATCTTCGGTGGAGGTAGGGGGACGGTTCCCTAGCTCGTGTATTTTATTTCCCGCGAGTTTCGTAGGCCATGGTGAGCCGAGCGGACTATTTGGGGCATTTTGGAAAAAATTCATATTTTAGGGCTTGTGCAACGATCCGTCGATTCTTCGAGTTTTTGACCGATCTAAGGGCATAGATGCATGCTAGGGGTGTCGGGGGAGCTTCCCCCTTATTTTCCCCCTCATCCGTGGATGATCGGGGAGTGGAACGGGTTTTTGGGGTTCTTCCTATCATCCCGTTCTCGGGTGGGTGTGGCGGCCCTTCCAGAGACCACCACACTCACTAGCGACCCAAAGTAGGCACGCCAGATGCCCTGGCGGCCTAAGGTGGGTGCGCCACCTGTTACTATTTTATCGGCAGGGGTTTTCATCGGCTGGCGGCCACACGATAAACTACCAACTGCTGTAGCGGCTGTACCTTCGGTCGCTACTTTTGGTTTTGACCGTTGCACCTCGGGGCGTGAGTTTCTGACCGTTGGGGTCATGTGCCTCTCACGGCCGTAGGCACGAGCGCTAGAGGGCTTCTGGCGGGCCAAGGTTGGTCTGCTAGAGCGCTGTGGTGGCCTGAGATGGGAGCGCCAAAGCCAATGTGGCATGTCTTCTAGCGCACCAAGGTTGGGCCGCTAGAGTCCTTGTGGCGGACTAGAGTTGGGTCGCTAGAGACTGTGGCGGCCCAAGGCTGGACCGCCAGGCGATTCTCCATGTTGCTGTGCTTGTTGTGCGTCGTATTGGTCCTCGATCGACCCGGTTGTGACCCAGTGGTTGACCTTCGGCCTCGTGAATGTTCCGGACATCGTGAGACCTGCGTTTGTGTTTTGGGGGTGTCCGGAGGTGCCGCGTTATCTCATTTAGCGCACCCGTGTGTTTAGAGGGTCCGGGTGACCCTGGGTGTGCTTTGGGTTCCGTGAGGTACTCGAGTGAGTCCTCGCGAGCCAGTGTGTGTGCGGAGGTTCCTTCCCGCACGTCGTGAGGTTTCCAGGTCGGTGGGCCTTGCTATTACAACAATACCCCCCGCCAACTTACCGCGAAGTTGGATCCGCGAAAGGACAAGGGAAAGTCTACCAACGTCCGGATCACACTCCACACTCCTCCAAAAATCTCCCACTTGGAGACTGATCTTTAAACCAGCAAACAAGTCTTGTAATCCTGGCTCTTTCCATGCTTCAGAAACTCAATGCGGCACCTTCAATCTTCATTAGCCATGGATGCCAACTGAGGCCATGCATAGCCTAAGTTTTTCTGTAACCACCATCTTTGTCAACATGTCTGATAGGTTTTCAGCTCCACGTATATTTTCAAGTGACAAAGTCCCATCATCTAGTAGTTCTCTAATGAAATGATATTTCACCTGTATATGCTTTGTCCTTGCATGAATCACTGGATTCTTTGCAAGATGGATTGCACTCTGACTATCACAGAAAAGAATGCTACTCCCTTGTTTTCTGCCCAACTCTTCAAGAAAATTCTTTAGCCAAATGATTTCCTTGCTAGCTTCTGTAGCTGTAATGTATTTGGCCTCAGTTGTAGAGAGAGCCACAATCTTCCATAACTGAGAAACCCAGCTCACCGTAGTTCCACCCAAAGTGTAAATGTATCCCGTTGTACTCTTTCTGCTATCCACATCCCCAGCCAAATATGCATCCACAAAGCCTTGTAAATTTAGGCCACTCAGTGTGAAACACAAACCCATACCTGTGGTAACTCTCAAATACTGTAGGATCCATTTGACAGCCTCCCAATGTTTCTTTCCTGGATTTGCCATGTACCAACTCACTGCTCCCACTATATGTGCAATATCTAGTCTACTACAAACCATAGCATACATTAGGCTACCTACAGCTGAAGCATAAGGAACTTTGTTCATGTATTCATGTTCCTCATTTGCCTTGGGTGATTGCTCCATTGAGAGCTTGAAGTGATTCGCCAAAGGTGTGCTTACTGCCTTTGCATCCTGCACATGAAATCTACTGTTTACATGGAATTTTTGAATATCCACTTTCGTTGGATGAATATGTGGATATTTTGACATATTTGCAGTAGTCAGACTGTGGGTGTTTCTCTACTCCGTCTCAAGTATTCATAAGTTGTTTCTATCGAATCTTTAAATCGGGAGTGATCTATTCAACCCCCCCTTCTAGCTTACTTTCCACCTTGAACTATCACAGCTAGTGCTTGAGCATCAACCTGATGTTTTTAGAAAATATGAATTCATTGACTAGAATCCAGTGAATGACATATATGCATTGACTTGTTATAATCTAGACTCTATATGTGCATCGACCTAATATGATCTACTCTCTATATGTGCAGCGACCTGATAGAGTGTATTGCTGCATGAGCATCAACCTGATGGACATTGTGCTTTTATGCACGTCAGCCTGATAGATACAATGCATGTATGTGCATCGACCTTGCTGGACACAAGGTCCTCTGATGCATCGACCTGATAGAGTGATGGAGCGTACATGCACCGACCTAACAGACTTCATGCGTATATGTGCATCGACTTGACAAGCTGTAAGCATGAATGTGCATCGACCTTACTAGCTGTAAGCATGAATGTGCATCGACCTTACAAGCTATAAGCATGAATGTGCATCGATCTTATGTTCAACGTAATGCTTAGCTGCATCGACCTTCTTGATTGACTGTCTACATGTGCATCGACCTTATGTTCCTGATTGAAGATAAATAGACTTGAAAGGCATTCCCAATTAAGAACAAAAGAACACTCAAATAATTATTATTGAGTAATTTTGTCACAACATGATTCATAGTGTGACATCATCAAAACTCAGGTTCCAACATGGAGAAGTGTCACTCAAGAAGAGCCTTGTGAAAAAGATCCATCTTGACATTTTGCATAGTCGTTTGAGTGCGGATCATGTCAACAATGTAAGTGAGCTGTGCATCATGCTGAGATGCATGAATAGGGACCTGAGAGGATGATGTCGGATCTGCCATAGGGTACCATCCATCTTCTTGGTCTTCAGGAGTTGGCTGTGGGTAGTGATCCTTGAACACATTGACCATGTATTTTATATCATCTGTGATCATCTGCAATTTATTGATGATTTGCCCAGGTCCACTGGATAGGGACGGAGGGAGAAGCCAGAGAGAATAGCGCCCATGACCTGGGCGCTATTCAGAGAAGGGCGCCCAGGACCCAAGTGCCATTTCCAGTCTTGCTATTTTAAAAAAAAGAAAGAAATATGGGAAGGGCACCCTATCACAGGGATGCCATTTCCTAAAACCATGTCACCCTCAAGGGCGCCAATTCCCTGAGAGCCACCTGCCAATCCGGCTGCCATTATGTCTTCCTTCCAGAAGTAAACATAAACAACTCCTTTTCGCTGGCAACACATACCCTTTACCCGACAACGGATTGAAGCACTAATTGCTTCTTTTTCCCTGGGAATGGACCCTCATGTTTTCTTTCCCTATAACTAATTCCCATCCATCTAATGTGAGATGGTGTTTGCCAACATTCTGCTGCTCTCTCTGCTACTCTCGTCTCCACCTACAGAAGAGAGATATCCCTTTTATTTATTTTTTTAGGAATGTACGTGAAGGGGGTATCTTCTTCCAACGTTCTTCTTCCTTCCGCTAGAGCCTTGCTAGAGCCTTGCAGAAGAACGTGAAGCCTTGGTTATTCTTATTACTTATTATTTCTTCTACGTACCTCATTATTCACGCCAAAAAAGGTAGGTGTTCTCAAGATCTAGCCTAACTTAATATAGGGTAACATGCATAAGTAGGAATAGTTTACGTATTAACTAGATGCCATGTGTTCAGCCATTCTAATTTCTGTAAAATTACTCCATGTTTAAAAATTCATATCTATGAAATTTAAACCCTAAAAATTTTGCATGAGCATGATCTTGCAATCCTGCTATTTTCTCTATCTAGCCATATCTTTACTTCCTGATTCTGTGATCTTTATAAAAATCATGAATAGTGACGTATCTCATAGAAATCCTGATCCTCCGTAGAATCTATTAAACTTGTTAATTGCATAGTCTATCCAGCTTGTTAAATCATGCAATCTGTAAGCTTAAAATTATATAGTTGTTAAGCCTGGTCTGACACTCATATAACATGTCCGGTTAAAAAGTTTAAAGGGCGCCCATACCAGGGGTGCCATTCTGAAACGGTGGCAGGATAGCGGGCGCCATTCCTGTTTCTTATTCCCGGGTTCAAAAATCAACTCCCATGTTTAAAAATCAATATCTATAAACTTGAACCCTAATATTTCTTTATTGAGCATGACTTTGAAATCCTCAATTTTTTCGCTATCTACCCATGTCCTTATTTCTGGATTTCGTGAAATTTAGCCTTATGAACAGTGTTTTGTGTCTCGTGGAGCACCCAAAGGGAAGGGTGGCTCTGACCAGGGCACCATTCATTAGAATGCCCCTGGCCAAGGTGCCATTTCACAAGGGGGCGCCCCTGACCGAGGCGCCATTTCAGACTGTGTTAATATACCACTGATCTTATTAGTTACTTAGCCTGTTAAACCTGTTACCTATTAACCTGTTAATTATATACCTTGTTAAGCCTATTAAATCATGTAGCCTATTAAACTTGTTAATTACATAGCCTGGTAATTACATATCCTGTCAAATCTTGTTAATTACATATCCGCCATTAAGCTTTGATAATTCCATAGCCTTTTAATCATATAGCCTGCTAAACCTGTTATCTTGTTAAATACACAGCATGCGAAACCTGTTATTATTACCCTTCTGAAATAGAGACCCTCTGAGAAGGCTCTATTTTAATCTTCTAAAATAGAGACCCTCTGCGAAGGCTCTATTTCTGAAATAGAGACCCCTTGAGAAGGCTCTATTTTATCATATTGACACCCTTCTGAAATAGAGAACCTCTAAGAAGGCTCTATTTTAACATTCTGAAATAGAGACCCTCTGAGAAGGCTCTATTTCTGAATTGGAGACCTTCTGAGGAGGCTCTATTTTTACATAGCCTTTCCAAAACACAATTCTACAATTGGAAAACCATTTCTGAAAATAAAACTATACCCCATAACTAAAGACTCCTGGAAACCTAGTTCTGAAAGACATTTGTGAAAAACTAGTTTTTGGAACTCATTACAGGACCCTGAGAAAAAACCATTTTCCAAAAAATAGGACAAGGATATAGTGCCCCTGACCAGGGTGCCATTCCCAATAGGGCGCCCTGACCCAGGGCGTCATTTCCCTCTGACCAGAAAAAAAAAGAAACTAAAGATAAGGCACCCCTCTTCAAGGGCACCATTTTTGAAATAGAGACTTCATACAGGGTGCCATTTCCCTACAGTCCTGGATTTCCTGGACTTCTGTCTAGCCCTTGCCCTACGATCTTTGGCCTTTCTTTGTTAAAGTAAGCAGTCCTTAACCCTTAAATCCCCCTGTAATGCCATGCCATCTTCCTAAAGCTCTGATTCATGGAAACATCTGCTTTGTCCACAGATTGGACCTTATAGATTTAAAAACCCCTCAAATCAGAGAGCCAAATTTCACAAGACTTGCCTATGTGTCATGCATGTTAAGTAGCTTAGTCATAGATCATCATTTCCATGTGATATGTCCTTGAAGTCCATTCTTGGAAATCTACCTTTCATTCCTACAATGTATAAAATTCTTGAAATTCTATATTGACTAGAAAATGAGAGTGGATGTCGAACAAATATGTGAATGCTGTTCATATAGGGCCCGGTCTGGTCCCGGGAGAAGCACCCGAAAGTACTTGTGCCCATGGGAGTTGATTAACCATGGTGTTTAAGCATTGCACCGAAGTACTTGCTTCCTTGACTGTAGACATTCCCACTCACTCTCTTGTGACACGACTTGCTTGACATGACTTGCTTGGCCCAAAAAAGGGTAATTACTTGTTTGAACGAAATGAATAAACTAGCCAATTCTATTACACGACTTGATATTACATTTGCTTGTTATTGCTTGGTTACATCTATTGGAACTTGCTTGGAAAACTTGTGCAGATACTGGCTTACTTCATGGAAATAACTTGTGCAACTACTTGCTAGCAACTCAATGATACATCTTATTGATGCATTGAATTCATGCGATAATCTCTTTATACAATTCTTGATATCTTGATCATCCATCGTGCATCATTCTATCCGAATTGAACATGTAATTTACTTAAAGATTTGTTAGAACTTGAGATGTAATTCTTACTGAGTGATTCGCTCATCAAGTTACTTTCTAACATTTTTTCAAGAAACTCGGATAGCGACCACCACCCGGCGAGACACCTCGACTGGGGATAGTTGTCGACCTCCTACCGGAGGGATGTAAGTTAGTCGGGCTCTTCCGACAAGTTGCTCAAATCTTCTCCCCACTATGGGGATATCGGCTTGTCGGGTGCATGCCCTAAAGCTTACGTGGCGTGGAGGATCTGCAATAGTTTCTTCTCTTATTGGGGCCAAGCCCCTCTCATTCTTCTTCCTTGCCTCGGTCGGCTCGGGGCGGTGATGGACATGTGCCTCTCGGCGGGTCGGCTGGATCTTCTTGGGGACCCAAACATGTTTGAATTTCTTCGGCCTTGGGGCCAGCTCTTTCTGGCCTCGGCGGCCTTCTTCTTCTTTCTCAGCTCTCCTTCCAAAAAGGGCCTAGAAGGTGTTGCGGGTTGGCACGGCAGTGACCACCTGGTCTGGAATTACTTACATGTCACATCTGTCTAGGAAGATGTGGACGCCACCAATTAAAATAGACTTCCTAGACACTGACAGTCATCTGGTAGTAGGGACAACAACTCTTCTGCGGGAATTCCCCTGGCGGCGCTTCCCAGGCTTGTTGTGGTAAGTGGGGCGAGCCCCCTGAGCCACATGGTGCACCATGCAGCTAATCAGCTGAGTCTGACTTGTTGTCAGGCTCCTGCAGCTTCGGGCATTGTGGGCCCTAGGCTTCATGTCAATCCTTTCCTCGGCCAGCTCTGAGGCCTCAACCTCCAGCATGTCAGCAAAGACTACCCCCAAGAAGTTAGGGAAGCCGACCACCGACAGAAAAGAGCCAAAGACAGTCAGTACTGCCAGGTACCCAGCAGCAGCGTGGTTGGCCACGATCTCGGGGCCGAAAGTCAATGCAGCAAACCCATCAGCCATCGTCAATTTCTGTAATCATAGAAACAAGCAAACGATCAGCATTCTTTGGGAGGGCCTCGGGGCCCATTTATTTCGGTAAAAAGATAAAAGGAGACTTTAGTCCCACCCGGCGTGACAAGACTTGTGGAATATTTTTTATTATTATTATTTATTTATTTATTTATTTATTTACGTAGACATGCCAGTCACGGAGTGACACTAAGCAAAGGAGAAGCAGGGAAGAATAACCCCAACATACTAACAGGAAGCAACATAAATCTCGAGAAACACAGCTCCGAGGCACCTAGTCAGACCCTAATCACGAGTACACGCTTAGGATTGAGCACGACATAAGTGAATACAAGTCCGACACCTCCGAAACAAGGCAGCGTCACTTACGTCTCACTGGAAAAGAGACACGACTGTCACAACACAGATATCAAGGGAAACGAAACGACAGGCACATTGAGCAACAGCTTAAACAAGGAGACATAATCCTCACAGCTGACAGCTCGACAATATCATCAACTCCAGTGCCCAAGGTAACAAGGAACACCTGGCACACAGGACGCCAATGACAGATTCACAGAGAAACAACAACAAGACGGCAACACCAGACCACGAGCACAATCAAGTCAGTCCTCACTCGGATATTACATCTGATCAAGTCACAAGCTAACCCTACCAAGGAAGAGAGTATAGCACAGCTAACCGATAAGAGTTGGTCCACAAAGTGCTAATAACAGACAGACAAAATCATAGAGAAACAACACTTGCAAAAACAACAACAATGGCAGTACTTACAGGATTCTGACTACATACAGGACACAGAATCATGGAACACAACTGCAAGTAGGGTCACATCAAGGCATAACAGCAGCTGATCACACGACGACGGGGAACGAGTCATGCATCGAGCAGCTCACCAATAACGACCCACGACAATGAGAAATGACAGCCAGAATGACAATCTCAAGGGATGCATCTCAAGGACCACGAGTACGCCCTAAGAACACCACACCCAAGAGAAAGAAACGCAGAGCAGAGGGCACTCAATCAGCAGGAATGCTGACAGATTCCCCAATACTCACAAATGTCGATGCCAACACCAGAAAATTACCAGCAACAGCACGGCAACGGATGACATCAAGGCACAGGAAGCCAAGATGAAGTCACATCGAGGAGAACAATTCTCTCAACTGGTGAGAATTTGACAACCGTGATCCTCGACCGATGGGTAACCAACCCACACGCTTCCACTCTTCACAGTAGGAGCATTAGGTTCGATGATAGCAACAAAACTAATGTCATGCCTCTTAATAAGAAGTTTAACTCTGCTAATGGAGGGAGCATTCTGAATGCCCCTAACATTCCAGATGAGGGCCTTCATTAAGTAGATGAGGAATTATCAGCCGAGGTGGACCTACGCAGTCCACTGCGAGTAGTGATACCAGGGGCACGGGCAGGAGGGGCGGGGTCCCTGCCAACAAAATTAGTGTGAACATCATTGAAAGGTATCTGTTGAGAACCAGGCTCCCACCCTGGTACCACCAGAACTTGATGGATCACTGGGAAAGACTTCAGGCTAGTGGCCGAGGATGAAGGGGAATCATGAGCATCACAATGGAGATCATTCTCAGGAGGGATATCAACATCAGCCGCTGCGCAGGGAGGGGCATCTCCAATCTGATCATCAGCAACAGGTGTTGGGAGATCCGTGGCAGCAGAATCTCGAATCCCAAATATATGCGTGGATCGGGAAGGCCAAATCAAGTCCGGACTGACCCAACCAGGTCCAATTCGACCCAACTAGGCTGAACTCCCCAAGTTATAGCCCCACTAATGGGCCCACTTATCTCGAAGCCCAAACACACTAGGATCAAATCTTCCTAGGCGGCCTCTTGGCCCAGAAGGCCGAGTAACGGTCACTCGGGAAAGCCCAACCGGCACCCGAACCCCAACATAACTCTCACAACGCTACCCTCTACGCTCGAGAGAAGCCCAAGCGTCCCACCAAGGGATATTCTATACTCGGACCCCCTACGGACATGGCATAACTCCCGGCGACAGTCTCTCTACCGCTCGAAGATGGGCAATTCAAAGGGATAGGGAAGAAGAAGGGCCCTCCTCCGGGACATAACACACCCTGGTCCCTTCAGATACCTTATCTCCGGTCAAGAGAATGAATAGCTATATAAACTCTAAGAAAGTCCTCCGAGAAGGTAAGGTGATCCTGAGTACTCAACACCACACTCATTGGTGGAGAGCGATCTCGTGCCCCTCACTCTTTCTCCTACTCTCATTAACAAGACAACATTTGGTTGCTTGTGGATAAGCTGACGAAGATGGCTCGGTTGTTACTGATCAGAGTTAGCTGGAGTGTGCCCAAGCTGGCACATCTTTATGTGGAGGGGATCATGCCTTTGCATGGAGTCCCCATTTCTATTGTGTCAGATCGAGATTTGTGTTTCACTTTCGGATTCTGGAGGAGTTTCTAGAGAGCTCTAGGCACCGAGTTAGACTTTAGCTCGGCTTATCATCCTCAGTCAGACAGTCAGTTAGAGAGGACCATCCAGATGCTAGAAGACATGCCGAGGTCATGTTCCTTGGAGTGGCAGGGGAGTTGGATTCACCATCTACCATTGGTGGAGTTTTCCTACAATAACAGTTATCATTCGAGCATTAGGATGGCTCCCTATGAGGTGGTGTACAGGCGATCGTGTCGGACTCCACTTGATTGGTTTGAGGTTGGTGAACATGCTATGACGAGACCAGAGCTAGTGCAGCAGTGTGTGAATGTGGTGCATTTGGTCCGTCAGAACATGTTGGCAGCTCAGAGTCGACAGAAGAGCTATACCGATTGCAGAAGGTAGCCCCTCATTTTTGTTGTTGGCAATCGAGTATTCTTGAGGGTTTCTCCTATGAAGGGGGTAATGTACTTTGGTAGGCGTGGGAAGTTGAGTCCTAGCTATGTTGGCCATTTTCCCATTGTAGAGCGCATTGGCGAGGTTGCGTATCGATTGCAATTGCCCCCGGAGTTAGCAGTGGTGCATGATGTTTTTCATGTCTTGATGTTGAGGAAGTATATGCTTAATGACTATTTTGGAGGATTCCGTTTGGCCCGAGGTGACTCCCGATCTGTATCTTATGAAATTCCCCATCCGTATTAAGGATCAGCGAGAGCAGCACCTTCGGAACAAGATTATTCCCCTGGTTAAAGTGGTGTGGCAATGGCACTCTGGCAGCGAGGCATCTTGGGAGTGTGAGGATGAGATGCGTCAGCAGTTCCCTTACCTATTCGAGTGAGTTTTCCCCCTCTTCTTTTTCCCCTGTGCTTTATTTTAAATGCACTAGTATGGGTAGCTCAGAAACTCAAACACTATTTTCTTGCCCATGAGGTCAAGCTGATCTCTAGGATGGACCCCATTCGTTATCTTTTGAAAAAGTCTGTCCTTTCTAGCAGATTAGCTCGCTGGCAGAGCTTTCTCTCACAATTTGACATCACCTTCGTTGTCCAAAAGGCGATCAAGGGGTACGCCATTGTCGAGCATCTTGCTCACTCTCCAATCCCTTGCACTGATTCGATCCAGGATGAGTTTCCTGACGAGCACCTTACTGTGATCACTCATCTCCCCTTCTGGTCTTTGCACTTTAACAGTGCATTAAATTCTCAGGGCCGTGGCATCGACGCCGTTCTCCTTACTCTCGAAGGAGTAACTATCCCTATTGCTTATCAGCTCACATTTCCTGCCACAAATAATATAGCTGAGTATGAGGCTCTCCTTGTCGGTCTGAAGCAAGCCTATCTCCTAGGCACGCGATATCTCAACATCATAGGAGACTCTCAATTGGTGCTGCGTCAAGTTCTTTCAACTTACCATACTCGTGACCTTAAACTTAAACCCTATCAGGATTTGGTCATGCTCTTGGCTAGGCAGTTCCGTAAGCTTATCTATATCCATACTCCTTGCTCTCAAAATATCATTGCTGATGCATTGCCATCACTTGCTTCTTCCCTTTCTTTTCCTCTTAGTCGTTCCACTGAGACCATTGTGGTCTAGCGGTTAAACGCTCCCTCTCTCCAGGATCCTTGGTTCAATAACCTTAGGAAAACTGTAGAGAAGAAGGCTGAGAAGGAAGAGCTGAAGGAAGTATCATTAACTAAGCTCAAGGAAATCTTGGAAGAAGAAGAACTACCGTAGTATCATGAAATTGAGCAATACTGTAGGGATGGATCATTTTCGGAGACGACCAATGCCGAGCAGCGAAAGGCCATCAGAAGAGTTGTCTCGAGATATACAATTATCGCAGGAGAATTGTTGTGTCCCTGGTTTTGATGAAGACAACGTCTTTATGCTAAAGGGTTGGTTTTGATGAAGACAACTTCCTTGAACACACCATCAGGAGGTGTATCGATGGGGACTAGTTCAGGAGACCCGTCGAGTCATAAACATAGAAGACTCCCTTCAGGGTCCCTCCAGGTCTCCCATGCCCAACCGAGCAATCTTTTCAGTGAATGTGATTCACGCATCTACTCCGTCGGCATCCCCCCGAGTGGATAAGGGAAAAGACACATCTAGTCAAGATCATGCTCCGTCCCAATGCTCTAGTTGGCAATCATGGGAGGATTTGGAGTCTCTGCCATTCTCAGAAGATGAGACCCGAAGGCTCCTCGGCATTCTTCTAGGAGGAAGGGAGATGTTGGTACGAGAGTCCCCGAAGCTTTGTTCCTACCCCGATGTTGGGAGTTCCGGTCAAGCTCGGCCCACTGTACATACGAATCAAGCGGACCAGGAAGCTCCCAAGAAAGAAGCCAAGCCGAGAAATGACCAAGGTCAAACCAGCACATCCCAAGTAACGACTCTTAAGTCAAACAGTAAGCAGGTCCGGCTTGTCGGGTCCCGACAATCAAAAGCTAAGTTAGATACTGAGTTAAGCAAGGGCAAGGAGGCCCAACAGGACGAATCTAAGGCAGTCCCCAAACAAAAGCATGGAGATGAGCCCAAGGCAAAGCCGCTCGAACAGGTGCACGTGCCAATTCAACAACAAACAAAGGATGTGTCGACATCCCGAGGCACTAGCTTTCTGGCTGAGTTTCAAGAGTTGCCCCCAGAGATAGTCGAGCAGGCAATTAAGGCTACTTTCCAAGTCCATGAAACAGAGGCTGATTGGGTCAATGTCACTTCAAAGAGACGCACTCCCCACAAGTCCTACAAAGGGAAGTCTCACCCTGGTAATTTCGGTGCAAGGCATGTCGCCCGGTGGCCTCTAAAGGCCACGGTTCTCTCACAAAGCGATCTAGCATTAGCAAAAAAGCAAGAGAAGAATAGAAAGAAGAATTTGAAGAGAAGATTGAAAAGGCAAGCCGAGCAAGCAATCACCATGGAGGCACATGGGGAATTAACTCCGCTGCAAAGACTCCAGAAGTTAATTAGTAGCTTAAGCTGTAATTGCTCAGCGTGTTTGAGGATTGTAATCCTCAGGTTGTCAAGCTGTGAGGCAGCGGTCCAAGATCTGATCCTGGTGAAGTTTAAGTTGCAATTGCTCAGCAGTTTTGAGGATTTTGATCCTCAAGTAGCAAGCTGTAACGCTCAGCAGGATTCCTCACTGGTTTTGTGAGGAGGGGGACGTAGATCTCCGCAGGGAGATCGAACCACCTTAAAAATCTTCTGTTCCTGATTTGTGATTTTTCTGGACGCTAGATGATTGCATAGGCTCGTGATTAGATCATTTCGATCTATTTCTTCTTTGGTCTAGAATAGACTCTATTCCGCTGCGAATTATTTTTAAATTAGTCAAATAGATCAACCTATTCACTCCCTCCCCCTCTAGCTTGATCTCCGAGTATTCCAACAGCACTGACCTTGTTTTGAGGCTGGGCCGACCTCATGCTAGCCCATTCAAGCATTGCACCTTGCCCTGGCCCAGGCAAACACTACACCGACCTCATGCTGGCCCAGGCAAACACTGCATTGACCTTACCTTAGCCTAACTAAAACCTGCACCGACCCAACCTCCAACTGCACCGACCCAGCCTCCAGCTACACCGACCCCTCCTCCAGCTGTACACCCATCTCCCTCACTACCTCACCTACATCGACCCCAGCCCCAACCTTGCCCATTGACCCAAAAAAACCTGCACGGACCTTATCAGAGCGTGCACTGACCCTGTCCAACCTTTGTTCTGAACCTGCACCAACCCTTTCTTTGGCCCAACCAAACATGCACCAACCTCCTCTTTCGCCCAACCAAACCTGCACCGACCTCATGCTAGCCAGGGCAAACATGTACTGACCCTAGCCCTCACGTGCACTGACCTTGTGCCCAGCCTGCGCAACCCCTTTCTGGCTCATCTCTCCACACGTGCCCTAAATGTAACAAAATAATAATAATAGCAACAAACTCACAAAAAGGGATAAATGATAATAATAAAATTTATAAAAAATTATGAAATAATAATAATAAATTCAAAAAATAAACAACAGCACTGGACCATGAGCAGAATCGAGTCAATCCTCAGCCGGATAACATGTCTGACCGAGCCGCAAGCTAACCTCACTAGGAAAGGAGAGTACAACAATGCTAACTGACAAGATAATGGTCCATGACAAAGGCACAATACTACGCAGAAACAGCATGACAGCACCTGCAGGATTCTGGCTCTAAACAGCGTACAGAACCGTGGAACACATCTACAAGCAGGGTCACATCAAGGCATAATAGCAGCTGATCACGCGACTACAGGGAACGAGTCATGCGTCAGACTACTCACCAAGGAAGACCCACGACACGAGAAAGTGACACAAACAACGATCTCGGGGAATGCTTCTCAAGGACTACAACAATGCCTAGAGAGCACAACACCCACAAGAAAACATGCAGAGTAGAGGGTACTCAGTCAGCAGATAAGCCGACTAATTCCCCAATACTCGCAACTGCCAATGCCAACTCCAGAAATGGCATGGCGACAGATGACATCAAGGCACGGGAAGTCAAGACAAAGTCACATCGAGAAGAAGCAAAATCTCTCGACCAGTGAGAATCTTACCATAACGATCCTCGACCAGTGGGTAGCCAACCCACACGCTTTCGCTGCGCATCCTTCACAATGCACATAGGCATCATGAAAGACTTCGGCAATCGCATCTCAGCACACGCATGACGACATTGCAACTCATCAGAATCGCAATTAACACGCCACGGATACTGATCCAACAAGCAACCGATCACAAGGAACCTAAGTGCATTGGAAGAGGAGCACCAGCTTCAGCATAAAGCACGATGAAAAATGCTAATCTTAGCTTACTTTCACGTCCTGAAATGATAAATGAGTCCTCTCAACACATCGACCGATGGACACGGCACGATGAACATGGTACGCTATAGCTCTTAACACCATAATGGAGTGCAAAGGTAAGCAGCCAATGCATGAGGGGCAGATCAGACTCAAAATAAGGCTATCCACACTTAAGCAGACATAGGACAAAAGCATCACTGAGGCAACAATTTCCAAGCGAATAAGCATACCTCGAGCAGGTTTTGCTTTCGAAAAACGTACTTCATGCAGTTTTTCGAAAAGCATACCTTGAGCAGGTTTTGCTATCGAAGAACATATCTCGTGTCATTTTTCAGAAACATACCTCAAGCTGCTTTCCAGTTTTTACTTACCTCGAGCTGTTTTTGTCAAAAACTTACCACATGTATTTTTCAGCCTACCCCATGTTGTTTCTCCAAGTTCATACCTCGTGTAATTTTTGCACTGACGAGGAGATACGTCGTGCCAGTTTCAGCCTCATAGTCAGTGCTTGTCCATGTGAACCTCGAGTATGAACAATGTTCATAGCTCGTGCAATTTTTTGTTGACGAGGTCATGTTTCGTGTTGACTCTTCACTTCCATACCTCGTGTCGTTTCTTACCTCGTGGTGTTTTCTTTCTCAATATCATACCTCGAGTCTTGCTGGCACTATTATACCTCTTGAACAAAATTTCTGTCACACCTCGTGCATTTTCCTGAGGTCAGCAACCTTCGTGCAGATCTTCTAGCTCCAAATTCCGTGCTGGCTTCTCCTCTATCACACTGCATGCACTAATTTGTCTACTGCGTGCATGGTTGTTTATGTGTTTGATAAAATGTCTTCGTGTAAACTTTACTTTCTAACATAATGCCTCGATCACATAATCCTTAGATGAACCATTCCTGTCAGCCTAACTGTTCGACAGAATGCCGGGTGCTTTCTGATATTTCTGAAGACATTCCTCCAATGATAAGGTCACGTGATCCAAGGTTGCAGCCCTCTGACACGTGCATCAGAGGTACAAGTCTTCTGGAAGATGCCAAGAGGAAGATCATGGCATCCACACTCCCGATGTCCTACTATAGCAACTATAAATACAACTGGTCATCGTTCAAGACCTGTGCGCTCGAAGAAGAAAGAAACTTGCTTCAAAGAAGAAGAGTGAGCCAGTTCGAGAGAAGAAGAAGGCGTGCTTAAGAGAAAGAAGAAGAGCGCCCAGAGGAAGAGAGAAAGAGAAGAAGTGAGAGTGAGAAGAGTTAGAGTGATGCTACAGTGCAAAGGCCCGTTTCGGTTTCGGTATAGGCCTAAACCGATACGTTTCGGCCGAAACGTATCGGTTTCGGCCGATACTGCCATCCATGCTCCCACGAATCTCCCAAATACAAAAGGCCACAGACAACCCTCTGTCCCAGGAGCAAAGATAAGAGAGAAATGGTCACGTGTACTTTGTCCTACCCCACCACCCCCTAACACCCCAAAAAACTCTCCCATGGGCTCTCAACACTCGCCCCTATACAGCAAAAATGCCATCCGATCCCCTATCTGATTCCCCTCTCCTTCCCAAGCAAAGTACCCTCCACTGCTACCTACCTTCCTCTACCCCATCAGATTGTCGCCTGCTTCTTTAGCCACTTCTGGAGTAAAAGAAGTAAATCATCATCAGGAGGTGCAGCTGTCATTGTGGTGTTCTTTGTCCATTCCTGGTATGTCAAAGCATAGTAATATTTAAAATTTTTGCATCAGAATTTCCTACTGTCTTTTGTCCTCTTTTATTGGAGCTGCAACAGAAGGGAGATCCAGTCATTTGATGGTAGAAGGTGTAAAGATGAAAGCTTTTATGCATCTGATTATTTCTGATTGGAGTAACAAGGAGTTGATAGAGAGTGCTTCTGTTCTGGGGTTCACATACAGAAAAAGGTAGGTCAATTTCATAAATTGTTTACTGGCAAATCAGAAGGGAATGGTGCTAATACAAAAAAAGAAAAAGAAACTGAAGGATCCTTTGGGCACTAAAGTTTGATTCGAACTTCATCCATCTTTCTGAAAGGGTAAGAGCCCAAACCACAACTCATTGGGTTTAAAATTCAGAAAAATTATTATTTTTCCCTGGGATATCCGGAGGACTTAATGAGAATTCCAAATAGTTTGCGGTGCATGATCTCTTGAGGAGGGCAGAACATAAACTGTCTGTTTTTAAGACACAAAGATGGAATTCATAGATTTAGAGTTAATTAAGATGATTACAGGATTCAAGGAGACTGATTTCATTTTTGGACTCAAGGGGTTAGTCGGGCGCAAGGGTGGGGGTGGGGATTCTGGCATTGGAAGTTGGGGGAACTCCATTAATATTCAATTCAACAATGTCTCTTCTGACTGGATGTGGATGTTGTCAGGACTGTTCCTGGTGTGTGCTAAGTGATTTTAATGACGTTAGGATACCATCAGACAGATATTCTGAAAGAAAGAAGACAGCTGGTCTGAAGTTCAACAGGTGGATTGAAAGATAGAGGTCTTATTGAGCTACTTCTGGTGAATAAAAAATCACTTGGCTTAACTCAAAGAGTACCCTCATCAATGTCAAAGATTGACAGGGTGTTCATTGATGATAGGTGGCTTTTCTCCATTTTCCAAAGATATTGGAAGCCAAGAATGGTGTCTGGCCATAGCCCTCTCATTGTTGATTGTTAGAAGAGTGTTTCTCACAATACACCTTTCAGATTGAAAAAGGTTTGGATGCAGCTGGAAGATTTCAACAGCTTGGACAGAATTTTGGTTTCAGCCTGTAACCCAAGATGTTGTTACCAAGAGTTTTGGCCATAAGTTCTTTTTAAGTGATGATCAAACTGTGGGCTAGTTACTAATCATCAAAATCAATTAACTCAAAGTAGTACACACACTGCTTATCAATCCAGAGGAGATCCAACAAAACTAAGTGGACAGAAGATAGTGAATGAAATAAAGAAGAGCACATGGTGCTCTATGGAATGTGATCACCAGAGGAATATCCTCAATATTAAGAGAAGAAGTGATCGTGGGAAAATACCTGGTGGAGTGAGTATGTGGAGTCTACTTCTGCATTCAACCGGCCAGCCGGCTAAGGAGGGTCACTTCTTTTGATTACCCCGAAATGAACAAAGACAAGCAAAGGTGCACCGAATTAGAACGGGTCGTGCAGTATTAACTCTTAATAAGAATAAACACATGCATATGGGAAGCGAACACACATTGTGTGTTTTTGTTAAACCCCTTAAGTGTACGGGTGGGAGTATGAATGCTATGTAGTGAAGTGCATAAAAATCTAGAGAAGGCTAGATGTAACGTGTGTGAGCAATGAAGTGATGCAGTATGCAAACTAAAAAAAACAAAAGAAAGGAGTATCCAGGAATAAACGGAGGAGGTCCTCCACTCAAATGCCACTACAGAGAAGAAGAACTAAGGAGAAGCCTTCCACACTGAACCCAACAGAGAAACCACCGAGCAGAAAGCCCTTAGTTAGCCTGCACTAGATTCTCTTTTCTATTCCTTCTCAGTATCTCTGTGTCTCCTTGTGTGTGTATCTCTATTCTTCTCCTTCTTTTTGTATCTCTATCCTTCTCCCCCCTCGCCGGGCATAAAGGAGCCCAATTTATAGGAGAGGAAACTTAGCTCAGAAAGGATTCCAAGCAAGGAAGGGGATAGACCTCCCCCAAGAAGCAAAGAGATCAAAATGGGCAAGAAATAACTAGGGAAACGAGCCCAGATCGAAGCGAGGATGCAAGGAAAATGGGCATCGATCAGTCACGTCGCCAATTTAATGGGCATCCACCACACCGAACGCTCATTCCTGAGCTTAATTTAGTAATTCTGGACATTCCATAAGAATGGGCGTCTCGACAGTCGTTAATTAATTGGCGTCCACTAACTAAGACGCACATTCTTTAATCAAATTTTAGTAGGAATTATGAATAAGCAAAGAATTAGCGCCTGTTGATGAAGTCACTATTTCTAGAAAATCGATAAATAGCCCATGAATTGGCGTCTAAAATGGTAGTTGCCTATAAAATTGGCGTCCAACAATCTGGATGCTAATTTAAAATAAATCTGAAAAAATAGAAAAATCTTCCTATCGAGCTTACAATGAAATCCACTTTGGGGCATTGCATTGCGACATGAGATTTACTCAGCTTAGTGTCATTTTTAGTGTGTCTATAGCTATCCTATCTTGGCATCCACTTTGCAGGGAAGTGAGATGAAGCGTAATAGAATGGAGTAGAATGAAATGAGAATGAACCGAAAAGTAGATGCTAAGGTGTGATGTGACAGACTAATGACACTAATTGTTGGAAACCTTTCCATAGTTCAAAATGAAATGATCTTGGATGATCTCAAGAAAGCAACAATTTCTTGGACGAAAGCTAAGCTAGAAAACGTGCACATGGGCACAAAGGACATCGTTGGAGAGCGATTACCAGCCAATGTGGACATACGAACAGGAGGCGGATAACCAGATGGAAGCTGAACCGTCGGCTGAACCGACACTGCCTGAGAAGGAGTCTGGGATCTTGCCAAGTCCAACTCCAATGCTGCCGCAGCCTGATACACCTCATTCATATTAGTCACATGAGCGACAATCAATGGTTGACTCAATTCAGCACGGAGACCATGAAGAAACTTCTTAGTCTTTAAAGCTTCGTTCGCCAGCACATGGGGCGCATAACGGCCCAATTTCATGAACCTGTTTTGATATTTGAGCATCGACATTCCTTCCTGGACGAGCTGCAAGAACTGGTGTATTTTATCCATCCGGAGGTAAGCCGGACTGAAAGTAAGTTCAAATGTGGCAACGAACTCAGCCTACGAAATCTGTCGGAGCGGACAAGACTGAAAAGTAATCTCCCATTCCATGTTCCACCATGTCAGCGCCGTGCCTTAGAGCTAAAAAGTGTCGAGCATCACTTTCTCATCTTCCGTGCATTCCATAGAGCGGAACACGCGCTCGGTCACGTCCAGCCAAACCCTGGCGGCATCAGGATCGGTCTTGCCTTCAAAAGTCAGAGGATGAAACAACAGAAATTCTTTCAAAGCACATCCGCGACTGCCAGGTGCATCCTCTTGAGCCAGAATAACAACAGCCGGAGCAGGAGCATCTCGAGGGACACTACTCGCTTCTTGGGGAACCGGAGCTCTCCGACGCTGAGGCGGCATCTTGAAACAAGAAGAACACGGACAATAATCAAGAAAATCTATTAATCATACAGAAAACATCCTAAGCCAGCAATAGACGGCGTAAATGGACTAGTTCTGGACAATAGCTATGCAATTTTGATTCCTTACACGATTCCTCAACACTGCTCTGATACCATCTATAACGACCTAGAGCTCCGGGTACCGATAACCCGATATAACGTCGGATTACCGCTACAAGGAGCTAGAAAAGTCGCCCAAGAGGCTGATGAGGCCTCTGAACTGTTGGAGGAGTTTGTCGAGGGAGCGTATAATGAATTGGAATTACACCACGCGTAATATTAATCCCCGGCATCCCTCGGCCTTATCCCCGTCGTCGACATTGAAGTTCCACTTGTTCTGCTGCGCCCAGACTGGTAGAAGAACCATTATCAGAGCTTGCAGCATCCACACCTCTGCCTACTGCATGAATCAGCCCAATACCCCTTCTTTGGGATCATTCTACCCCGAGTCCTCTTCACAGCAGATGTGGTTTCGTCACGTTTCATCAACGGCATCATCCTCTACAGGCGTTCCCGTGCAACTGCGCCTGGACGGCACCTGTTTCTGAGTGCCCCTTGGCAACGCCGACACTGACTTCTCCTGTGCGAATCGGCCAGAGCCCCCTTCACAAGAGTTCTTCCCCCTCGAGTTGCCTTCAACCCTGAGGTTGTCCCGTCCATTTTTGTCATCAGCACAGCCCGGGGCGTCCATTCTCCCATGGCCGCGCCTGACTGGTGCAACCCAGTCCGCCCAGAACCTACAGCAGCTTCGACAGCATCGGCACGCCTCCCTCTGCTAGTTTTCAGCCCAAGGCGTCTTCAACAAAGTTGCAGCCCTCGGTGACACAAAACCACCCCTGGTGGTCTCGCCCCGTTCTGACATCAGCACCAAAAAATTCACTAGGGCTGTTGTTGGCCTGTCCTGCTGTTCACCCAGAAACCTGATGCCAACCGTCTGAGCGACCACGACCTGTGAGAAGATCTGATGGCCACCAGATTTTGAGGGTTTGTAGTACCCTCTATCTGCTACGTCCACGAGCTGGTCCCGCCACGTTTGGTGTTTGTCAATGAGCGTACCTGCCGACGCACCACGACTGCGCCATCTAGTCCTGCGAGGTAGAACCGCGCAGGCTAACGGCAGTGACCTCCTCCACCTTCCAGTGACATCAGCTTGATATCGGACATGCTGGAATCCTTCAGCATCCCTTAAGCTTCGTCCCTGCATTGGTAGCACCACGATTGGACATCAGAGCATGTCGTACGATCGCTGTTTCGTTTCCCCTCCCCTCGTTCCCCCCTCCTGCGCGATGGTAGTGTGTGTAGTTGATTACCCCCACCCCCGTGTTCCGTATATCGGTTCTCAATTTTCTGTGCTGGACATATTTATGCAAATTCAATGTTAATGATATTAAAATGTCTTCGGTTCTTTCCTTCTGTATTGTGTATCTATATTTATCATTTTATCAGTTACATGATGTTCCAGTCATGGCGTCAATTCTTTGTCATTGATAAATAGAGAGATTGGGATGACATTATGTCTTTCGGGGTTTTGTTAGAAGTTTTAGGAGATGCTTTTTTTGCGTTCTTCAAATTTGATTTGGATAGATTATTCATTTGTTGTAACACATGTACTATTTTGGGTTTAGGGTTTATTTTGGAAAGCTATACATCTTCTTTTAACACTATCCCATATTAGTTCTATGGTAAGTAAATTTTTTAGATAATAGGAATAATGAGCAACTATCTGATGCTTCTGCATCTAAACTTGTTATTTGTCCTTTGTTGTGGCTTTTAAGTAAGATAGTCCCCCATCCTTCTATACTTCCTTACTTTTGCAAACAGGTATATCATCTATGTAAAGAAGGTAAAATTTTCTATATTTTAAAAATATTTCAACTTTTGAACCTAGCATCTTGTATATGACTTTTACCCCTACCTTCATTGGAATGTTGAATACCTTAACTGCTTATAATCATATCTGGGTTTAAAATTTCTAACTTACATCTTACTGAACTATGAATGAACTATGTTCTCTGAAAGGTTTTCCTATAATTCCCTTTTGTTCTAGATAAGGTATGATTTGTTCTTTAAGTTTGGGGATGTGAGAATGTGAAGGGGTGTATTAGGTGTAGTAGGTTTGGTGAGATATTAGAAGTACAATCTGTATCCACTACAGCATAAATGTTATTTCAGAAAGGTTTTGGTAAGGTGTTTCTATGGGTTTTTTGGGTTCCTCTCATCTGACACATACTTCTAGTAAACATTCTTTACATTGTAACCAATAATTAATGTCTGGCCACCAATAATTTTCTTATGTAATCTTCTGTACGGGTTTACCTCTATCACCATAATATCGTATTGTATATAGTTGCTTGCAAAAACTTGCTTCATTACCAAAATTATCAATATGCCCAAAATAATTATATAAATATTTTAATAATTTCAATTAAACACCTAAAAATACCCTAAAATTCTTAAAAATAGCTAAAATTCACCGGACGGAACCTAGATCCGCACCACTAAGGATCCGCTAAACTACGGGTGTTACAGTCTCTCCCCCCTGAAAGAAATTTCATCCTCAAAATTAGACGAAAGGACAAGGAGGAAACCGACAACATGACACACCCTGTCGACCGAAAAAGATAACTGAACGAAACAAAAATTGATACCTTGAAAATAGAAGGTTGACTTTTCACGTGACATGAAGTAGACTCGATGGAGATGGTAGTTAACCACGGCACTATAAAGTTCCAGCCAATCCATACCAAGAATCGCGTCATAGTCGGCTAACTGTAATGCATAAAGCCTCACTGACAGTTTCTGACCACTGACCGTAACCGGAGAATGTTCCAAGCACAGAGGAGTAGACATATAATCGCCAGACGAAAACTCCACGAGCATCTCACAGGAAATTTCATTCACCGACTTCTCAATACGCGCAATAAAATCTTCAGAAATGAATGAGTGGGTCACACCTGAATCGATAAGAACATGCGCTGAGCGATCATAAATTGAAATCGTACCTTCAATTAGATTAGATGCCAACGCCTCCGCACGAGTGATGTGTGTAACTCTGGCTCTCGACGGACGAGTAGCGGTACATGACTGCTGAGAAGGTGCAGGAGCTGGCGGTTGAAACGGTTGAGATTGAGGCGGCGGAGGAAGACGGAACTGTGGCTGCTGCGACTGAGAAGTCTGCGAGAACTGCACCGTCTGCTGCCTCAACGGATAGTTTCGAGAAATGTGCCCTGGCTGATCACAACGGTAACACACAACCGGCAGAGAGCATGACACACTCGGATGACTGCCGCCACACCTGGAACATAACCTCGGCTGAAAAGCAACAAAATCTGGACGCGGCCGAACTGAAAAATTGGACTGCTGGCTTGGATCAGAAAATGACGGCTGATCGAACCTCTTCCTCTTTTTCTTATCTTACAGATCACTCATTCTCTTAGCTTCTTCTGCTTCTCTCAACTCTCTTTTCTCTTTTCCTTTTTCGCACTGCTCCCTCTCTCTTTTTGAACTACTTCTTTTCTTACTACTATCTTTTCTTCTTCTTCTACTCAGACTTTGGCTCACTCTTCTTTTCCTCAACTGCTCACTCTCAGATTCTACCGTCCTCTTCTTGTTGATTCTCTCCCCTCTCTTTGAAGGAAGAACCTCTTCTTTTATACGCTGAGCAGAGCCTCCGGAAGAAGCGTGGACAAAGGGTTTTTGTATCCTATTCTTATATTGGTCCACGTGGCAGTGGGAATAGAAGGTTCCTCTCCTCGAATCATGTGCTTGTCATTCATTCCCTGGAACCACGTGCCAGCCTTCTGTGAACTGGAATGTTCCCTTGTGTGCACGGACTTGATTTGGCGTGGACCTTCTATATGCACTGACTATGCACGGACTTTGGTGAAGAATCCAAAACATGCACGGACTTTCTATGTTGTGCTGCCGTGAGCTGCACGGACTTCGATTGAGAAATGTGCACATACTTAGATTGATGAATGTGCACAGACTTGTTTTGGCGAAAACATGCACAGACTTGTTTAAACAACGTGCACGGACTTGTTTAAGAGAAAATGTGCACGGGCTTGGTTTGAGAGAAAACATGCATGGACTTTGGTTAGAAAGTGTGCACGGACTTTGGTTGAGAAGAAACGTCCATGGACTTTGAATGCGTTGGCGAAACATGCAAGGACTTCGTTTGCATGTATGAGACATTGGCACAGACTCAAAGTGCATTGGAGAAACATGCATGGACTCCATTTGTAAACAATGTGCACGGACTCTATTTGAAAACAACGTGCACAGACTTGAATTGTAAACAATGTGCACGGACTTGAGTTGGACATCGTGCACGGACTTGGAAACGACAATGTGCACAGACTTAGTTAGAACAAAGTGCACAGACTTTGTTAGAAGAAAATATGCATGGACTTTGGTAGAACAAGGTGCACAGACTTCATGTTCAATGGAACAAACATCCTAATGATCACTCAATCAAGCACTAATTTAGGAACAAATGTGGTGACTCAAGAAGTTGCTATCATCAAAACAACATCAGAACAACACTCCATCATCAAAGCCCAGGGGGCACTACAACCCTTGCCCGCATGAAGGTTCTCCTTCAGCACGAAGAAATAGTGAACGAGGTCCAATGAGGCATCCAAACCGCACGAGTAGCAGAGAAAAATAAAGGAGAAGATGAGGGTATAGGAGTTGGAGACCAACTGGACTGGAGCTTGTTAGTAGAATCGAAGCAGCTCGGAAACAAAGAAGTGGAGAGGCAAGCGTAACCTGCACATCTAGGCTAGGAGGAAAGAGCAGAAGGAATCAGAGCGAGTGTCCAGGCTAGACTCATGAGGCTCAGGCGGAGAGAAGTGGTACCACCATGGTAGCCCGTACCGATTCTCCAATTGCTTCACCTCGCCCTCGCTCAATTCACTGCGTAGAGGCTCCGACGGCACCACGAAAGCCCTTGGGGCCCGTTCAATCTCCTACCCCTCGGCCTTGGGATGTTGATTCACCATGGAATAACTAGAAGAACTGGAGGAAGAGGAGGAAAGCACTGAGCTGGATGATTCAAGAGGAAGTGAAAGTTGACGGATCGCCACTGTCGTAATCTCTACGAGCTCCGCAAAGGCCGCTATAACTCTACGCTCCTCCAGACTGCCCTCACGGTGCATGAGCCCCTCACAAATGCAAGAGTGATAGATAAAAACCCTAAGCAATAGAAGTTCGGAATGCAAACACGCACTACACTTATAACCCGACGGGAAGCAGCACGACATTCCAGTCTCCAAAAAAGGGCCTCAACACGTCAATTCGCAAGAATTATCATCATTATAGGCATATCCCCAGGACAGCCACATTGAGCAGCCCCTGCCAAGGAAAAATCCCCATCCAACTCAAGCCACCAACATCTTCCCCAAACGCTACTCGACCGAGCCTAATCCCTAAAGAACCTTTCCGTATCCCGAGCTATTTGGTAAGCCACTTCAAGGGAATCCACATCCCTCATAATTAGGTTGGACTAAGGGAAGGGAATTCAAGTTACACCAAAATACTACCTCCACGCAGGGAGGGGCGTTAAGCCGGCCAGGGGGGGTGGGGAAGAAGACTGCAAGATTGTCGATTGAGGTCACTCAGCCGATTCTGCCAGCTTCAGGAATAGGCTGACCACCGGTCGTTGCTGATGGCCCCACGGTCTGTGGCAAACTCGGATGATGCCGAAACCAGTGCCAATACGTCTCTATCTGGTTCTGGAAGTCTCCAGAATTTTTGGGGAACAGCCCGGAGATGTCACTGGTCGTGGCTGGCCCTGTGGTAGGGCGGCTTTGCTCTGGCTAGTTCTATCCTTGGGGTGCAGCAGTAGGAAGTCACTGATGTCACGAATGCTCCTGGAGTCGGAATGGTTAGGGACCAAAGCCAACGTGTCCGTCTACGAGTCTTCTTCAATCTCCAACTAGGAAGGCCTCCAGGAGAGGTCGGATCAGAGAGATAGGGGGTGCACAGTAGTCGGGTATCAGAGCTGGATTTCTAAGGACTGACCTGCGCACCCAGATGAGAAAATTCAGAACGAGCAGCTCCGACCTCCGAATGTAGTCCCGTCAACTGGGTTGGAAGGAGGACTGGTAGAAGAACGCTCCGGTCAAGCGGCGCACCAAGGGGAGCAGGGATGTGGCCGTAGCAGCTTCTGCACTGGTGCTCTAGTCTTCCCATGGATGCCAGTCGTGTGCTCTGGCGAGAACGAACATCCCGGACAGCCACGTACTCGGATGAAGGCGGGATCACCTCAGCGTCGAAGATGACTTGAAGACCTTTCCGTTAATGTATGGCACTCCTCCAGAAGTTGCCGATTGACATCGGGGCAGGGTCTACAAAATAGGATTCTGCTGTTACTTGCGAGCTAAGTGTGTAGGAGGGTAATAGGTGTAGTGGGGGGTGATGGGAATGTGAAGGGGTGAGGGCTAATGGCTGTGGGAGGTGGAAGGGAGGCTGCTAGGGTGATGGAGGGGTGAAGGGGATGGCTGGGACGCAGCAAGGGGAGGGGGAGAGGTGAGGGGCGGACGTCCTGTTCAATAAACAAGCCCTGCACAAACAATAAAGTAGAATATGAAGCCCTAATAATTGGGCTACAGATTTCTCTGTCCACGGGAATTCAGATGCTGGAAACATTCGTGGATTCCATGCTAGTCATAAAATAGTTGGAAGGAGAATTCGATGTGCGGAAGCAAGAGCTCCTCCCTTACCACTGGCTGGCACTCTGCTTGATGACAAGGTTCTATTTCATCAAAGTCAAGCATATCAATCGGGGATAGAATGCTCAGGTGGATGTCCTCGCAAAGCTGGCTAGCTCTTTGGCGATCCCGCTAGACACGAGCCTGAATGTAACGGTAATTAACCGACGACAGGTCCCCATCATGACAGAGGTCCTGATTGATGAACAAGAAAATGAAGCGACAACTGTAGAGGAAGTCCAACAGCCCGACTGGCGGGAGCATCTCTTATGCTGGTTCTGACACCAATGGCTCCAGAAGGAAAAAGAACAAAGAATGAAGCTCCTACGGGTCAAGGACTCCTACGAGATGAGGAACGAAACCCTATTCCGGATAATGGCAGACGCCCAGAATATAGTCTTGCTCTGTTGCTTGTCTTCAGCAGAAACTCGGCAAGTAATGCTGGAAGTCCATGCCAGATCTACCGGAGCACACCAGGCCAGTCTGCAAATGAAGATTAAAATAAAGAAATTGGGCTACTACTGGCCTTCTATGTTTGAGGACTGCTGCAAGTTCGCTAAGGCATGCCAGAAGTGTCAAGAATATGCCACTACGTCAAGAAGACCACTGGTGGCACTGCATCCTACCGTACCAAGTAGACCGTTTGCTGAATGGGGTACGGACGTGGTAGGGCCACTACCAGCCTCTTTGTCGGGATGCAAATACATCTTAGTAGCTATAGATTACTTCTCCAGATGGGCAGAAGTAGTAGTGCTAAGAGAAGTCACGGGGGAATTGGTCGCCAGATTCTTCCGGCAAAATATAATATTCTGGTTTGGGATCCCCAGTCGAATCATCTCCGACAATGGCAGTCACTTCAGGAACCAGAAGGTGAGATGCTGAGCTTCCTGGACGCCTACTCTGGGTACCACCAGATCAGCATGTACGGGCCCGACCAAGATAAGACCGCATTCATCACCGACCACGGACTATACTGCTACACGTAGCTGCCGTTCAGACAAAAGAACGCGGGAGCAACATACCAGCGACTTGTCAATCATATGTTCGACTCGCAGATCGGCTATAACCTGGAGGTGTATATCGACGACATGCTCGTCAAGAGCCTCCGAGATGCCGAGCACCTGCACGACTTGGCGAAAACCTTCGCCACAATCAGAAGATACCACATGAAGCTCAACCCGGCTAAATGCGCGTTCGGGGTACGGTCTGAGAAATTCCTCGGCTTCCTCATCACCCATTGGGGGATTGAAGCCAACCCCGACCAAATCTGAGCGGTGCTCGAGATGCAGCGGTCGGGGTGAGTCAGAGACATACAATGTCTCACCAGACGCATCACGACGCTGACTCAGTTTCTGTCCCGAGCTGTCGAATGATGCCATCCCTTCTTTTGGCTGATCAAGCAGGCTAATCAAGCACCCGAGAAGAAGGGACAAATCAACTGGGACCAGGAGTGCGAGCAAGTGTTCTAAGAATTGAAGCACTACTTGGCATCACCCCTGGTCCTCGCCAAGCCCCAGAAGGGAGAGGAGTTATTCCTGTACCTATCGATGACACTGAGCACAATGAGCGTTGTGCTCACCCAAGAAGGAGCAGGAATAATGAAGCCCATCTACTATGTCAGCCGAGCATTACAGGGCCCAGAGTTTCGATACTCGCGGATCGAGAAGTTCACCCTCGCGCTCATTACGACCGCTCGAAAGCTACAACCATACTTCCTGGCTCATCCAGTCATCATCCTCACCAATCAGCCCCTCCGACAGATCTTGCAGAACCCAGACGCCTCAGGCAGGCTAGTCAAGTGGGCTATCGAGCTGGGAGAGTTTGACGTCAATTTTCATCCAAGGACGGCTATCAAAGCCCAGGCTCTCACCGACTTCATCGCCGAATGCAATCTACCAGCTGAAGACCTGTCCGAACCAGGACATCGAAAAAAGCCCAAAAAATAGAATCTGACTCTGAAAAATTCCAGAAAAATACCGAGACGCTCCACGCGTCACCACGGACCCAGAATAATCCAGAAACACACCAATAAAGGGTGCAGAAAATTATTATAAAAAGTCTGAAACTCATTCGGACACGATCCGCGACCTATGAAACCAAATCCGAAAATCTGGGGTTTTACAGCCCCTCTCTCCTTACAAAAATTCTGTCCTCGAAATTTAGGACGAAACACAGGACTAAGGGGAAAGGACTCGCCCAACGGAAAGGACTTCACGGCCACAGAACCATCACGCTACAGACCGCATGCCCAACACTGAGGAACACCGCCAAACTAGCACAACCACAGAAGCCCTCTCGCTCCACCACACCAGCTCACACCCGGCCCCGCACTGACCGAGGTACAAGAAACTAACAAGTCCGGCATCACCTCAGCCCCCTCGAGACTTTCAAGGCATAGCACACCTGACACACTCTGCATGTAGAGAACCACATGATCCTCAACGGGAAGACCGCCACAACAACCACTCGGGTCGACAGCTGTTCCAACTACAGGACACCGAGCACGCCCTACAAGAAGCATCTTCTTCACACCTCAGCTCGGATGGCCACCTCACCACCAAGCACCATTGGCCACAACTCTCCGTCGGCCCCACACGGCCAGCGATACATGCTCTCGAGCCAAACGCCACAATACTCACCGGCCAACGCCGATCCCCAAACCAATGCCTCACCGGACACCCACAACACCAGGGGGCACTTTACGGACCACTGCCAGGGCTTCACCAACCAGAAACCACCATGCCCAACGACTAACTCACAGTGCTCATGCACGCACATTGATCCCTCGCACAGCTCCCTCCGAGCCAATGGAACACCACACTCCAGCCAGCTACACCACTAGATGCACCATGCTCCAAACTCTCCCGAGTCTTGCCACAGACAAACACTCCCTCCGAAACCGCCGCAACTCTTGATCGATCTCGAACCTCCTACCCGCTGAACAACCGACGTAATAAACCACCTCTCGTCAGGGTGCTCAACAATTCCAGCATCTTCCTCAACTACACAACACGACGTTCACACGATACTTCTTGCCAACACCGACACCTCTCACTCCTCGGATCCACCTCTAGAACATCCATACCGACCAAGTCAGCCAACCCCCGAGCTCACTCCTAAGCACCGAACACCAGCGCCACACAACCGGTCCAAAAGGCCACGACCTGCCTCAATACCAATCGCTAAGTGGCTCCATTCCAAGCCACACGACACCATTCAAGGGGAAAACTGGTGCAGCACACCGACTCAACCGACCATTCTCACCACTGAGCTTCTCGATTCTCCAAGCTACTAGCACTACTCAGCATGATACCACCGCCCACGTGCAACAACCAAGGCCATTCACACGGCCAAATACAGCTCTTCCCCTAAGAGTAACTCTCCACAACCGATTCTGAGACCTCCAGGACACGCTCAACATGAAGCACACACCATACTCCTTCACCAATCCGATCCTGGAGCCCATGGGCTACCGACCCACCATGCTCCCGCTGCGCAACTCTGCATCAACCACGTCATAGAAACGAAGGAAAACCTAACATCCGCCAAGACAATCCACTTATCAGTGCAGGTCTTGAACAATAGGGCACCTAGAGAGGCCCCACACCAGCCCTAAAACACAATACACGATCTCGGCTGGTGCCTCTACTCGCCCGATCCAACACGACCTACCAACGCTTATGCACCAACACATGACAAGGGACAACTACACAGCCCTCACCGGCAGCTCCACTGCCCTCAGACAAGATGCTTCCGGGGACTCCCAAACACACGTCGAGAAGGACACAAGCACACGAAAACGCAATTATAATCGAAAAACAGTGCAATTAAACGCAAGCACAACGCACAATAACCAAAATTCACGCGCACCTTCCACGGAGTGAACACGACGACTCCACCCGGCCAAGTGCCTCGCAGACATCGACAACCTTGACACGCCAGGCTAGTGAAACGCTACAATGATGGTTAGAACTGGGGCGGCCATCAAAGGCACTCTCGAGCAAAATGACCGATCTGACTACACCTGAAACACTCCAGCTCAGCTTCACCCCTGGCACACGGCCCGCCCCCGAGAAAACCTTCCACATCTCTGACACTGTCCTGGCTGCTCACCCAACCCAAGTCACAGTGGCCGAGCCACTGGATGCTGAAAAGTCACTGCAGACACCTACTCCTCCTACTCCTGGCGCCTCCTACCAGACTTGCTCCTGTTAAACAACCTAGCCATCCTGACCGAACCTCGACCCCGAAGGGGAAGAACTGAAACCAGGAGACGTGGAGACACCGATTCCCACTCGGCGGTCCACTATGACAAGGCTGGACTCAGCAACCCATAACTCGCCAGCAAAACCTTCTCATCCTCGGCACCCTCCACAGACCGGAACACCCGTTCCACCGCATCAAACCATGACCTTGCTGCACCAGGATCCGGTTGACCTTCAAACATTGGTGGATGAAGCTACAGGAACCCTCACAGAAACGTCCACGACCACCAAGGAACGAATTACCTTCGCCAGCCTCCTGACCACGGCACTGACTCAGCTACCGCACAAAGAACCGATACACGCCGGCGCAAAACTCGGCCTAAACCAGCACACAAAGAGTCGCTACCACTGGAGAAAAGACTCACCACTCGACTCCTCCCTACTCGGCTCTACCTAAGCCCCCCACCAACACTCATACGAAAACTGCAACCACCTTCACTGTGTCGATGCCGGGCGCTCAAGCTCTTACGCGAGAAACAATGCGAAAAATAAACACGAAATCCTATGCCAGTTGCCAACTGTATTGGACTCTCTGGACTCATAATCACTGCACTGTCTAGAATTCACATGCATTTCCACAACCACGCTTTGATACCATCTGTAACGACCCAAGATCCGAATATCGAGAAAGACCCGATACCATTCGAATCCTGAACCGTCACCCACGGGCCGGAAGGCCTGGAAGGGTTAAAAGGTTGGTGTGATCATGCATTGAAATTCTAAACAATAGCAGGAAAGGGAATCTACAGAATTATTCTACAGTTTTAACAAAAATAAAATTACCTTTTATAACAAGTAAATAACTACCGAGTCTAGTCCACAAGTACAGTCAGGGAAAAGAGACGTACACATATGTCTAGGAAAGCGGTCAAGACGAATTGGATTGACATAAGCAGCATAGGGAAGACATTTTAAAATTCACCATGCTCAGTTGCTCATATCTCGGGAGGCTTTATTATCTGTGTGATGATAAAGTCATGGACACTCAGCATTTGGGAATTTGACACTGCCTATTTTTGAGAGATCTAGAGTGTCAAATCAGGTGAGTAATAAATATCTGAGATATACACCGAGATGTTCTGTGTGCTCCGTTAGTTAGGTGACAACTTAACGGACCACCCTTTTACTATTTGAAGATTCTCGCGGAGGTCACACACTCCATTTTCTGTATGACCGTTGAGTTTGGATGCATTCAGTATGTTTGAATTTACACTGTTGACCCTAATGGGCAAGTGGGAGTTGTTAAATGAGCGTGCCCATTGGGCCGACCGGCCCAAAGGCACTGGTGGCGCGCACGCACCAGGCCGCGCTCGCGCGAGCCACACCAGTTCACCACGTGGCATCCTCATCCAATTTCCTCCCCCCTACTCTTTTCGATATTTATCCCATGTGCATAAACATGTATAAAAAGGGTGCAGCAATAGATGAAACGGTGGGGGTAAGAAAAACCAAAAATGAGATAAGGGTGAGAACGGCGGTTGCTACAGGGAGCTGCGGCTCTCGCCGCGGGAGAAAAGAAAAGGTGACTCTGCGGCTCTCACCAAGAATAAAAGGGGAAAATGGGGAGAAGGCTCCGTAGCGCATGTGCTATGGTGTTGCTGTGACGGGTAGCAGCGGCTCTCACGACGGTGAGAGGCAAAAGTGAACAACCTCCGGAGGCACATCACATTCGGCCTTGATTTTGGAGTGTGAAAACTTAGAAGTGACTCTGGTAGCCACTTTCTGACTCCGCGAGTAGAGATTTACAATAAATATATATTTTCGCTGTGCTAAAAAAGTATGTCCTTATGCATAAAATTTAACTCATTTTGTTTATTATATTCTGGGGTCACCCAACACTTTTCAAGTAACATAAAGTAGATGAGAATTTTAGCTTAAATGGATAAGGAACTTTTCAGTAAGTCTCTCTCTTCCTCCTCCTTGAGGGCTTATTATTGTTGTGAACATATGATGCAATAACCTCGTGAGAGGGGAGAATCTGTTTGCATTAAATTAGGTTAATTTTGCTTGATTCTTATCCCTTGGGTTGCTCGGCAAATCAGTCAGAATTGTATAAGCTTCATGCTTATCATATTCAAAATCTCCTTCCATAACTCCATCTTCTGGAATCCTGAATACTTTGTGAAGGACATGTCTAGTGAGTTCAATCTTAACTCCCTTGACAGTAGACCATATCTTGCACTGTTTTAAATCAAATTTCATATTCTTATCGAACTCAGTTACTAGCCCAGGGTAATAAAATCTGTGTTTCCCCATGAACTTCTTCCATTTTTGAAATTTGATCAACTCTAACAAATATGGAAATCTTGAAAACATTTTGTCATCGTGGAAGTCCACATACCGTGGGAATAAGATCTTCCCTGATTCGACTCCTAGCTCTACCTGCACTGAAGTCTTAGTTTCATGTTCTTCCACTTCAGGCTTTCTGTGGGTTGTTCTACGGTAGCTGTCCGGCGATACTTTATTGGGGTTTCTACTACCTTTTCTTTGCCCTTGCTTGGTTTTTCTTTAAGCAACCCTGAGAGAGTGTCTGCAGCATGTACCTCTTTTGATCTTCTTTCATAGTGTTGAACAGCGACATGTTGCATGGACAAAGGGTCCGTCGGCTGCTCCTCCTCCATTGTCTTACTCTTCCCCTTGCTCTTGGCCGCTGGAGAAGACATAATGGGAACGATGAAGAGTGGAGGGCAGAGAGTCGTAGGATATGTAGAAGTAATGTGGAGAGAAAAAAAATCGAAAGGCCAAGGCTAAGACTGGAGTAGGGTAGCACGGATGAAGATGGCATTGGTGCAAAGAGATGCCTCGATCTAGATGCGTGGGTTTCAAAGTGAGAAAGCCTTTGAATGATAGGGTTGTTTATACTTAGCCCTCTATCGACTTTACTAAATTTAAAATTTTATACCCAGACTACCCCTCACATTCATTAAAATGCCTTTAAGTCCGTGCACGTTTTACCCTCCAAGTCCATGCATGTCTTATACAAAGTCCGTGCATGTTTTGGACTTAGGCTGATGGGTTGCATAGTAAGTCCGTGCACGTTTTACCCTCCAAGTCTGTGCATATCTAAGTCATGTCCGTGCATGTCTCTCTAATGCTTCAAGTCTGAGCACATTCTAAGGACCCTACATGATAGTGAGTCTGAGCACTTTCTCTCAAGTCCTTGCACGCCTGCATCAAGTTTGAGACATCAAGTCCGTGCAGATTTTACCTCTGGAAGGGTCCATGGAAACAAAACCCCGTGCAGGTTTTGTGTTTCATACAAAGTCATTACATACCTTCACAGGGTCCGTAGAAGTCAAACCCCGTGCACATCCTGAACTTAGTATATTGTTGATTGGGCTGTATCCCAACTCCGTACACACCTTCATCTTGTCCGTGCATGTCAAACCCTGTGCATATTTCTTATTGTGTGCAACTTGTGTTTAAGTCTATGCATGTTTTGCCCGACTACACAAAGCCCTCTACCTGCTATCAAGTCCTTGCACATCTCTAGTTGCCTGCTCGTTGAACACAAGTCCGTGCATGTCTAACCCCGTGCATATTCTTCCTTTGGGTTCAACCCCGTGCATGTCTTTTCCTTGGCACGATACAAGTCCGTGCATATCTGTTTGAAACATGCATCTGTGCATGTTCTGTCTTTGCTTCACGAATTCCACCAACTTGGCAAGTAAGTCCGTGCACATCATACCCCGTGCACATTTCGGCTCACTGCATGGTGCGATGTAGACACTGTAGCTAAGCCAGTGTTATAAGTCCGAGCACATAACAACCCTATGCATCTTTTTCTTTTCAGTATATTGTTAACTGAACTAATGTTTCTGTTCTGTGACAGGACTTCATTCGATGAGGATAAGCTTGACACGTGATCTCAGATCCCTGGAAGCTGACATGTGAATTTCTTAGAGAAGGGGGCACAAGCTCTCCACACGCCTAGGGCGTCCTCAGAGTGAAGATGTATATAAAAGGACATCCCTTCTGTCTTGACTAAAAATGTGCACCGACCTTGGTTCAGCATGTGCACCGACCTTGACAGTGCAGGACCTCTGCATGTGCATCAACCCATTTTGAACAAACATGCATATGTGCACAGACCTTGTGGTGTTGAAGGCAAACATTGCACATACCTTTCTTTTACTGAAGCCAAACATGCACAGACCGTTCTTTGCTGAATGGCTAAAGGTGCACCGACCTTACTATGTAGCATCAACCTTATGTGCATGGTAGTGCCAAGTGCATCGACCTGATAGCTTTAGCTCTTCATGTGCATCGACCTTGATAGTAGACTGGAAAAAGTTGCACAGACTTTTCATACAAATGTGCATCGACATTGGACATGTGCATCAACCTTTGTTGAGCACCAAGTCTTCATGTGCATCAACCTTGGACATGTTCATTGACCTTTGTTTGAGTATAAAGTCTTCACGTGCAAGGACATTGGATGCATGCATCGACCTTTCCATTTGAATTTACTTAAGATGCATCGACCTCATTGGTAGTTTAGAAAAGTTGCACAGACCTTCAAAACATGCATCGACCTTAGCTAGGTCACTAGCATCGACCTTTGTTTTACTTTGGCATGATATGCATTGACCTTCAAAATATGCAATGACCTTAGCTCTGTGCTAGCAAAATGTGCTCCGACCTTGGCTGTGCGCTAGCAAAATGTGCACCGACCTTCTTTCTGCATTAGACTGAAATGTGCATCGACCTTATATGTAATGGTCAGAAATGTGCATCGACTTTATATGAAGGAACAGTAATGTGCACAGACCTTATATGACATAGATAAAAATGTGCACCGACCACCTATGAAGGAACAGTAATGTGCACAGACCTCCTAAGACTTAGACCTGCATTGACCTTACCTATCAAAGAGTTGACTCACAATTTTGAACAATTGACCTATTGTTAGTTCTTGAATAGTGGCATTGTCCTGTGTTGACTAGCATTGACCTTGCATTGACCCTTTGTTTTTCATGCTTCTATATATGTGATGAGATCATTAATTCATGCATCAAGGTTGACGTTACCTATCTTCTAACGCACCAGTGTTGGCCCGTTAGAGGCTGTGACGCCCTGAGGTAGGTGCGTCAGAGCCCATTTTCCTTCGACTATTGACGCTCCATAGTTGGATCGTCAGAGCCTTGTGGCGCTCCAGAGTTGGACGACCAGAGCCTGTGACGGCCCAAGGTTGGACCGTTAGGCTCTGTGCTGCACTGAGTGTGTGCAGTCCTATTTCTTCGACGGTGGTTTCCGTGAGTCAGTTCTTACGTCCGGTGGCCCATCCACTGGTCGTAGCTTCCACGACATGCGTATGTCGGCCCACCGGGAGCACTGGTGTGGCGCACCCGAGAGAGACAGTGAGTAGACTGGTTACCGTAGGGCCCCCACGTACAGTCGAGTCCGGGCTTATGGGGAATTACCAGCTAGAGGACGAGCCTAGGAAATATGGTCTGAGTGTGTACACGGGGCTGAGGGTTTCGGACCCGCGCTGACAAGCGCGACCTCAGCTAGTCCTTGTTTCGTGGTACTTCTGGTCACTATGCGTGTCTAAGTCTTGCACCCGGGGCGTCGTAGCTAGACACTTGTGACGCAGTATAAGACGTCAGGGGACGCATCCGATCGTTCTTCTAATGGGAGGTGCTCTTGTCTACCGATAGGTACGGACTCGAGTTTTGACGGACTGAGGTTCGATTTGCTCGGTACGGTTAGATTAGACAACTTTTTCGTTTATTTATTACAACTTATTGGTTCTATCGTACTCTTGTTAGGTAGCGTTACTTTCATAATGCTTGTGCTTTCTGCCTTATTTTTTGTGCAAAGTGAGGGTCCGCGGGATCCCTACTGAGCCTATGAAATGAGGCTCATCCATGTGGTTTTCAGGTGAGGCCAGGCCTTCGGGCGACGCGGCAGGTGTTCAGCGTGGATCTAGTAGTCGAGGTTAGCGCCAATTGCCAGATGCCGGGTATGTCCCGTGTACTTGTACCTTTTCTTCAGTTGACTGTACTTTATTCATTTAGACATGAGATGTTCTGGACTTTGTAGTAGTTTAGTTATTTAGCTGTGGGCTTGACAGGGCTCGATACTCAGGCCAAAGTGACTTGGTAAGCCAACAGCTAGCACTCGATAGCTTGACCTGTATTTTTTTTTATGAAGGTGAATCTAGCGCAACGTCACGCTGATCTACGTGGAGTGTGAGAGATTTAGATTCAAACCCATTAGATGCCCAACTCAAGATATCTTTTTTTTCTAAGACTCATAAACTCTGGACTCACATCCTTTGAGGATTAAATGTAAATTAGATGAGCCGAGTCAAATTAGAGATCTCCCTATCACGAGGCGGAGTTCTCTTCCAACCTCTAGTTGCATTTGTATGAAGTCAAAAAATAGTTCAAGATCGAAATCACAAAAAATCCCCCGATTACTATTTTCTATTTGTGGAAAACTCATCTGTCATCTAATACTGCATTATATTATTTCTATAAGATGCGTGCACTTATCATGTGATCCTTAAAATTTGAGTGTGAATCAATTTTTTTGGTGACAAGGAATCTGGCGAATCAGAAAACTCCGGGTCACATATCCCTTGAGGATTGAGCATGTGGCCAGGTAAAAAACTCTCCCGGCTATTACGGAACCTGACGACCAGCTCGTCATCAAACTCAATGTTGTGCATCATTATAACCCATGACAGATCAGGATCAGCCTACTATGCTTCTTTAATTTGTTGATATAAGGCTGAAGTCACAGCCAAGTTAGCACAAATAGCTGATCGCGAATCTGCAGGAAACTCCATGCTGATCGCCTCACTAGGAAGCTGTTTCCACAATCTTCATTCATGCATCAAGAGGTGACTAACCTGTACTCTCCTGCTCAGAGCATCAGCCACCATGTTCATTTTACCGGGCTGATAGGAAAGTGTGAAGTCATAGTCTTTCATGTACTCCATCCAACGATGCTGTCGGAGGTTCAAATCTCTCTGTGAGAAAATATACTGAAGACTCTGATGATCAGTAAGGATCTCGAACTACTCACCATAAAGATAATGTCTCCAGATTTTCAATGCAAAGACAACAGCAGCAAGCTCCAAATCATGCGTAGGGTAATTTGTTCATATTTTTGTCCTCTTGTGAACTTGACTCCTTATTTCAGCTCCTTCTGCTTTTCATTTGTTAGCTCTAGGATCTATTTTTCACCCTCACCAGTATATTTGTCTACTCTGTAGATCTACTTGTCGCCACTGATAGGGTATTTTTCACCCATATCCATTACCTTTGCTTCATGCATCAATGTTCCTTCTTAGGTTTTCACAATTTTAACGCTGCAAGATATTTTTCAGACTTAGGTAGCTATTTGTCACTACTATCAGGCATTTGTCAACACTAGACAACTATTTGTGACCCTTATACTCCATTAGCCGTCACCACTGACCTTGTGTCGTCAGACCAGGGTATAAACCGGGGTACTACATGTGGGTTACGTAGCACCAATTTTCTCATGAATATGCAGAAAAGGATTTCTGAGCCCCGAAGCCATCACGAGGTTTAGCAATTGTAATCGTCCTCCTTTCTCCACTCGCGAAACCCTCAACGCCCTCGCACTCTCGCTGTCGCTTCCCTTTACTTTGTTGCCCTCGCGACCTTCACTGCACCAATCTTGGTGTAGCTTGTTGCCTTCGCCGTCACAGTAGTTGTGCGTTCCCGGGGCCAATGTCTCAAGGGAGAGCTGGCCCGTCAACAACGACCATCACGGTAGATTGCAAGGTCAGAAGGGTGGTTGGGGAACCTAATTAAGGCTATAGCCTCTCTTGTCCAATCACCTCTGTAATATGCTCCGATCGACGGACGATCATTCAGCTAGGGTTCCCCACGTTCCCCTTTTTTCTGCTCCCGAGGGACTGTGTTACCACCTCGATTGTAGTGATGTGTTAAATCGACACACCGATCCTACTTGTGACCCTACAGTAACACCCACTCTTCTATTTTAAGTTCTTAAGGCTCCTCCGCAATGTCATCCCCTTCATCAATGCGTGCAGCGGTGGCTTCCCCAGCAGAAGAGCTTGTCTCCTTTGCATCCTCCTCGGTCCCTTGTCATCACTGGTTCCTACTGCAGATGCCCTCTTCCTTTTTTTTTAATCCTCTTCCATGTTTAGGGTGAGTTGGCCGCCGATTTCGGCCCGTTTGAGTTGCGAATTGTGCTTGCAAGATAGGTCCAAGGTCGTGTCACATTACCGGATGATCACAATACTTGCAAAGGGCTTTGGATGATGCTGCCGAACCAACCTTATTGTCATCACTTCTCAGCTTCTTGTCCTTCCATGAACTAGACCCGCCAGTGGGCCTCTTCTTGCCATTGTTGGGTTTGAAATTCCTGGAGTTAGTGGTCTACTCCCTCTTGGTGTTCCTTCCTCAGATTCGCTCCATCATCTCCATGGTATCTTCGAGAACTTGAGCTTTCCTCATGATCTCGGCATAATTGTGAATCTCCATCGGCGCCAACTGCTTGATATATTGGAGCTTCAACCCATTAAGAAACCTTTTGGCCTTCATCTTCTCAGTAGATATCAAATGTGGTGCATAATGATACAGTTGGGACAATTGCGCCTCATATTCGACAACTGACAGACTCCTCTGTTTTAAAGCAGCAAACTCACCGCCATCTTCTCTTGTACTCTGTCCAAGAAGTATTTACTGTTGAAATGCTCCTCAAACTCGTCCCACGACACTTGTCCATCACCTAGTATGGCTTTCACCGCTTCCCACCACGCGCGAGTATCACGCTCCAATTGAAAAGTCACCAAGAGGACTCGCTCCTGGTCACTACACTGCATCACTTGGAAAATCTGATCCATCTCCTTTAGCCAGTGCTTGGCCTCGTCAGGATCTGCCGAACCACCAAATCGTAGGGGATTCAATCCTCAGAAATTTCAGTGGAGATCACCGGCTCCATGGTGCGTTGCTCCTTGGGCCACCTGTTGGAGGGTCTGAGTCAAATTGTGTACAGTACGCTGCATGTCCCTCCACTACGCATGCTCAGCTGCCATCAGAACAGACTCCTATACGTAGGAAAAATTAATTAGATCATCCTATCAAGATTTCATTTAAAATTATTAATTAACTTTACCCGAGTCTCTACCCCATCTCACCGTGTTGGATTCTTAGACTTTAACAAAGTCACGGGTTCTATGACACCACCCCATAGGTAAATTTTGTGATTTGAATGAATACGTCGATGCGGATTATTCAATTGCCTGATTTGACTGTTGAAATGAAATGTTTCTAAGTTTGTGTAACAATACCAGTGCAAATTACTTGTCAAATCCTCTAAAATACTGATACCACTCCATCTGAAGCCATTCAAGCTCCATTCAAGTGAAGAAGGAAGCCTCGTTCAAGATCTACATCATACACTCAGAGGGGCCTAAATCAGAAGTTTACTCAACTATCTTTCATTTGTCCTTGTGTTTTGAGCTTCAAATCTGTGTCCCTTGTAATTTGTAAACATTCTTGTGTGTGTTGGATCAATTTAGATCCGTAGTTGTGTGTGGATCGATTCAGATTCGTAGTCGTGTGTGGTTGTCTAGTTCAAAATCCTTATGTGTGTGTGTGGATCTTCTTAGATCTACATGTGCGTGTGTGGATCTATTCAGATCCAATTTTTCTAGTGTGTAGAGTGCTGCATCTATCGCAGCGTGTGTGTGTATTGTTGATCCGGTTGTCGGATCGTGTTGGAGACTTCATCTTTGTGTGTGTGTGTTGGGGCGCATCCCCGTGTGTGTGTTCAGGCGTCGCCATGTGTGTGTGTGGTTGGAGTGTGTCTCCATGTTGGGGATTTATCCTTGTGCTATTTTACAGCAGTGAAGTCTCACCGGGTTTTGGTGAGGGGTGGACGTAGGTTGCCGTCATTATATCCGAACCACCTTAAAAATCGTCGTGCATTGTGGTTTGAATTGTATGGTTTGGCTCATTTCTTCTACCTCCATTCTATGTGATCGTTAGTGCAAATTGTTGTTTCGGATTTGATCACTTAGATCTAGCATAATTGATCTTCTCACTAAATAGATCTTGGGTATATCAAAAGGTGATTTTGAATTGACAAGATCATTCCTGTCAGGACAACAACACTATGTGTGAGTAGAATCCTTGGATTCTCACCTCCACCTAGTACCAAGAACTATCGTGGAGATAGATTTTGATAAATCTAACTTGTGGATAAATAGATTTGAAAGTCCTAATTGAGAAGACCCAACAAGGATCCAGGGTATTACATCCTCCCCTCCTTCAAGAAATTTCATCCTCAAAATTTAAGGACTAGCAAGAAGGAAGAAGCAGGGAAGAACAACCCAATGGATACAACTACAAAATGACACAAATCACGAAAAACACAGCTCAGAGGGATATAGTCAGACCATAATCACAAGCACACGCTCTAGACACAGCACGACGCAGGTGAACATAAGTCTGACACCTCTAAAATAGGGCAACGTCGCTTACGCCTCACAGGGAATAGAGACATGACTGCCACGATAACAGATCACGAGAAACGAAACAACGACATGGCAAGCATCAGCTTACAGAAGGAAGCATAGTCCTCACAGCTGACAGCTCGATGACATCATCGGCTCCAGTGCCAAAGGCAATAGGGAACACCTGGCACACAGGACGCCAACGACAATAACACCACTGGACCCCAAGTAGAATAATGTCAGTCCTCACTTAGATATTACATCTGATCGAGTCGCAGGCTAACTCTACTCGGGAAGAGGAGCACAGCAAGCCACCTGACAAGACGATTATCCAAGACAGAGATACAAAATCATACAGAAATAGCACTTAGAAAAACAACACAACAGTAGCACTCACAGGATTCTGGTTCCGTACAACACACAGAACCACGGAACACAACTTCAAGTAGGCTCACATCAAGGCACAAGAGTAGCTGAACACACAACCATAGGCAATTGGTCATGCATCGAGTAGCTCACCAAGAAAGGCCCACAATAACGAGGAAACGACAAGGAAAGCAACAATCTCGGGGGACATATCTCAAGGACTACCAACACGCCTCGAGAACACAACACCCAAGAGAAAGAAATGCAGAGCAGAGGGTACTTAATCAACTGGAAAGTTGACAAATTCCCCAACACTCACAACCACCGATGCCAACACCAAAAAATTACCAACAACAGCACGGCAACAGACAACATCAAGGCACAGGAAGCCAAGATGAAGTCACATCGAGAAGAAGCAAACCTCTCGACCAGCTAGAATCTCACGAAAAGTTGGCAGGAATATAGAAAAAATATGGAGGGGTATTAAATGTTGGGAAAGGTGGGGGCTTGTGTATTGAGAGGGCTCACAAATTTAGGCATGCAGGTAGCGTGCGCCTCCAGCAGCAGGGGGAATGAGTGGGCAGGGGGGGGGGAACTGGACAATATGTGAGGATGAGAGGGAGAAGGCAGGGCTGAGTGTTGCGGCTCCCGATGGAAACATGTGGTGACCCGTTCCCCACCTATTGGCCCATGACGATGGCCTGTTGGTCCGAGGTTGCCATGCGATGCAAAGGGGAGCTGGCACGGTTCTGGGGACGTTTCTTTTCAAGACAGTAGAAGAAGAAAATGGAGGAAGAGGAAGAGATGGATGGCATGGATCTCTGACCCTCTCCTTGTGGGCTCCTCTCTCGGGCTCTACCTCACGAAGATGCTAGGGTTTTACCCCGAAGAAAACTCTTTTTTTCTTTCTATTCTTCCTTTCATTCCCCTTTCACACATGTACAAAGGCCCCCTTTATAAGGGAGGACACATACAACCTTGATGCTTTTGCCCATATAAACCCAACAAAAGACTACTTAAGTCCATAAAAAGAAAAGGCCCAACATGTGAGGCACATTTAGCTACGAACCTAACAGATATAAAAAGCCCAAAATAAAGATACTAGGCTGTCTTTAGAGTAGAACCAGACCTAAACAAAAATCGAAATGACATAATAAAATAAAGGACTACTAGCTTGTAGATTGTTTTCCACCACGTTGTTGTTATCCATCCATACAACTCATTTTTTTGATGACGCCAGTCTTGCTCCTGCATCACATTGGCTACTGCAAACCTGCACCTGAAGAAAGAGGGTTGGAAGACGAAATTCCTGCGTGTACAAGCACACTAATCCTTGTGTAAGACTTCGCCCAATGGAAAGCCAAGGGTGCCTACACAAACCCACTATAACGGCTGCGATTTAAATCGCTTGTAGCGTTTGATGAAATGACAGCATGCTAAAACACGCAGTCTTCTTGTATCAAACGTTGCCCGGAGGGATACCAAGGGCATTGGAACTTGATCCATGTGCGACGATCGTGGAAAACATCACTTCGCGCTGTCAAGAGGATTAAATTTGTTTAAATTTTTTAGTTCTGAAATTTAATCAGAAACTTATGACATGACCATTGTAGGGTTCAACACACATAAAACCAAAATTATCCGCATATCAAAAATCCTGCATGTTAAACAGTGTTCTCAAACTGTGGTCTTAACCCTAATGACAGTGTGCAAACAACAGATTTCCCAGGTATTGTCACACATGATAGGTTCTGCATCTGGGGACTTGGGCTTATGGGCTGTTATATCTTTCTTTATCCAGGCATAAGATTTGGCCATAGACATAAAATCTGGAGAAAGCTGTTGTTACATTACTGTGAACCACAAGGCATGTTCAAAATTTTGGCCAAAGTGTTGGGAGACACCCAAGAGGAAGCCATTACCAAATTACGAACTAAATCCAGAAAGCGCTCCTTGACTACAGAATGTATAGCATAATTATAGACTTGCAACCCTAGGCATGCTGTTATTTCTTAATGTACATTTAGGGTACCAATGGCAAATTAAAATATGCAGCATTCTTATGGAACAAAATAATTGCATTTGCACTGGTCATCCTGATGAATCCAATGATTTTTTCACATGCAAGAAGATTGTTAACTGGATTTCTCACAGATTTGCATGTCCTTTTTCGTGCCTGGATATGAGACTGTAGGCTTGAATATTTGTATATCCTGGTGAATAAGCTGGTATGACTCATTGCCTGGTTCATTCAAGTAGGTAACTAACCCATTCGAGGCAGGTCAAATAGTGGGAATTACAAATTACATTGACTTTGGTTTTGAGTTGAAGACAAGGTATGATGTTTGCTATCCTCTTTCCAGTAGCCAATCACTGGAATCATTTCTGAGACAAAATTTTGCCATGACTCAAGGATCAATGAAGACAAGTCATCTGATGGTGTTGATAAATCTTCCTTTCAAGTGGCTGCATCTTGGCAGGCCAATAAGAACATCCTGCTGAAGGTAGAAGATGCCTGTGCTTGGTACTTTGATTGATTGTAAAAATGTTGGACTTCACTTTTCATATTTTGATCTTTTTGGCAGGGGAAGATTGGTCCTTCCACCTCTTCTATAGCTTTAGCGTTTAAATCTTGGTGGAAACCTTCCTTTACACTCAGCATTACAGGTACATCTTATGCACAAGATCTTTAATATGCACTTAGGAAATTCCTCTAAACACATGATATTTATTTCAATAATAATCCAGCTCAATTTTATATTTCTGGTGTTTAAGTTGTTGGATATATGATCATGTTGAAACCTAAGCATATTGTCAATGTGTGAGTTTATCTGAGTTACTATTGGATCTATATCATCCGAGTGATGTCCTAATAGCCATTCTTTTAGCAGGAAAGATATTGTCTAAATGATGTTCTAATAGCAATTGTTTCAGGCAAAGAAGGATTGGGGATGGGAGTCAAATTGGCCTGTCCAAAACTGATCTGGGTCAGCCGGATCAGCCAATCCCAGTCCAATCCTGGCCAAGTCAGGCCATCAGCCCAAGTTAATGACCAAAAAAATAAAAAAAAAGCTCGAAAAATCTGAAAAATAGGTAGAATGGCCTAATATAGGTAAAAACATAATTTTACATCAAAAAGTTGGCATATTTGTATGTACCTTTCGTTCAAAGCAGGGTTTGCCGTGCCGCACCAAATCGGTGCATTTTGTACGTGCTGGATTGTGCCAGCCAAAAATCGGTATGTCCATGCAGGCTCGATCTGGTCTCGGACATCCCAGATCTGTCAGGGAACAGACTCGTTTGGGCCGGGAGGCTGGAGGTGGCTGGTGAAGGGGAGGGCTGCAAGTCAGCGAGATGGTCGGCATTGTCTAGCGGCGGGCGATAGCTGAGGCAGCGGCACTTACAGATGGTGGCCCTGGGACCGAGATGAGCGGCGGCGGCTGGGCTGGGTAAGGAACGGGGTGGGGGGAAGAGGTGGGGGGGACGGGGAAGCGGCAGTTAGTGGCCAGTCACAGGGTGTCGTCGCGGTGATCGAGGAGGGGCAGCCGAGCTGGTAATACCGCGGTGGTGAGGGGGAGGGGGAGCTAGAGAAGGGGGTGCGGCTAGGGTTCCGGGGACTAGCCGCGATGATGAGGAAGAAGAAGAGAATTTAGTCTATTTGCCACTATCCAGATCCAACCACCCAGTAGTATAAAATATTTTTCCCCAACCAAAATTCCACCAAACTTTTCATAAAAATTATCTCCGTCTTTCTCACCCTCCCCTCTACAACTTCCATGAAGAACTTAACACCTAGTTCGGAGGTATATATTGTGGTCAATGCCAGTTCTCAGGAAGTTTCACTTTTTCCTTTCCAGATCTGAAATAGGGGCTAGTCTGGTTCTAAAATCCCCCATCAGAAGTACGGCCCCAATGAATTTTCTAGAGTTACAGAGGGTCAAAGGATTTCAAGAGAGATTTCCAACGGCGCTGGTTTTGCACCGATCTGACGTCGGTGCTGGTTGCAGTATCTTCTATCGCCGGAGCGCGCAAGTCTAAAACTGAGTTTTTGATCAGTGGGCAGCAACCCAGATACTGGGAGATCGGAGCCGATCGGCCTCCGATCAGTGTCCAGCCCAGCCGCCCTCCAGGGGAGCGAGCCACCAGGTGTCACCATCACAGCGGGACCCACCCTATCAATTCTGGAGGACTGAGCAGTACGTGGCCCCCATGACCCGCAGATCACACCGTCTGGACAGCACCAAAATGTGGGTTTCGGCACCGTCGGAGCGACATCAAGATGCTGCCCGTCAACCCACTTCCCGTTACTCCCGGGTCCCACATGTGACATGTTACCTCCTTGCGTAGAGTGGGTCAGAACTTTGTACCACTATAATATTTGTTAACTGGGAGTACGGATTTGGCCGGTGTTGTCTTCCCCACGTCGGGAGCGTGAAGATAACAGTCGTACTTCTTGGTGTTACATTTGCTTAGCTGGTACATGGTCATATGCCACTATGAGTGTGATAGGATCCTAGCCCGTGAGTTCATTTCACCACTGTGAGCGAGAGAGTGACCCGTCCCGTGACTCGATCCGAGCACAGAAGTGATTCAACCACCCTTGACTCTGCTGGTTTCTCAACCGCGTGGATCCACGCTATCCCTCGCTTGGGATGATGAGTGAGCTTGCGTTTCTGTTAGCGACGTATAGCCCCTAGCGCTATCACCCCCCGAGGCTGGCCCTCCAGAGATCACCATGATCTCCTTCCCGTTGGGTTGGTTGTCAATTTATGGGGGTGTCTATTCGCCCTATCGCTTCTCCTCGGCCTTGGCGATGAATTTATCAAGGAGTCCTCACCGGATGAGGTCCTTGATGGCATCCTTTAAGTGGATGCAATCGGCAGTGTCGTGACCATGGTTGCGGTGGAAGCGACAGTACCTCTTTTTGCTCCTTGTCCTCAGGTCAGACTTCATCCTTGAGGGCCACTTGAGGTAAGGTTCCTCATGGATCTCCATGAGGATCTGATTGGGTGGAGCCATGAGGGGCGTGTACTGGTGGTAGTTTCCCGTTTGTTTATTCTCCGAGTGGTTGGGACGATCCTGGTCTCGTCATTCCCGCTTGCTTCGCCATTCTCGAGACGAGTCGGTAAATCTTTTATGGTCGGGTCCATCTGATCTGCTTGTGCGACCGAGGGCTATGGTGTTCTCCTCACACCTCACATGTTTCTGTGCTAAGGCAAGGAGGTCAGTCAGGGTGGTAGGGGCTTCGACTCTGAGTGATCGTCGGAGGATGGAGTTCCAGGTGCCCTGGGTCAGTGCGGTGGTGGCGATGTTGATGTCGAGGTGGGGGATACGGAGCACCTCTGCTCAAAAATGGGACACATAGTCCTAAAGGGTCTCCTCTCATCCCTGCCTAATGGCAAGCAGGATCACTGCAGATTTGGCTTCCTTGCGTTAGCCAATGAAATTCTCCTTGAACAGCTTCTTCAGCTGTTGGAAGGATGAAATAGTTCCGGTCTGCAGGGACTCGAACCATGTTTAGGTGTTCTCTCAGAGGATCGTGATGAACGTCAAACAATTCACAGCATCGGAGGCCCGGTGGAATACTAGGTTGGACTCGAAATTGTGCACGTGGTCGGCCGGGTCAGTGGTACCGTTGTAGAGGGTGAAGGACTGTCTCGCCCCAACGTGGATTATCGGGATGCGAACGAGTCGTAAACAAGCGTGTCGATTAAAGCATGTACAAATTTAATTCTTCCTTCTCCTTCTTACAAATTTTCACTCTTCAAATCTGCTCTTACTACTCCAATGCTTTAAAGTCGAGCGAAAGGGGAAGTATTTATAGGAGGAGGAGAGCTCTGAACTATCACTGCTATCTCTAGCAGTGGCCCTCATGACGAGGCACTTTCCCTTCACTCTCCCATGCCACTTCGCCATGTGGAGTGATTGATTCAGAGGCGTGATTTGTTGACTCCCCGCCCTTATACAGTCTGAAAAGTCCCCATGCACACTGTCATATTGCAAATGATTTTGAGCATGAGAGACATTCACGTGGGAAAAGAGAATAAGAGGTCATCGTCATTGAATTTGGTGATCGATCTTCCTTGAAAAGCATGCCAACAAGGAGACACAATCCACCGTTTTAGGGCAACTTTTGACAAATGCATCATGTGGGAGATTAGGGGCTATCATCGTTGAAACTAGTGCTGAATTCCTTTGAAAAAAATGGCCACAACGAGACACGATTTCCCATTTTTGGGCAGTGTCTCATCAAATGCATCACGTGGAAACAGTACATAGGAAAAGAAGCGTGGGGGAGAAGGAACGTGCAAGAGAACAAACCAATGGCAGGAAACCAAATCATTCCATATAAGCTATCATGAACGTTATAAGAGGGGCGGTAGGTGTACAAGCATCTCCCAAACTCTTCACCCCCCTCCGGGCCGCCATCCTGGTCATACCTCTCCTCTCTCCTAAGATGAGGATCCCTAGGGGGCCTCCTGAGTTCTGCGATGCAGTGTTCACTTCACCCCGCAATGCCCACCCGACCCCAACTGCTCGTTGCTGCTCTGCTGAGGTGACAAAGAGGCTGCCTACAGAGAGGTAGCCAGACTAATGAAGGCATGAGCCAACCTCCCATGCCCTCTGATGGTGCTCTTTAATGTCTTTCAACTGCTATTCGGGAAACCAAAGGCCTAGCCAGATAATGGGGGCATCCCTTACCCCTCCACATTTTTTCAAGGCTTGGATTGCTCGTCGGCATGTGCCATTGTGTTCGTCATGTTTTTATGAGTCTAGTAAGCTTCCGCTACAATTTAGAATACCTAAATTGGCCTCTCTCTCTCTCTCTCTCTCTCTCTCTCTCTCTCTCTCTCTCTCACACACACACACTCATCCCCCTGCACATGCCCTTGTGGTCCCAGTTGGTGGCATTCTTTACAAAGACATCTTGTTTGTTTTTGATAGCAGGGTAAGAGAAGACACACATTGGTGGGAGAAAGGGGTCAGTGTCCCACTTCTACCAGAAAGCAGCTTCAGGCCTCTTTGTCCTACTTCTCATCCTCTAGTAGATTAATAATTCACGTTGCATACCCACACCCCCACCTCCACCACATTCTTTATGACGAAGTGTGTAGGCCACAATACCAATACATTACTGCATTCTTTATAACAATGTAGGGTATAATATCTGTTTATTGTATGAATGGTTGTCGTACCTGAGGAGGGTAAATTCGGCCTAGCCCAGGACCGGCCCAATAACAATGGGTCCAAACCACATCGCACCCAAGAGGCGTCGAATAGGTACGGCCCATCAAAGTGCGGCCCAATCTAGCTTGGCATCGGATTCTACAGCACGTAAAAGTCACGGCCCAAGCACAGCGACCGTCGGAAGACCCTCCGGTGACCGATCGTTACCCCTCACAACGTCGGCCTTGACCCCATAATGGGCGAGCACGTCCCACGAGCACCGTAAGACTCACCCCGGGATCAGCCGACGTCAGGGTAATCACCCTCCAATGGGAAACTCCCGCCACTATAGTGGGAAAGTGTTACTTCCCCACTTATGCCTTTCCCTATCAAGGAATAAGGCTCCTCGCTCTAGGACAACCCCTATAAGAAGAACATCGACAGAGAAGAGAGACACGGTGGATCATTCTGCCAAACTACTACGCAAGAGGATAGAGCTACTAGTCCTGCTACACGGAGAGAAGGAAGGGACGACAGTCCACACTCGAAGAGAGGTCCACTCCGGTGACCTTACCGTTCAGTGAGCACTGGGAGCGGCGAGCACTCGTCCGGAGGATCTACACGGCTCCTCGGCCTTCTACTATGATCTCTCTCATAAATTTTTGCATGAAATAAACTTTGAACAAAATTCTTTTGGATGAACAGTGCTTCATTCTCCCAAACACATTCTTCACCAAGCAGTCAACAGAAGAAGGCAGGCGGCCTTCTTCACGCACGTGAGAGGAGGTTAGTTGGCAGGCGTGAACCCGGGAGGCCAGTTGGCCGGTGAGTGCAGCAGTCAGCAGGCGATGGCGGGCTTCATTCCATACAGGCGATGTCAGCAACTGGCGGGTGAGCTTCGGGTCCACGAGGCTAGTGGCCACTTCTCATGCGGGCGCACGAGATAGCTGGCGAGGGTCAACAGGCAGCGTCAGGTTTCGTAAGGCAGGCACCTCCTTCTCACGGGCGAGCGCTATCTGATGCGGGCACGAGTGGCCATGTGAGCGTGGCATGGCGGCTTCACATGAAGAAAGGAGGCCATGGAGGCGGCATCAATGCCAGCAGTAGGGTGCATGGCAGGTGCGAACGCGGCAAGTGCAGAGGGTGTCCTCCTCTTCACACGAGTGCGGCGATGGAAGGGTCAACGTCGACAGCACCTCCGCACGCGACAGAAGAGAGAGAAGAGGAGAGAGAGGCAAGCAAGGCGGGCAGTGGCTTCCTCAAGCGGGCGTAAGAGGCCCCACCATGCAATGCCCCCTCATCCTCCCACATCCTCCTTTGCGGCCATGCAGGCTCTTTATGCCGTTTTTCTCCACGGAAGGTGGGTAGCTTCCCCACAACATGACAGCGGCATGCAGATCGTCATGTTGGCAGCCAAGCTCCCTTCAACGCTCGACCCTTCACGCCAGCCTCCCTCATGCACAACTTCAATAAAACAGCCGCTATTCATGCATGCCCATTCACACGGTATAGAAAGAGACAGAAAGAGAGGAGAGGAGAGAGGGGATGCAATGCAGCTTCTTCACATGGGGAAAGAAGAGGAGAATAAAAAATGGGCAACTTAGATTTTTAACAAAAATAACAAAGAAATATAAATTGGGTATTCACATGGAGTAATAGAGATAGGTTGGGGCCTATAAAAGGAGGGCATGGGACTTTTATCAAATGAAGAAAGAAGGGAGATGGGGGAGAGAGAGAAGGGTTCACCACAAGCCAAAAGATCAACAGTAAATCACTAGAAGACAATGAGCTACCATGTTCTACAATGATCCCTAAAGCCCTCGAAGAAGCCAAAAGAACAATCGAAGGCTTGACTCAAGTCAAGGTGGATCAGTCAAACTTTGAATTGGTCAAAGTCAATAATAGTCAACTGACTCCAACCAACATTATTATCATGTTTGACTTAAGTCAATGTTGACTCAAGTCAAAGTCAACATCAATCGTGGTCAATGAGGTCAAACTCTATAGTCAGACAGAATAATAGAGGAACAAGGGTGACAAATGGCTTTTGGTGTCAGTTGAAGCTAAAGAAGAAAGTAGCAAGGGCGACGGCTCAATATGGATAGTGGAGATAAATGACTGGATAAGGCAGACAAATAGTTGTGTTAGGCTGACAAATGGGCAACAAGGGTAAATGCATGGAAAGAAACAAGGCAGAGTCGATGCATGAAGCTATGGCATCGATGTAGCAAGGAAGCAAGGCAGAGAAAGGAGGTATGGCGATGGCTAAAGGGAAGCTAAGGGTGACAAATAGCTCCCCAAGGTAGACAAATAGCTGGTTAAGGGTATAAAACACTCAATAGGAGTAACAAATAGGTCGCCAGTGCAGAAAAGGGTCAGACACATGAGGAACTTGGGGATCTCTTCACACCTTCAACTGTCATGTGCCCCAAGGTTGAAAAGGCAAATCATATGGCACGCGATCTAGTTCAAGCTTTTATTTTATATCACTTTCAGATTTGTTCAGCAGAAGAGCCACATGATGTTTATCTCACTTTTCTTTTGTGGGTATTGAGTGCTTGTTGTTTGACATTTATTCTGTGTAAAACATTACTCTTATATTGTCGTTACATCTATCAGCAAGAGTGCTACTTAACTTTAATTTCATTTCCCTCTAGTGTGCATTGAGTGCTTAAGTGTTCGACGTATGTTCTATGCAAACTCTTGTTAACATATTCTTCATTCTGTTTTAAGATTGGGTTGTTCCAGCTCCTCCACACCTCCTACACATCCCTCCCTGGGATTCTCTCCCCCTCCCATCACCATTAGCCACCTCCCCCTTTCCCCCACTTGTGCTTGGAAGGCTACCCCTGCTATCTAGTTGGCTACCCAGAGAACCTGAACACTACAGAGGAAGCTGCAACATCATCCAGGTGTTCCAGGAGGCACAAGAGCTACCTCTGGAAGCGTCTTCGAGTTGTCTTCGCAACGGTAGTAGTCTCGTCCCGTTCTGAGCTCGTGGCTATCCGAGAGAGGCAATCTACTCTGATTATGCAGAAGGGTCCTGATCAGCTTCCAGAGATGGCTTGCAGTAGTTGCCACGCCTGCTCATCTGAAGATATGGAGGCAGGGTTCGACCGAGACCTTCTACTGCAAGTCTCCCTCCTCCTCCAAGAAGCGGAGCTCCATTCGGCAACCCGAGCGATTTCTTGTCCCTTTTCTCCCTGGAGTGCGTAGTTCTGTCCTCCTTGGGACTGAACTGACACCCTGTCATTGTTCGGGCTGCTGCGATCTGCTCCAATATCGGCTGGCACCACCGTGGGTCTCACTTCGAAGGCCACTTGTCAACGGTTCCAACGCTACTGACCGTGCTCAATTCGGAGTTTGGGACTGTTCGTGGTGGCTTCATCTTCCAGATACTGCAGTGCTGAGACAGTCCAAACTAGAGAACAGAGTCTTAGCTTCCAGCTCCACCACGACCAGCAACGGCTTCCCCAGCTCTACAAAAATTCCAGCACCCTCCTGGGCCAACCGACATACTTTTGGCACTGGTCCCACTAGCAAAGGAGTTCAGGAGCACCCACAACAATTCCTACATCGACCATCTATCCTCTGTTCCTAAGAGGGGACAGAATCGACTCTGACATTGTGTGAAGCTCTCTATCCTCATCTTCCCCCTCCCCGCTTGGCCGGCTGAAGGCCCCTCCCTGTGCGGAGGTAGTTTTGATTGTAATCAATTAACCCCCACCCCAAGATCCCCCTCCTGTGCGAGGCGTAGTGGTGTAATCACTTGAGCAGGTTGAAGCATGGGCCATCGCCCAACTCGGGTGGGTCGCCGGTCCGATCGTCATGTTCCTCTTCTCCTTCGTCACGTACTACACCTCGTCCCTCCTCGCCGACTGCTACCGCTCCGACGACCCTGTCACCGACAAACGCAATTACACCTACATGGACACCATCCGGGCCAGCATGGGTTAGTAACCTTCGGAACTCCTCAAGAGCAAGACAGCAAATATGGCCGAAACATATAAGCTAATCAAACATTATCCGCATCTTTTCTATAGGCGGTATGCAGGTTAAGATCTGTGCCTTCGTCCAGTACCTCAACATCGTCGGAGTCGCCATAGGCTACACCATCGTTGCCTCCATTAGCATGATGTAAGTAGCTCCCGCTGGTTAACATGGCGACTGGTCACCCCCTCCCCCGCTCCTTGCTGTGGTCAAAGATATGGTGTGGATAATGACACTGGTTTTGGCTTGGGTTCGAGCAGGGCGATCAAGAGGGCGGACCTCAATAAGGCCTTCGTGGGCCACGCTTAGACCTCGGGTTCGCCCCGATCATGCTCATTGTCCGACTCATACCCTCAGCCTATAGCCCGCTCCCTTTGAACACATATTGATTCTGGGATCTGATCCCGGGTCATCCTCCCGTTGCCCCTTCGCACAAGAAATTTTGACGATGCCCACGCAAGCTTGATTTCGATCGCGGGGGGCCCACTGCAGTATGGTCGCAGCTTGATCTTGCACCGGGCTGACAAACTTATTGGTTTTCGACCGCTCTAATCAGGATTTAACTAAACACTTCCTTTTCCTCTGAACAATGAATTTATCGTATCCCGACATACATATGCTTCGATTTTCCCATGACGATTACGCTATTCTCGAGTCCGGACACTCGTCCGAACATTAAATGGTCAACGCATGACCGACATGGGCTCAAATACTTTCTCCACGCCCTCGTACGAGGACTTCAGTGTTTCTTAATAGATTTTTTTATGCAATTAATTTTTTGGCCATGAGGTCCTGATTCCCGGTGATTAATCAAGGGTGTTCCCCTCTCCGAGGGGTAGCAGGTCTTCGAGGTAGGGTGTCCCCGGTATGGGATAAATGGCGAGGGGAGCGGCCTTGAGTACCCCCTCTTCTTGCGCAATAAATGGAACATGTGGGGGAGCTACATAGCCCGGGGGCGGCGGAGGGAACCAGCTATCTAACTCCATCTTCTTCTTCCCTTTGTCTTGTGCGACTTGGGGAGCTTGCTTCGGCTTCACCAAATATAGGTTGGTATCTGATAGGTGACACTCGAACACCTCGAAAGGGTGTAGGTCGGCGAAGATTTTGGCTTCTTTCCCCTCGCAGGGGTACTTGATGCATTGATGCAGGGTGGATGGTACCACCCTATTTTGGTGTAGCCAGGGCCGACCGAGCAACGCCTTATAGGAGGTATTGGAGTTGATTACATGGAACTGGACCTTGGTGGTGAAGTCCCCGAGAGACAAGTCGAACTCCGCGACCCCCATGGGCATCTCGCACTTCTGGTTGAAGCCAGTGATTTTGACATTCCGGACTTCGACCAAGTGTATGTCAAAGTAGTGTTTCTGGTACACCCGCTAGGGAAGTATGTTCACTGCTGCTCTTGGGTCAATCAGGACTCTGTTGATAGGTTGCCCATTCAGTTGCCCCTTCATGTAGAGCGGCCTGTTGTGACTGCAGATGGGCAGAAGCATGTCTTCTTCTGTGAAGGCCACGGCCACTTCAGGTGACTTCTCCACCAGGCATGCTTCAAGGTATGTTGGCGTCTGGAGTGCAGCGATGATGGCTTGTCGTGTCTCTTCATCTAGAGACAAAATCTCCCAGACGGTAAACCGGGTCGAGATCTTCTTCAGGTGCCTGACTATTCGGTCAGCGGCCCAAACCTTGAGCAGCTTCATCTCCTCGGCTTTGCTATGCCTACCCCCACCTTGGACCTGGGGTACTAGATCAGAGGGTGCCTCCTCCACTGGACTTGGTGTGGCTGCTTGACCTTGCGGGGCCTCCTGGGTCTCCCCTCTTTCTTGCATAAATTCAGCCAGGTTTGGGATGTTGTCAAATGATAGCCACAAACCCGTCGTTGCGTCCCTCGGGATGGTGACTATTCCCCTTGATTTGGACCTCCCGTCCAGATCATTGACTAAATAAACTCTTCTCTCCATCCCTTCTGGTGACGAACAATTCTTTCGAAGGAATAAACCCTTCTTCCCCTTGGCCTTAATAGCCTGCCTCCCAACAATCCTTTGACTTCTCTAGCCTGCTTCCCGAGCCCGACCCGTGTGGCCCGATTTCTCGACCTCGATCATCAGCCTCCGGGCCGATAGCTATCCAACTATTGGCTCCCATGCCAACAGCTTTCCAACCATCGGCCCTTGAGCCGACAGCTCTTCAACCATCGGTCTCTGGGCCAACAGCTATCCAATTATTGGTTCCCATGCCAACAACTTTTCAACCATCGGCTCTTAAGCCGACAGCTTTCTAGCCGACAGCTATCTAGTTACTTACATGTGAGGGCAAGTGCACCCACGTGCACCGCTTGCCTCATCCTTCGCCCGCGCTACCCGTGAGTGGGGGGCATTTGTGGACACTAAAAAAATTCTCTCACCCCTTGTTTACGTGCATGGGAATAAAGAAGAGGAGAAAAGAGAAGAGAAGATGAAAAGAAGAAAAGAAGAAACGAAGAAAAGAAGAAAAGAAGAAAAGAAGAAAAGAAGAAAAGGAAATGCCTAGGTTGCCCTTCCAATGGCACGCCTTCAGCCCCTTGGCCGGCACACTTCTTGTGCGTCACACCGTGGAGGCCCTCCCGCGGCATGCCGTGCGGGCCGTCCAGCGGCATGCCTTCAAATGCTTTTCAACGGCACACCCTCACAATGCGTCCAGTGGCACACCATGGGCGCCCCTCAGTAGCACAGCCTCTCAACGGCATAGCCCGCTTAAGCCCCCCAGTGGCACGCTCCCAACTCCCCCAGCGGCACGCTTTTAACGCCCTTCAGTGGCACGCTTCCACGGAGCCCTTCTCAGCGGCACACCCCGCTGGGTGTCTTGCTCAGCACACCAGTGGGAGCCCCTCACCGGCACACCTGGCCATCGCTCAGCGGCACACCCCATGAAGCTTCAGCGGCACACGGAGAGGCGGGAACAAACGCTAATCCGTGCCTGCACAGAGATGGTTCATGATGTGTACAGGACTCGGTTCCTATTCTTCTATTTGGTTGTTGGGAAACCTATTACCCCTCTGCTATTATTTGATTTGCGGTAAACATGTCCCCTTTTTTCTTTCTCCCGTTCAAGGCCGTGGTTCTCCGAATGGGTTTTCGAGCAAGATCATGATATGCGGCATATGGTGAGCAATATCATTGTGTAAACGTATACACGTTGAAGTCCTTCCCGGTGTCTAGACGACGGAGGCTAAAGTGGCTGCCATCCGTTTCTTGAAGCATCTGCTGCAGGCAAATAGCTCGCAGTACAACATACGGGGATATACATAGGAGCCAAGTGGAAACGTAGACGGTAACCTCTTCTCTCACGGGTTATAGAAAGAAGAACCGCACTTGCATTTCCAGTCCTCTGGCTCGTAGTTTGAGTACTGCACTCCCAGACGGTGCATGGTGGCGGGCACCTGTATAGCCGCGCAGGGAACACACTCGCCGCACCTATTCCGACAGCTCGGCGGCGTCGACCCAAGCGCTCCCATCCCTTTGAGCTCCCCAGAAGCAGCAGCTTCCATCTCCTCGCCGTCCACGGGGGCCTTCATGACCGGAAATTTATATCAGCACAATCCTTTCTGCTAGAGAGAGAGAGAGAGAGAGAGAGAGAGGGGGAGGGAGGGAGGAAAAGTTGACCTGTTTCTCCTCCCAGCTGGAGTGTTGGGTGCGTTGAGGTTGGCCTGTATTGAATCGCCATCATAGAAAGTTGGAATATGTTTTTTTGAATGATGCAGAGAAAGTTGGTGAAAATTAAGAGTTTCAGGTGGTGGGTTAACTACAGTTTCTGGCTTTTCTCCCTTAGGTTGTAGAAAAGCTACGTACAAGATGGTGCTTGCAAAGGCAACTAACGATTACCCACTTTTTTAGCTGCTGCCGGGGAACATGGAAGCCAAAAAGAATGATCAAGAAACATGGAAACAGCCGGCTAGAAAGTGGAGATCTCATACCGAGGTGGTGCTCCGGCGGCAACCGCCTTCCATTTGTAGACACGCAACTCATGATTTGCAGGGTGGCGAGCAGTAGAACTGGCCAAGCAGCTATGCAGTTTGCCTCGCCCCCCAGTATTCCAGCTTCATGGGTTACATTCTCATCCCGGCGCGGGCAAACTGGTGCGGGCGGCATCGGCATGAGGGGATATTACAGGGAGAATTTGTTGGGATTGACATGGAAGAGGAAATAACCCCTCTATTTGTTACTTCAATTGCAGAGTTATCATCTTCTATTCAAGCATTTGAGGGGATTGACCTGGCGATCAAAGTGAGCTCTGCCCCTTTCTTCTCGCTGACTTGCATAGGCTGGTGCTTTACTTTGCCGCTTTGATGCTTATTTGCATTTTATTCCAGAAACCCAGCATCACCGACTCTGTTCTGATACCAGCCTTCAATATTATTTCCTCGGAGGCCTTGGCTGCACTGCTCCCTGCGGCTGCGACCTCTACAGGGGTGACTGCCATGATTCACCCTATGCTAGTGAGGGTGCAATCATCAACTGATGTATCATCATTGGAGCTGGGGGCATTAGGAGAGGGTTTTGCTCCCGTTGGGGGTTCAGAACTGAGGGCCGAAGTAGATCCGGCCAGGGGTTTCGCCTTTGTCCCTGCCGCCATAATGACTACTGCACTTGAACTCGCAGTCCCATCTATACTAGCAATAGAGTCGGAGTCTCTACTGTCTCCAGTAGTTACTCCTGAAGCAGCTCTTGAGGATTTAGCAATGGAAGAGGTAGCAGCTCAGGATGAAGTTGCCGAGAAGATCAGTTCACCTCTAGCAATTACTCCGAAGGCAACTCCTGAAGATTTGGGAACAGAAAGGACAATGGTCCATGAAGAGGTTGCTGAAGAGATCAGTTAATCTCCCCCGACGGCCGTCCCCTCTTCATCTTCTAAGCCAAATATCAGCCTGTGGGCGACCATTGACGATGAAGTCACTTTTGAAGTGGCTCCCGTAGCTTCTCTTGGCCTTACTTCATCAGAAGATTTTATCTGGCAGAATCTGGAGATGCTACGTCTAGTAGTGGAAGCTTAACCGGCGTTAACTTATTTACAGCTGAAGGAAGTGGCTGAGCACCTAACAGTTGGTTTGCAAGCACTGGGCTGCCCCTTGGAAGTATGGACCCAACGTGTGCTGTTGTTGCTGAAATTTGTAAATCGTCAGGACTTCTTAGGGCGCATTGTAAATGATAGACTGGCGGCCCTTAAGCTGCAACGAGCTGATTGTCGGTCTGGGATGGAAGAGCTAAATTCAAGCCTTCAAGGGCATAGAACCAAGCTGGAGGCCTCATCTGCTCGGGCACAATTTGTGCACAACCAAATAGATGAACTGTGGACAAAATTAAGTGCTCTCACGGCTGAACTACTGATGGTGGAGATGAATCAATCCCAGAGCGCTGAGGAGATATCCCTGTTGGAGGGACAAGTGGCATCACTGCAGGATGGATCAGTTCACCTCCAGGAGGTAGAAGCCCGCCTTCGCGAACTAGGAGAAGCCTCGTACTTTAAAATTCTCGATTTCGAGGACATCTTCCGACGGCCTTAGCTACCCCATACCTTATAATGCACCCCTCTTGAGGGATCCAATTGTATTATCACCTTTTGCAATGAAAAAGCATCTTCTTACCACTGTTCTGAGCACATGTCTTCATCATCATTTTTGCTTTGTACTGGCTTGGTAGTAGTCTGGGAACTCCCATGTAGATATACCCATGTCTGCATCGCAGGAGAGCGCCCACCCTTTTAGGGAAAGGATGGGGGAATCGCTCCACCGCGTGACAGGGTTTTGAGAGTCCTCAAACTGGGCTATTAGCATAAGTAGATGTTTTTAGCAGTGAGAAATGCCGAATGTAGGAGCATTTGTGGGTGTGTATAGATGAAGAGTTTGTAGGGCTCATTGGAACCGACGAGAGGTCCATTCCGGTTGGGTTTTGTCATTGGTTGAGCGGTGCACCAAACGATCAATGGTAGATTTCATCATCGATATTAGGTTTATATTGATGCAAGGAAGTAGATCAGTTTCATCAGAATAGACGGAAGGTCTATCCCGGATAGGTTTCATCGTTGATCGGGCAATGTGCCAATCGATCAATAGCGGGTTTCATCATCAATATTTGGTTTATATTGATGCATAATTAGGCGCAACCGGATTTACCCTCCTCACCAAGTAATGTCCTTAATATCATTCACAGCCTTGTCAAAACATCCAGACTATGGCATTGGGATTCATCACTAAGCTTGCTATATAAATACATTAAACTTACCTAATTACTGTGGAGTACCCAACATTGATTAAAATTACCTAATTACCTAATTGTTGTAGAGCTACTACAAGATACTTACCTCTGACTGAGGGAGGAGGAACCACTAGCAGAAGCAAGGGGCGGTGGGGGAGCTAGCTCGCAGCAGAGGCCCTGCACGGGTGGCGGTGGCAGAATGGATATGGGCAGCCGGGGACGGCGGCTGCAGCTATGCTGGACCACAATCGATGGGTGGGTCTAGCTGGAACAGTGGCCGGCTGTCACGACACGGCACCAAAGGGGCAACGGTGCTCTGTCGGCATGGCTGCAAGGGGGAGCACGACGGTGGGCTGGCCAGCACTCACGGCAGTGCTAGTTCGAGGAGGAGAGGGAGGGTGCGCTGGGCACCCGTGGGCACACGGGGACAAGGTGGCGATAGTCTGCGACGATGGGGGAAAAGCAAGGGATGGGGGAAAAACAAATGGCTTCTCAGGTTAAGAAATACGTCATAAGGGTGACAAATAGGTCGTAAGGGTGCCAAATACTTCTAAGGGTAACAAATAGGTCTTAAGGGTGATAAATAGCTTCTAAGGGTAACAAATAGGTGTCTAAACGTTAAAAATAGTTTGTAGTGGTGACAAATAAAAGAGAGAGAGAGAGAGAGAGAGATTAATAAATAGAAAAAATGGTGACTCCTGGCACACGTCTCTCCCTGTTGCAGTCCTGCTGTCCAGCACTCCTACTACTGCTAAAGTATTCGTATTTGTTTACTAAAGGCGGTGGAAGATGAAGAGTCTCTCCCAACTTCTACCAACTGCTCATGAGTTGAGATTTTTAAAGACGAAGGGTCTCACTATGGTTGGTTTTAATTTTAGAAGTCAAATAGTTAAAATGGGGTAGTTATAATAGTTTCAGGAAGTGTAACAATCTTCCATCTAGGGCCCTTTTCATGATGTTTTGGCAAAGGAAACAAAGGTTTAGAGGGTTAGAGAAAGGGCAGAATGATGAATCATGAATTTGGCCCCCCTTTCTTATATAGATCTTTGTTCAAGAGGCCTAAACCCATTAGGATTGAGTTGGAATAAGCCTAGAAGGGGTTTTGATAGTGTTTGAGTCAAGTTGAGGTAGAGCACCTCGGGTTGGGACTCTCCAAGAGAGTCCCGACCGGACTGCCTGCGTAGTGGGTTGGACGGTCTCACGATAGACCGGCTTTTCTTTCCCTCCTTTTCTCATTTTCTTTCCTTGGCATGTCGACAGTGTGTGAAGTATCCTTGGCTGCAAAGCCGCCTCTGTCCCATGGTGCGAATCGTGTGCGTGCAGTCACATTCTCTCTATTTCTCCACGTCAGCTGTGTGTGAAGTCCGCAATCGCCACCTTGCTCCCTTTTGGCCATGTCGACAGTGTGAGAGCTGTGGTGTGAAGGCCGCAACGTGTGAAGAGCCTAAAGCTTTGTGAAGTTGTGGAGCCTGTGACCTATGGAAAGTTTGTGCGTTGGTGAAGTTATGTTGTTTGAAGTCCTTGCATGGCCCCATGGCCATGTGAAAAGATGCCAGAACCGGACCCTCCTTGGCCTTTTGCTGCCGACATGTGGAACCTGCAACGGCTTGGCAGCGTTTGAAGCCTTGGCCACCAAGGTGGCCCCCTTGAAAGAGCCTGCCTTGGCCTTTGTGAAATCCTGGCAATGTGAAGAGTTAAAGAGGCCTGTTGTCTTTCGTGAGGAGTTGAAGCCTCCAGCTGCCATTACCTTTTGTGCACGCATTTGGCCCACCACTTACAGTAAATGGCTGGCCATGCCGACGTGAAGTTGCCTATGTTCGCAGGCGTTCCAATATGAAGAGAGGCCACCTGCATGCTTTAGCCACTTGGAGCTTTGCCACGTGAGGCTTTGTTTGGCCTTTGAAGCCTTTTGCATTCTCTGCATGCCTTTGTGAAGGTTGCACTTACGTGAGAAGCCTTCCTACAAAGTGAAGCCTTATTTTTTTATCCTAGGGGCAATTCCCCATTCATTTCTTATCTCAACCCTTTGTTTGACTCCTCCTCTGTCATGTCTTCCTATGATTTTTCTCACTCCCGCGAGGACTCCCTTCCTCAAGGACTTTTGAAGGACCCACTAAGGGTCACGACTATACAAGGAAGAGAGGGGTCCGCCCCTCCTCTTCCGACCATTGTCGTTGAGGCTAGTCAACCCTCCTCCTCTGATTCTTCTACTCACAACTCCACCAACCATATTCTCCACATGATGGCCCAGCTAGACTCGACCCAGCTTCAAATTCTTCGCCAAGCTTTACGGGGGCCAGGCGCCCCATCTTCTACTCCATCCCAGGGCGTGTCTACTATCGCCACCTCTCTTTCTTTGGTTAGTGGGCCAGGGGCCTCATCTGCTGCTCCAATCGATCTTACCCCTATCCAGCCCAAGATTCTCCGTTTCCCCAATTTAGAGGTGGGCCAAGCTTCTAGCTCAACCCATCAGATGCTTGATAAGGGGAAGACTCCGCTCCTCTCATCTCCTTACATGGATCCTTATGCGACCACCTCTCCAGCGCCGTAGGCCCTCGTGGGCCCAGCTGACTTCTTGCGCCCTCAGGCTGGGGCTGCCCACTTGGGTCACGCCGAAATGGGCCCGTCCATGGCTCATTATCCCTCTTATCGGCTTCCCCCTCCCTCTGCCTATCCTTCGGCCCCTTACACTGGGTCTGCCCTTCCAGCTTTGCCTCCTCCATCCCGGGAACGGGAACTTCTTAATAAGTGGGCTGCCATGCCACAGCAGCTTGACCTCCTTCACAAATGGGTTGGAGTACAGTCTTTGGCAGATATCCCGATTCCCAATTTTTGTGACATTCATTTCCCTCCCTAGTCGGAGCTCCCCACGTACCGAAACTATGATGGGAATGGCAACCCCTACATTCATGTGAGGGAGTTCTTGTACGAGTTGGCCTAGTTTTAGTACGACGACCGCTGAAAGTTACGTGGTAAGTGTGTGCTGTAGGTGAGCTAGAAGGGGAGGGGTTGAATAGATCGCCTTCCGTCGGCCGCCGGAGAAGAGAGGGGAGAAAGAGAGGTGAGAGAGTGAGAAAGAGAGAATGGGGAGAGAGAGTGGGCGTATTTTATCGGCGGAGAGAGGATGAAGGACTTCTGCCCACTTGGTGAAATACTCAGTTGCTGTAAGGATGAAGGACTTCTGCTTAACCTGAGTATTGGGGTCACCTAGTGGTCTGATGATATCAAAGGCCCACATCGAGAATGGCCATGGAGCGGAGAGAGGATGGAGAGAGGAAGTAGGAGCATGAATTTTATCGGCGTGAAGTTGGCATTGAAGACACCTACGGACATAGGTGGAGCAATCTTCCTCTAAGGTTGGCCAGTACTCTGCCTGAGAATCTTCTTTGCCAACGCCTATCCATTAACGTGCCCTCTGCACTCATTGGCGTGAGTTATTTCCACTACTTTCCAAGCCTCATCATCATCCAGACATATCATGAGAACTCCATTAAGAGCGCGCCTATATAATTCTCTTGCAATGATTGTATACCTCGAGGTGGCTTTTCTAATGGCCTTCCGCTGCTCGGCATTGGCCGTCTCTGGAAAAGATCCATCCCGACAATACTGCTCAATCTCATAATACCACGACATCTCTTCTTCTTCCAAGATCTCTTTAAGCTCAGTTAATGAAACTTCCTTCAACTCCTCCTTTTTTGCTTTATTCTCTACGGTCTTCCTGAGGTTATCGTACCAAGGATCCTGCAGAGAGGGAGCATCCATCCGCTGGACCATGATGGTCTCAGTGGAGCGACTAAGAGGGAAAGAAAGAGAGGAAGCAAGTGATGTCAATGCATTAATAAGGATATTCTGAGAGTGAGGGTTATGGATGTAGATAAGCTTACGGAACTGCCTAATCAAGAGCGTGACCAGATCCTGATATGGCTTCAACTTAAGATCGCGGGTGCGGTAAGTTGACAGAACTTGACGCAGTACCAGCTGAGAGTCTCCTATGATATTGAGATAGCGCGCGCCTAGGAGATGGGCGTGCTTCAGACTGACTAGGAGAGCCTCATACTCAGCTATGTAGAAAATAACACCATCAATAATAGAATCTCCGGCGAGTAAAGAGATTGCCACCGGTCTCGCTCTTGAAGAAACTGGCACCAAGGCAAGAGAACTCTTCTTGGCAACCGTCATGGGAAGTATAGGCACATCATCCCCGAAATGGCCAGGGACCAAGACACAGATTGGCATCCGGTAGATAAAATCTTGAATCTTGAAATGCCCAGCAGGCACCAAACTGTCCTCTCTTGGCTTAGCACCTCCCTGGGGACTAGACCCAAGAGGCACCGAAGGTAATGCACATCCACTCCTTGGGATGGAAGTAGGTGGAGAAGCGACGGAGGTAGAGGGCTTCGAAGGCGTGGAGGCTTCAATGGGGATGGTGTGTTTAGGTGGAGGCAAAGGTAAGGGTGGAGGTATGGCTTGCTCGGGCTCGAGCGACAGGGAAGGTGGAGGTGTAGGTGAGGGTATAGCTTGCTCAGGCTCGGGCAATGATGGAGAAGGGGATGGCAAAGGGGGTGGAGTTGGTGGAGGTGATGGAGGCACTAGTAGTGGAGACACAAATAGTGGGGATGAAGAGGGAGGTGGAGAGGATGGTGATGCAGGCAATGGGGGTAATGTTGGTGATGGAGATGGCGAAGAGGGTGAAGAGGAAGTTGAAGGCTATGGGGCCCAATGTCGATGTATTGACACAAGACATCGCACGGTGTTGGGAGTGGAAGTGGTGGTGGAGGTAACCGGAGTACTAGGCTGAGCAGAGACTTGAGCTTGTGGAGGTGATGGAGACGGCGATAATGGAGCGGGTGCAACACTAGATAACGGATCATAGGGGTACCCGTGGTCTTGAAGTTATGGGGACGGCTACTTGGGCAATGCTTCTTGCTGCTACTGCTTGTTGTGAAGATGTAAAATGACCTTTTGAATGGCGGCCCAATCAATCCTCTTCTGATCTTCCAAGTCATAAAAATAATCCCAGAACTCGGGGCAATCCTTAACCAAATGCCCCTATTGGCAATGATAATCATAGAACTGAAGCATATTCCCCACCGCGGGTCTGCAAGGCATACCAGGCCATTCATCTATTGAGGATATACTTCTGGAACCTCCTTGAGTTTATCTTGATGATTGTTCTTCAGTTTATCCTTAGCATGGGCATGTATTGAATATTTTCTTATTTTCTGAACTTTAAATTATCCTGTGTTGAATCGTCTGCGTACAGTTGTGTGTGTAAAGGGTGCTACGTTTTTTGCAGCGTGTGTGTGTGTGTATGCGACTGGATTTAAGATCCAGCGTGTTTAGTGTTCGTCCCCGTTGTTGCTGTGTTAATAGCGTGAGGAAAGTTCTCCTCATGGGGAGGTTGTTCCCCGTGTGTGTGCAGGCGTCGTCCTGCGTGTGTGTTGGAGCTTGGCTCTGTGTTGGGGAGTTATACCCGTGCTAGTTTTCTAGCGAGTGAAGCCTCACCGGTTTGGTGAGGGGTGGACGTATGGAGCCCGTCGTGGTCCCGAACCATCTTAAAAATCTCTCTTGCATTGTGTGATTGTGTTTTTCTTTGCTTAATCCGTTTACATGATCGAGTGAGCTCGGCGAGATTGAGAGAACTTAAGTTTACTCTGTTTAGTTTATTTTCTTCAATCTCATTAAACCTGCTAACTCTATGAAGTAAGTTTTAAGTTTGTCATATCGCTTGGGGGACAATTCAACCCTCCCTTATTGTCCGCTCGTCAACTGGGCCAACAATTGGTATCGGAGCCACGACCCTATCTTCTTGAGGTCTAACGACCTATAGAGAGATCATTGTCGGTGAGTTTCATGAGCATCATGTCTAGTAACACTATGTTTTTTGTCCCTCTTCGTTTTAATGGTTCTAACTTCACCGAATGGCTTGGGCGCGTGAGCTATTTTGTTAGTACTCTTGATCCCAAACTTTGGGACTCAGTCATGCATGGCTCATATGAGCTACCTAAAGATAGGTGAAAATAGACTGATAAGCACAAAAAGAAATACAATGATAATTCTATGCTCTTAAATATTTTCAAATCTTCAAATGATCTTGAAAAATATACATTTGTTTTCTCATGTAGGATGGTCAAGGAGATCTTGGACTGCTTGGTACAATCACTACACCCTCGCAGAGGGGTTGATCAAGGGGTGGGAAAATTAATTATTACAACCAAAACTACCTCTGCGCAGGGAGGGGCTATATGCCAGCCAGCCGGGGTGGGGGAAAACTAAGCTAGAAGCTGAATGGAAGGAGCTCGTCGGTTCTGTCAGCTCTCAGGATAGCTTGATAGGCAGTCGCTGTCGGTGCCGCCACAGGCTCTCCCGAACTCCGTTGTTGACAAAACCAGCGGAAAAACCTCATAGGTTGGCCCAGGAGGACTTCCAAATTTTAGGGTGACTTCGGGTTGACGGCGCTGGTCGGGGCAGAGTGGTGAACATGGCGGCTGAACTCTAGTTCTGGTAGCTCCTGAGTTGCTGTAGTAGGAAGGCGAAGTCACCACTACTGCTCCCGAGGTCTGATTTTGGCGTGGCTGAAGTCGATGGATTTGTTGGTGAGTCCTCTTCGAAACGAGACATGCGGGGATGTCAGAAGAGGTCGTAGTAGACAGTAGCACCCCAAACAGTGGTCAGATGTCTGTTCAGTCCCAGAGTGGACAAAACAGCACACCCGAGGGAGAAAATTGAGAAATCACTACTCCGGATGTCGAACGGGGTGCCTCTTCTTGGAAATGGAAGAGGACTTGTCTCCGAAGCCCTCATCCAAGTGGCGCCTCAAGAATCACTATATTGTGGCCGTGGGAGCTTCTGAAATCTTCTTCAGGTTGCTAGCCAGACCTATCTTGCGCAATCGGCAAAGAACGGCTCTCCTTGACAGTCACGAACTCAGACAGGGTCAGGACTACCGCCATTGCGAAGACAACAGGGAGATGCTTCCAACCGTGCCTCTTGAGTGCCCAGAAACGTCAGGATGACGTCATGGTTGGCTCGGCAAGTCACCGGTGCTCTGTTGCCTGCAAACTGGGACGTGCAGGTTGAGGATGAGAGGTGAGAAATGAGGTAAACGGGAGGGAAAAGGGAGGGGAAGGGTGTGGAGGCATGTAGCAACCCTGAATATTTAAAATAAAATTTTAAATAAAATTATAAATAGTGACACACACATTATCGAGATTCCCATGAGACCGTAGATGATAGTGTTATACAGCGGATTCCCGCGAGACCGCGAAAGATCGTGTTTTGTTGTTACACTGCCTTGAGGGCATTTCGTGTCAGGCTAGGCGAGGACAGCCTAGTGGCCTATCATAGTCGAACCGGACGAGACCGCCTAATGTGTACGACGCTCCTTGTATAGAGGCGAGACCACTTGAGCATGTGTATCTTGGTTAGGACAAAAGTACGTTGCTAGTGAACGCAAGGGCACGTACCCCGTGTTAGGTCGCAGGACACGGCTGTACTGTTGGACGCAGAGGCACGGATCCTAGCCAGTCCTAGGGTGTGGTGTGTGTGCGTCTCCTTTGCTCCTCCCAAGTCCGGGCGTGGGCAGTGTGCGCGCAGATGAGACCTTGGCGCAGTATAAGACGTCAGTGGATACATCTGATCTTATTGTGTATACTCGAGTGACGGACCCTATGCTGGTAAGGTTGACATACTGACAACGTTGTCGATGGCCTTTCCAACAGACGGGCTGGTGTCGCCCTATGTGAAGGGCATGGTTCTCTCACTAACTCTAGCTCGAGACTAAGGGTTACCTGTGTCTAGATGTCCTCCCGAGGGTGGAGGTTACGCATATGGCCGCGTGACCTCGTTAGAGGTTCCGTCAGCAAGGACGGTTTGTTACGACCACGAGAGTCGGGATAACATAGAGGCTCCGTAGTTCCCCCTTTTTACCATTCTTGTTCTGGCGGCTATTGTATTTTACTATTGTCGTTACTGTAGTTACTGCTTACCGCTTTCGTTGTGATGGAGATCCGCAAGCCCCCTACTGAGCTAATGAGATGAGGCTCACTCTCTATTTTTCAGGTGCAGCGTTCTTCTGTGGAGTTGGAGTGACGTTCGAGCGATCGTTAGTAGCCAACTTGCCAGTGTTGGGGTATGCCCCGCAGCAGTGTACGTTCTTTTTCTAGTCGACGGTACTTATGGACTGGACTCTATAGTTAAATTGTTTAATTGTAAAACTATTAACTTTATTGTTGTTATTACCTAAGGGATCACCAAGACCCTTAAAGCACATGGACACACAAATCGAGGTAAAATAACACCTCAAGACGTCCAAAATCACGTCTCGATCTATACAAGATTTTCGAGACATTCACGAGGTTACATGTCAACCACTGGATCTTACCGGGTTGACCAGAAACCAATAATGACTCTGAAGCAATACAGAATACAAATTGACATAACGCACTCCTGGCTACCTTATAACATGGTCATAGCCCTTATAGGACATCAAAGACATCCACGGGACAACGGGCAAACCACAAGGTCGAGCCAAGATAATTGGAAGCCAAAACATCGGGAAAACATCACTCTAGGGATAAACGGTCGATCACTTGACCGCTAGGTAAGCCAAGCGGTCAGCCAAAGGGCCTCTAACCTCACATAGAGAACATAGACACTTGGCTGTCATAGAAAGGGCTGCGAGGTGACTGTAGCGGTCATACACTAGGCCGCTAGACCCAGGCAACTCTCAAACCGACTTAACCAGTCAAACCACCCAAACGGTCTACTATAGGACCGCTTACAGAGCTTAGCGGTCTACTAATGGGCCGCTAAGGACACAACTTGAACCAACTTTAAAACATTGACTGAAGTCAAACGGAGGTTAGCGATCTACAAAAGGGCCGCTAAAGACTTACAAACTGTCAGAGCTAGGATTGCTAGCCCGAACCATCTCAAAACCATTGACTAAAGTCAAATGATGCTTAGCGATTGACCATGGGGCCGCTAAAGCTAGCCTCGCGGTCTATCGTACGACCGCTTAGCCAAATCGTCATTCCACATAAGTCTAGCGGTCTAACAATTGACCGCTCGACAGAGCTTAATGGTCCTACAATGGACCGCGAGCCAAGAGAAATGGTCTATCGCAAGACCGCGAAGACCTGAACTGACATAACATCAAACGGTTGCCACTGGACCGCTTAAGGACACAAATGGTCTCTGGAAGGACCGCTAAGGCGTTATGGCGGGAAAAACAGAGGATCGGCCGAAACTCGACCTTTCCACGCCCCGTTCACCCTAAAAGAAGAGCTCAAGCCAAGGTGGATTTCATCTACTTCAAGTGAGTTCTAGAGCATGTGAAAGAAGAGAAAGAGGAGCGACTTGAAGATAGGATCGAGAAGATGCCAAAATCTCCATCATTCGTCTACGATTAAAGAAGAGCTGGATCGTTTTGAAAAGGGGGAGCCTTATATTTGATAGCTTTCATTTGGTTCAATCTTTAGAACATGCTTTGGGCATATTATGTTTATTTGTGAACATTTTGTCTAATCTTTGAAAGCATACTTTGTGTGTGTGACCCTCTGCGTACGGTCGTGTGTCTACAGTGCTGCGGTTGTTGCAGCCTGTGTGTGTGTGTTGTGATCCGGGCGTCAGATCATGTTGGAGACCTCGTCTCCGTGTGTGTTTGGGGTCATACCCCGTGTTTGCAGGGTGTACCCTGCGTGTGTATGTTGGGGTGCATCCCCGTGTGTGTGCAGACATCATCCTGCATGTTGTTGGAGCGTCACCTCCATGTTGGGGATTTATCCTCGAGTGAAGCCTTACCAGTTTGATAAGGGGTGGACGTAGGGAGCCCATCGTGGTCCTGAACCACCTTAAAAATCTTTGTGCCTTGTGGTGTGCTTTATGATTTGCTTAATTGTGGTTTAATTCTATGCATGTGTGATCGGTGAGCATGAGTAAATCCCAATTGCATGAGCGAATTTCAATTACCTAGATTCATTGTGTGAAGTGGTTAATTACTTAATTCTTCACTTGAACGTGTGAGCTAGGAGAGATTGAGAGAGATTGTTTACTCTACTTAGTTTAATATCTTTAATCTCGTTAAACTTGGTAATTCTGCTTAGTTATGTTTTAAATTTGTCATATCGTGTGGGGGACAATTCAACCCCCCTACTTGTCTACTCGTTTACCCGTGGACCAACACAATCCTCCAATAGCAAATCCATTCTTCCATACAAGGGGTGAATGCCCACTTTGTTCAATGCTTTTTATACCCCACAAGCCTTGGGCAAGATGAAACTTCTCATTCCAACATTCCAACTCCCTCACAATATTGCTCTTTGCCCTCCAAGGGAGTTATCATTTATTGTTGAAGCTTTGTCGTGGGCATTAATTTTATTTGCTGGGCCTACTGACTGTACACTTTCATTGACATGGAGGGGCGATTATTCTTCTGCTAGGGGGCCTTCTGCTACCCTATCCATTTTCTATCCTACCTCATTCACATCTTTGTCTATCACCAATTTCTCCTTATGGGCCACCCATTGGGTGAGGAGAGAGTTCTCATCCTTTCGCCCTTTGTGTTCTATGCATCCAATGCATTCCCTGCATTCCCTGCATTGCATTCATTTGCATTTCTTCTTCCCCAAGTTTCCAGACCCGTATCTTCCCCACCTTTCGGAACCTCCGAATCCTCCACATCCTCCTCCTTATTCATCTCTATCTTCGAGATCTCTGGGTCCCCTTACACTTGCCGGGCATCACGCCCCCTCCAGTTTTCTCTCAGGGCATCACGCCCACTCCCTACTCTTGTATCCGGATCCTACGAATTTTTCTCTGCTTTCCAGGCATCGTGCCCTCCTTCTCTACATCCTTTCGAAACCTCTGGACCTTTCAGGGCATCGTGCCCCCTCCCATCCTTTACCTCTGAAACCTCCGGACTCCCTTTCCGAGCATCACGACCCTTTCCACCTTCTTCCTCCAGAACCTCCGGATCTCCTAGGCATCACACTCATTCCTATTTTATCCCTCCGGAACCTCCGGACCTTTTTCCAGGGCATCGCGCCCCTTTCCATTTTCTTCCTCCGGAACCTTCGGACCTCCCTCTTCAAGCATCACGCCCCTCTACACCTTCATATCCGGATCCTCCAGATTTCTATCACCTTGCTAATGGGCATCACGTCCCTTCTCATCCTATTCCTCCATAACCTCCAGATTTTCTGTCTTATCTTCCTTCCAATCTCCTTGGGCATCACGCCCCTTTCTATCTTCACCCGCTGAAACCTCTGGATCCTTCTCTCATCCCCTTCAATCTCCTTTCCAGACATCATGCCCCTTTCAACCTTCCTCCTTCGGAACCCCCAGACTCCCCATCTTTCTTCCAATTTATCCTCCTACTCCTCCAGGACACCGTGTCCTTTATTCTCTTCTTCCTTTTAAATCATTTTTTTTCATACCTTCTCCCAGGGCATCGCGTCCCTCCTCGGTATTTTCTTCCTCCGGAACCTCCGGATGATTTTTCTTCACGTCATGATTCTCCTCCTCCTCTTCCGAACCCTCTGGATCCTCCTCTTTCCATCTACCAGTTCCTCCTAATCCCGGGTCCGACCCGACTTCTCCCACATCCACTACTCTGGGCATCTGCCCATTCTCCCATTGCTTTCGAGGCTTCAGTCCTCACTCCTCCTCTTGATTCCCCTTTCTTTTTGTAGACCATTCATGTGATCAGGGTCTCCACACCTTAGTGAGGGAGTTTTAGCCCTCGCCTCTTTTCCTTTTCTTCTTATTTGTCTGAGTCTGATCTTGGTACCACTCCTTCTTGTTAAACCACTTTCAATCCTTACATCTTTATTCCTTTCTGTCAATTGAGGACAAATCCCATGTTGATCAAGATTGCCTCCGGTAGCTGCTTCTACAGAAGGTCGCATGGGAACATATTTGCGTAAGTATGCATTTTTTATTTCAATATCTCACTCATGCTACGCACATGGTTTTCAAAATGAAGTGCTTCTTAACTCAATCAAGAGTGGTGGTCTAGGCCTTTATCCTAGGTCTTTAATTAAAGTCAATGTCAAAAAAAAGTCAAAAAAGTTGAGGCTAGCATGGTACATAGGCCAAAAGAGACTCGAAAGATCAAAATCTCTAATACATTCTTCATTCTTGGTAGTTTAACCTCGGGTCAACACCAACACACACAATATGCTTAACTCTGAAGCTCAAACGACACAGAATCTAAGGCAAGTCGAAGCAAAACTGACAGTGAAAGGTATCATCCGTTCTCTTCTCTTCGGTTCACGAGGGGGGAAGTGAGACCTTGGTCAGACCACCAAGCCTATGTGCCACCTTAGTAGATGGAAGTCAAGGCCCAAAAGGGAACAAATCTGCCAGAAGCCTAAGTGAAGTCAATTCCAATCAAATGAGCATGTCAAGAGGGCAAAGTCCCCGCAAGGAAAAATCTGGGCGTAAGCATGCATTCCTAAAGGCAAGGGCAACCAAAATTTATTTAGTTGTATATTGTGCTATCTCTGCAGTTACTTTAGCTTCTTACACACCCTCACACCATCCCTTTTTTCCTTCCTAGTCTTCGGGCTCGTGGGAGGCGGGCTTAGGTTCGAGTCGTGCCGGTTCCTTTTCGGTACTCGGATCGCGGGTCGCCACACAGACCCTCTAGTTGGTTCTTCCCTAGAAGTCCAGACTCAGGCTGTGCATGGGGGCCCTACGGTAACCAACCAAACAACCGTCTCACTCGGGTCACACTCTCCACCACTCCCAAGTGGGTCAGCACACGCGTGCGCAGGAAAGCTACGACTAGTGGGGGCTCACTAAATGTGGACACTGAAAATCACGCACGCACCCATCGCGAGTAACACGGAGTAACATGTGGCTCACGGTCACCAGACTCTGGACAGCCCACTAGACCTAATAACCCAGCGGTCCTTGAGTCACGAGACTGGGGTCAAGACCGTTGCACGTGACGGCACCGTCAATCTGGCCTAATCCCTAGGTCTAAAATTACGGTGACATGATTCTCAAGGTAGCTCACAAGCAGCCGAGTGAATCTCTCATCTACGGAACACACAAAAAATCTCCAGCCCCAGGCTGGTTAAGTGGACTCACAGTCCAAGGTCATACACACATGGCCCATTCGGAAACCACTTTTCCGAAGAAACCCACGTTGTGCGGGGAGAGACCTACTGCACTCGTGCCGACTCACGACGACTCGATTTAACGCAATCATGAAAGCTCAGAACACAAGAGGGTCGTCTGGACCCTTAAAACCCACAGGCACATTAATCGAGTTAATACGGTACCTCCAGACACCCAAAAATATGATCACGGTCCCCACGGGGTGTCCGGGACACTCACGGGGTCATAGGTCGGTCATTGGTTCTCAACCGGACCGACCAAAGATCAACATAATGTAAAACGGACACGGTGAGCACGAAAAATAACCTAGCAGTCCTCTCTGGATCGCTAGGGATCCTGACAGTCTCCTCCGGACCGCAAGGCCCGGCCTAGCGGTCCAGCCAGGACCGCAAGGCCCCTAATAGAAGAAAAACCACAACTCCCCCCCAGAGATAGGAAAAAGAAGAGCCCAACTAGAAGAGGGAGACCAGATGCGTCCACTGACGGCTTACACTGCATCTTAAGCAACTCGCAAGTCAGACAACCACAACAAGCGAGAGGCGTAAGGGAATCGAACCAAGTACTAGTCAGAGTAATACACGTCAATGTCAGTCCAAGCCTCTGACCACGTATGCACACACTGACTCCTACCTAGAGTCAGGCCTGTAGCTAGTATTCCCCCCCTGCGGGCGCTGCAGTACAAAGCTGGGGGCCCACGAAACTAACTTAAAAACTGTCTAGCGGGAAACACCCCTCCACCTTTCCCAGGTGGGTAGACACTGAAAGTCCAGGGCTATGACTAGTGGCTCCATCACGAGCGACGAGGGGGCTAATCTATCAGGATCTAAAGTAGTATTGCACAAAACCATAAACACAGCGCATATGTCAAGTGAAATGCACTAAGGACTAAACAGGGTACACCTGATGCGCCTAAAGACGTAACGGTCACAGAACACCACCGAAATCCACTGGTCAGATAGAACGTAATGGACCCATATCACTCCGTCATGATGTAACACACTAGCCAAGGTGCGTTACACAACCAGACTCTGATAACGCACAGGCACACACACAAACAGACTCGATGCACGAGCACTCCTGGCTACCACGTCATGGTCTCAGCCCTCATAGGATATCAAAAGACATCCACGGGTCAACGAGTGAACCCTGAGGCCAAGCCAAGACAAATAGAAATCGGAGCGGTAGATGACAACAACGCTCTGGGCAAAGCGAACCATCATTCAACCGCTAGGCGAACCTGACAATCAAGGCACAGCCGCTACGCAACCAGAGATAAGGACACTGGCAGTTCTAGATTGAGTCGTTAGGATACTACCGTAGTCAAAGAAAAGACCACACCCAATCACCTAAATCGACTGATCCAGATAAACACCAATAGACAGACACCACCCTAGAACACGACCTAAGACTGACCAATACACAGAACAAAATAAGGACCATCACGGCATCGCCCCATCTTCGGCTTTGGGAGTTCCCTCCATTTTACTGCTTGCAGACCCCAGGCAGAACCCGAGGCTTGATTGGTAGACGTTCTCTTGGTGTCCACGGTGAGAACCGGCTCGAGGGGTCTTCTGTAAAGTCGTCCTCCTTCGAGTCTGCAACGCTCCTGAAGTGGACCTGCATCGTTTTGTCATCAGCATCAACCGCGTCAGGCGATTCCGTGCAACCACGCCAGAACTACACCAGTTTCTGAGTACCATTTGGCAACAGTAGTACCATCTTCCCCTGTGCGAATCGGCCAGAATTCCCTTCATAGAAGTTCTTTGTCTTCGAGTCGCCAATGATCCAGAGGTGGTCCTACCATCTTTAGACAACACCTCCACTAGGGGCGTCTGATTTTCTGTGACTGCACCAATCCCAGAAGTTTCTATCCATCCAGGGCAGACTACAACTTCATCGACCCCAGCACATCCCCTTACTCTCTATTTCGAATTGAGCTATCTTCTTGGAAGTCGTGCCCCTCGACGATTCAAACCCAACCCAGGTGTTTTTGTCTCGTTCCGACATTGACACCGGAAGTTCCACCTCGGCCATCCCCTCCCTGTCCGGTTGTTCGGCCAGGAACCAGAAGCCGACCATTTTGGCGACCGCGACCGGTACAGTGATCCGACAGCATCCAACTTTTGAGGGATCGTAGTGCCCTCTATCTGCTACCGCCCCGAGTTGGTCCCGTCACATTTGGAGTTCTACAGCAAGCGTACCAGTCGATACACTTCGACCACGCCAACCTGTCCGGTGAGACAGAACTGTGCAGGCCATCGGCTGTGACCCTCTCCACCTTCCGGTGACCTCGGCTCGATGTCAGACTTTCAGGACTTCTTCAGCATCCACCAGGCTTCGCCCAAGCATTGACGGCACTTCGATCAGATGACGGAGCTAGGCGTATGGCACAGGACAAGCAGGCGACGTCCCGACAAGGCGGTGCAGATCGACAGTTTGGATTCCCCCACCCCTTGTTCCCCCCTCCTGCGTGAGGGTAGTGCAGACTCGAGGGATCTTCGACTGGGCCTGTCACTACGGCAAAGTCTCCCTCCCGAGGTCTAAAAGGCCGCAAGATGCCCGAAGAAGTGATGACCCCCTGTTCTGCCCCTATCACCAGATACTGGGACACTCCATTGAAGACTGCTACGTCTTCAAAGACATTGCTCAAGACCTGATTGACAGGGACGAACTCAGAATGAGAGATTACGTGGTGGCTCCGCCCCGCCCTCATGTGACAGGCAGCCCCAGAAGAGGAATCTACACAATATCAATCCAGTACCGGGTCCCTAAAGAAGTAGCGAGAAATGAACAACCTCAGCCGTCGATGGCAGAACAGCCTCGGGCACGGCTAAAAACCTCTTCGGCCCCCATTGAAGTTATTTATGATGATTACTTGGAAGACATCAGAGCAACCCTGTGCCTCACCGCGCTAGGGAGCCCCGTAAGCCCGCCGACTGCAACTCAAGGGGGATGTGAGGTGAATGCGGCATCTGCATCTAGCAAGGAGGAATAAGAAGAGGCATATGGCGCCCTCGAAGTTGAAGAGGGCGAAGGTCAAGATTTTGTCGACTTACTGTCGGCACCTCCGAAAATTGAAGACGGTGGCCAGGCTACCATCGACGAACTTGTTGAAATCAACCTTGGCACCGAAAGCGACCCCAGGCCAACCTTTGTGAGTGCCTTTATACCTCCACAGGAGAGGGAACAATATGTGAAATTGTTGCAGGAGTTCCGGGACTGATTTGCCTGGAACTATAAAGAAATGTCCGATCTTAGACCCGAAGTTGCTCAACACATTCTGGCTATTGATCCCAAGATGGAGCCGGTAAAGCAGTCCCCCCGGCGCATGAGGCCGAAGTTATCTGCAAAGAAGTCGACAAGCTCATAGATGTCGACTTTGTGGCTGAAAATCAGTACACTAGCTGGCTGGCCAACATTGTGCCAGTGAAGAAGAAGAATAGACAGATCACGATCTGCGTGGACTTCTGTGACCTGAATAAAGCCTGCCAAAAGATGACTTCTCGGTGCCCATCATCGAGGTGATGGTGATATTAGTTCCATTTGGGAATAAGAAATTTAATAATAAAAAATTTAATAAATGGTCCCCGGCATAGTGGGTCCCTGCCATAAATCCACCTCATGTTGGGTCCATACTATATTGCATGGAAGGTTCGAGAAGTATCGATCGAGCACACCTGTGCGTAACTGAAGACCTCTTCAGTTGGACCTCAACCAGTTCCTCCTAGGCACCAAGCACCCTCGCTGTTCGGAGTGGGGGGCTAGTGAGAAGGGAAAAATTTTCCAAACCCACTACATCCTGTTATCAACCAGCCCATAGTCCAAAAATAGCGTCAATCGAGATTCACTCAGGACTGACCCATCTCACAGGCACGTGCTCTGTGCACGATCGTGTCCCACGCTCCTAGCGGGTAACTATTACTACAATAATGGCAAGTGTCATCTCAAGCAATGGTTAGGCGGAGGGTTATCATTCACGTCTCCGTATGATTCGTCATCTGCTCTGTCCCTTCACCTCTCACGAAATGAGCAAGAGAGTAACCGACGACTCCATGATCGGACAACCCATTAAGTACTTCACTCTTCGTTGAGTCAGGGGGCAGGTGAAACAGACAGACTTCACCAAGATCCTATAAGTAAGGCCCTGGATAGACCTCCGGGGGCACGATACACAACGCTTACTCACAGAGACCACCCCAGCTACTCTCATCCCTCTTGATTCCCCAACTCTCGTCTGAGCACTCATCTCTACCACCAGACACTCCATCTTATGCACTTAGCTTCTTTTGTCTTCTTTCGAGCACTCGCTCCCTTCTTCCGAGCACTTGTTCCATTCTTTCAAATACTTTGTTGACTTAAATATCGAAGAGTTGTCTCATGAGATCACACCCAGAAGTATCGAAGAGTTATATTCTTGGATCACACGCAGGACTCCTTTTGACGTGTCGTTCGTTGGTTGCAGGTTTTCTCAAGACAGTTGATCTCTCTCCCAACTAATAAATCATAAAAGTGTGATCCGACGTTAGAGATATCAAATTTATACCTCTACAAGTAGGAACCTAATTACATGCCGTATGTGTCCTCCGATGACTTATACCACAACCTCAGGTGTCTCCCTACTCGCCCCAGGTAGAAATTGAGACACCATACATAATACCACATAATAAAGACTAGTTGAGATCACACTCGTTAGTATGCATCCACTGCCCCCAACTATGTGTGCACACACAGACCATCTACTCTAGGTTTAGTCCTCTAGCTGGTTTTCCCCCCAACTAGACTCAGACTACAAAGGCAAGGGGCCCTACAGTAACCAGCTTAAAAATCGTCTACTCGGACTAGCCTTCGCCACTCCCAGGTGGGTAAGCAACTACATGCCCAGGTCAGCTGCATCTAGTGGGAGGGTCACTCGAGTTAAAACTCTCAGTAGGAGAAACACCAAAGTACCAATGGGCTACGCACACACTCATCATGAGCATCATAGAACACAGGGTGGCTCGGTGCAACTAGACTCAGAACTACTAGCTAGACTCGCTAATCCAATGGCTATAGAGCCACACAACTCATCCCAAGGTGGTTGTACCATACGGCACCATGTCGTCAACCATCCTAATCCAAGAGTTAGAAACCATAGTCAAAAGGACTCTTAAGGTGGCTCACAACCACCAGGTCCATTCCCTCTCGAAGGGAGACTAAGAATCTCCCTGCCTCAGGCTGGGGCACGGAACTTTCAATCATTGGCCATATGCATGGCACATATGAAAAATCACTTTCCGAGGAAACTAACATCATGCGGGGATAGGCCTCCGCACCTACACCGGTACACGGTGACTTGATCTAGCACAACAAGAAAGCTCAGAACACACAGGGTCACTCGAACCTTCTAAACCACACGAGCATGTTAATCGAGGTATCATGATTCCTCTGGACATCCAAAAACATGAGCTCGGTCCCCACGAGGTGTTCGAGACATCCATGAGGCCAAGGGTAGATCAAATGGTCTCAACCAGGTCAATCGGGGGCCGAAATGGGTGAAGGAGACTGGGTTTGATCGGCCTAGACATTGGGTTGGTCGACTTACCCATAGGGTCTGTCGACCTACAAGAGGTTAG
>JANBPO010008461.1:0-16759 GCA_024336825.1 Amorphophallus titanum | reverse complement strand
TAGATGGACGGACAGAAGATGTCGAAAAAGGGATCAGAGGAGGAGAAGAATGGAGTAGAGAGATCAATCGGTGGGCAGCACCCACATGGACAACTCACAATTAGAAATTCGGTTGGCATCTCAGGAAAAAATGGAACTGAGTATGGCAGTGAATCAATCATAATGGGAGGTGCACGGGGGATGAAACTTAGCTTTTGAAGAAGAGACATTAAATGGGAAGGAGACCAAGTAAAAATAACAGGCGAGCTTACCCTCTCCCGTGGACGGTAAGCTAGTTCCTTCGGCTTCCATTGCACAAGTCATACCTCCTGATTCTTCCGACAGCAATCTGGTTCACTAAACATCTCGGCAAACACTCGGATGAAGTCGAGCATATCATCAACAAGCCCCTTTGGTGGTAGAGGCAGATTGGCAACTGTGCAAGTTGTGTTCTTCTCAGGCTGGCATGGTGATGTCTTCAATGTGCCCGACTGGAGAGGGCCTTTTACAAATTACTGGCGGTAGTCCCAGGTAAGTGGCCCTGAGTCACTCAAGACTGAAAATGCGGACTCTCGGTAGTCGAGACCCCTTCTGCTCATTTTTCTTCCCTTGGGGATCGGTTTGGTCCACCCTCATAACTGTGCACTGAGGCCTTTCCCCAGTTGATAGCCCAGTTTCAATATGATAGACCAACCTTTGGAATCCTGGATCTTCGACTTCTCTTTAATATTGACATGTGTAGTGGTGGGCTTGCGTGGCGCATAAGCCCAAGGAAAGTCTGGGTCTAACACTGAAATAATAGGCCGACTGCTGGGCCAGAGAGTTGGCAGAATTTTCTCCAAGATAGTTCTGACGGACTCGACCATGGATAGACTTTTCACCATAACTACTCTCCCTTGAAAAGAGAATTTGAGACACTGATGGGCGGTGGATGGCATGGGGCTAAGAGTATCGATCCATGGGCGACCCAGAATAGCCTTGAACATAGGGTTGATGTCCAGTACATAAAATTCCATGGGTATGGTGAGAGGCTCGAGCTCAGCCTGAATAGTCACAACCCCATGAAAGTCCTGCACTGACCTATCCAGAGGCTACACTGACCTGTCTAGAGATTGTATTCCATGTGCATCAACCTATCCAAGGACCTGCATTGAGCTGTCCAGAGGTTGCACCGACCTGACTAGAGACTGTACTCCATGTGCATCGACCTATCCATGGACCTTTATTGACCTATGTGGAGGCTGCACTGACCTGTCTAGAGGCTGTACCCCATGTGCATCGACCTATCCAGGGACTTGCACTGACCCATCCAGAGGCTGCACTGACCTATCTAGAGACTGTACTCCATGTCCATCGACCTATCCAGGGACCTGCACTGACCTGTGTAGAGGCTACAGCGACCTGTCCAGAGACTGTACGCCATGTGCATCGACATATCCAGGGACCTGCACTGACCTATGCAAAGGCTGCACCAACCTATCTAGAGACTGTACCCCATGTACATCGACCTATCCAGGGACCTGCACTGACCTGTCCAGATGCTGCACTGGCCTATCTAGAGACTGTACTCCTTGTGCATTGACCTATCTAGGGACCTTCACTGACCTGTGCAGTGGCTGCACCGACCTATCTAGAGACTGTACCCCATGTGCATCGACCTATCCAGGGACCTACACTGACCTGTGCAGAGGTTGCACCGACCTGTCTAGAGACTGTACCACATGTGCATCGACCTATCCAGGGACCTGCACTGACCTATCTAGACGCTGCACTGACCTATCTAGAGACTATACCCCATGTGCATCGACCTATCCAGGGACTGCGCTGACCTTCTCAAGGACTTCACCCCAATGTGCATCGACCTATCTAGGGACTGCACTGACCTTCCCAGGGACTGCACCCCCCATGTGCATCGATCTATCCAGGGACTGCACTGACCTTCCCAGGGACTACACCCCCCATGTGCATCGACCTATCCAGGGACTTCACTGACCTTCCCAGGGACTGCACCCCCCATGTGCATCGACTTATCCAAGGACTTTAAACTCTGATAGAGACTTAGAGGAAACTCATGAAAGCCCATAACTTGATGGAAAAAAAATAGAAACCTGATCAGGCAAGGGAAGGTTAACATGGGGCAATCCCTGGTCGACCCACCGCAGCCGCACGCACGGAGGAGTCTTCACTTTTCCGTCAATGTTATACATGCTGTAGCAGCTTTCCAGCTCCCCGAGCCACAGGAAGAGGGAGTCAGTTCCCAGGGAGCCAGTTTCCAACCACCTAAATCCACACTGTGGTATCCAGGGTGGCGACCTTCCCATCAGTGTTCTTTTCCCAAGGAAGATACTTTGACAAACTCCTGAAAGATGGTCAGGTACTAACACATGATCCACCGTCCTACTACAATGAGACGGCTAAGAGTCACTCCCGTTATTGCAAATACCATGCTCGGGTGTCTCACCCTACCCGACAATGCCCAGAAGTCCAAGACTGCATTGAAGTCCTCATCCAGTGAGGGGAAATCGATGCTCAAGGAAATTCTATGACGATGCGGCGTCCTAAAGAGGCCGTCAAGAAGACTCTCCAATAAGCTCGGCAAGAGGCTAAGATGTTCTCTCAATTAGCCAGACCGAGTGAGCCTGCAGAGAGCGACAAATCTCAACTGGACCCCAAAGGCAAGGCTAGGTGCAAGGGGCCCAAGGTCCAGAGCCCAAAAAGCCAAGCCATGGGAGAGGGTTCCGAGCCCCGCCCCAGGCCGAGTCAACCCGACGTCGTCATAAGGGGAAATCCTCCGTCAGACGACAAAGGCAAGGCGAAGGTAGGGGAGTCTCAAGCCAAAGCTCATGTCAAGCCAGCGAGGCCGCCAGTGGCAGAAAGGCCTCAACCTTTTGAGCTCGCAAAGGCGCTAGTAAAAGCAAAGACGGCGGAGTCACAATGTCCCCAAGGCCCCCACTCCAGACTGGCAGAGTTCCAGGAGCTGTCGTCTGAGATAATTGCTCAGGCAATCAATGCCACCTTCCAGGTTCAACCGGAGGAGGCCAATTGGACCAAGGTCACCCCCAGAAAAAGCCGTGGCACGAAGGCTCCTAAGGAGCCAGCTCGGAGCAAAAAGCAAAACTCTGGGGGCAAACTAGTCCCACCTTCAAAACAGAATGTGAGATAGATATGGAGGGGTTCATTCACTTGATGAGTGAGATTCCCCTGAACATGAGGGAATTCCCTAACTTCGAGTCGTGGAAAGCTACAGAGAGAGCTTGTATAGGTGAGGGCTTCTAACACTAAGTGTAAGTTGTGGCTTTGTTTGACTCTGGTTATTAACATAACTATCTATACTGTGCAGAGGTGGCTGAGGTGTCAGCTGCCAATGCCTATCCCAAGGCACCGGGTGGAGCATCAGGACTGGTGGGAGAGCCAGCACCCACGGTGGCTCAGAGTTGTCCGAGTCAGTGTCAAATTGTCGTAGGGGGGGTTATCCCATCGCTGTTGCACTCTTTGGCAAGCTGGAATTGCTGACTGAGTTTGTGTCATTTGTTGGGCAGGTGAGGACGCGGCTGCCACCTTCGAAATGATCTAGGAATTGGTTAGCACCGGCCCATCAGTGGCTCTCCCGTCCTTCGAGAGTGAGTCTAGCCAGGTGACCCCTGTGCCCCTGCCCATTGTTGGGGACACATTGGGTGGACTGCCACAGCTGCTGGCAAGTTTGCCTCTCCCGCCTTTGCCTGCCGTGGTATCAGCTTGCACCGTGGGACTGGTAGAGTCCTATAGTGTGGGACCCTCAGGTATACGACTAAGTGCTTAGTCATCTTATGGTAGGGCTCTTTGATTTACCCGTTGATGCTAAGCTTTCATTGGTGTCGATTGCAGGTACTTCTTCTCCTCTAGAGGAGGGTGAGCTTCCCCGCGACACGACCGAGGTAGTAGCTGATGTAATGACCCAGAGCTCTAGGTACAGATAACCCGATAATATCAGATTACCACCACCGAGAACTGGGGACGCCACCCAAGAGGATGATGAGGCCCCTGAAGGGTTGGTGGAGTTTATCGAGGAGTTGTATAGCGAATTGAAATTATAATGCACAAATTAATTTAAATGATAATTAATAATTAAGTGTGGAAGTAAAATAAACTGTAACGACCCAGAGCTCCAGGTATCGATAACCCGATAATATCGGATTACCATCACCGAGAACTGGACGCACCTGTGCTGGGGCTTGTTGCTTTTTTTTATCTGTTGGCCGCCTGATGGCCGCTGGAGGGGCTGTTTGAAGGCAGATAGGAGCTATAGGGGGTGGAGTGGGCAGGGCCATGGCTCTACGCATCTGGACCTCCGGAGTCGGGCGAAGTGCTAGTCTTGTTCTTTTCTTTATTGATGATGTTTGCCTATTTCATTATTTTTCTTTAGGCACTGAGACATAGTCTACATTGGTGTGCTGGTTGCGAGTCTCTGGCACTTCTTCAGGCAGCTGCTGACATATAGATATCACATTGATTGATGCCCCCAGATTGGGTGTTTCATGACAGCATGGAGGATCAACTCGGTGCTCCCCAATTCATAATTCTCCTCTTTTGATTAGGCATTGGGCAATGCCCTTGAATATTTGGCAATCCTCAGTAGGGTGTCCATGGATTTGATGGTAAGGACAGAAGTAAGGATCATCTCTTCTCCTGACATGGTCAGGCCTCTTTGTCTTCGGAAGAGTGATCTTGTTATATTTGACAGCCCACTCGAACAATGCTTGAGTCTTGTCTTTGGGGAAGGCATACAGCTTCTTTGTTTTGTTCTGCGGAGGACGGCTCTCCTAACATCCAATAGGTTCATTGGGAGGAGGGTTGTGCACCCATTTGTGCCTTTTCGCCCTGAGGCTAACAGCATGGACCACTTTCAACATCGGTTGTTTATTAACCAGCCTGGCTTGATGACTTGAGTCGACAGAAACATGGGGATATCTTGTGAAGAAATCTTCAACCTCCGTGGCAATATCACTTAATCTGTCAAATGACCAGATTTCTATTCTGATCATCTTTTCCAAGATCTCCTTCTTCAGATTTTGTTTGCATATTTTTACTGCATCTTCTAGATGCGGATGATGCCGGGACCTCATGCTGAGATCCTCCCATCTCTTGATGTATTTTGTAGCTGTTTCATCATCTTTTTGCTTGGCTGCCAACAGCTCAGCCATGGTCATCTCTGCCTGGATGACGTGGAATCTTTCACTAAATTTCTGCTGCATGTCTGGCCAGTCGTAAATAGACCCAACTAGCAGGTCAGAGTACCACTCAAAGGCGGATCCTGTTAGTGAAGACCCAAAGAACGTGAGTAGGTATGATTCGCCCACCGCCAAGTCACCCATGACTATCATATAATGTGCAATATGCTCTTTCAGGGAGCCCTGTCTATTGTATTTGTCAAATTTTAGGAGTTTATTGACGCTGGGTAGCAGTCTTTTGGTAGCATGGTGGGCTGGATATGGTACTTCATATATGTCGAAGGGGGCATAGTCATCACCACCCCTCTTTGCCAACCCTGCTTTGATCATCTACTCAACCATCAACTTGTCCATCGTAACTGGATCTGTCGGTTGAGGGCAGAGGTGGGTGGGCTACATCAATAAGGCGGCCGAAGCCATAACATTGGGTGGCAAAGGCTTTGATAGGAGAGCCTGCCGCTGCATTTGAAGGGGCATTGGCCGTGTTGGCTAGAGCCGCTGGGAATAATGGTCGGGAGTAGCCCAGTTCTGAGCTGCAGTTTGTAGAACGAGCAGTGAAGGAGCACCCCCGGGGTTTAAACCTTCCTATGATGGCTCGTCACGTGCCCTCGGTTGTTTGGGTGTTGCAGCGTGTTTAGCCTTTTCATTTAATTTTCTCTTCAGTAGTTGTATCTCTTGCTGGTACCTTTGCAGCAACATCAAGATGGCAGGGTCAGTGGTTTTTTCATTACTAATGCCCTCAGGCGTTTCACCCAAAGAACCTTCGATTGAAGGAGGCAGAGATGCTCCTTCTTGTTCAGATGCCACTATTCTAGCAGTAGTGATATTTTCATCAGCAACTTGCTTTCCCTTTGCGGGTTGCAATGGTTCAGCCTCAGCTTTGTCCCATCTTGAGGCTTGTCAAGGCTTCAAGCCCCAGCTTGCTTCTCCTCTTCATCCACCCCCACGGGTGACATTTTATCTTTTTCTTCTTCCTCGGTCCTGATGACACGAAGAGACCTTTGTCGGCCCACGATAGGACTCCCTAGGCAATGGAAGTATTCCCAAACTATCTTTGTCATGTCTTCCTGACTACACTCTAGAGAAATGGCAGGAGACAGCACTTGGACCTAGGTAGACGGCATATGTGAAAGCCATATTAGCTTGGCAGCTTGATTGAAGTTTCTTGAACATTTGGAAATATCAGCCTGCCTTGCACAGGCCTTCGCGACGGGTGGAGGAGTTGCAATCGTGACTTCCTCCGCATGCATAGTCTCTTTGCCCCCTCTATTGGGAACATCCTCAGAATTTTTAAAGCCTTGTGAGGCTGGTGCAGGGCCTCGGACTCTCTTGGGAACCCAGATCTACTTAAACTTTGGCAAGTTTGGGGTCGGCCTCCCTTGCTTGTTGTCATTAAAATTCACCCTCCGGCTTACTAGCACTTGGAAGGTGTTGTGAATGGGGACAGTTGGGATGACCCAGTCTGGTAGAACTTTGGCACTATGGCCATTAAAGTAGACTCGGATGCCCCCGATCAACATAGACTTCCCAAATGTCGAAAGTCGGCCCCGGGGAGCAGCAGTAATCCTTCCTCTGGAGCTCTTCTTGTTGCCCCCAGTGGGCTTCTTCTTGTGTGCCCCAGTCGGGCAAGTAGTATGGTGAACGTGGCAGCTCACGACCATCGGGCTCTTCAGTAGAGTTTTCTTAATTCGGCCCTCACTTCAGCGGGCCACAACTTTGTTGTTCTTCGGCTCCACAGGTTCCACATCTTTGTTGTTCTTCGGCTCCGCAGGTACAGAACTCTCCACATCTAGAAGAATCGCGAATGCAACTCCCAAGAAGTTAGGGAAGCCAACAATCGGGGGAAAGTTGTCAAATGTGGTAGGTATGGCAAGGTAGCCATATGCAGCATGGTCGGCCACGATTTGGGGGCCAAAAATAAGTCCAGACAGTCCACTCGCCATTGCTTTGACCTGCAAGGAGGGAAACAAGATGAATGAAAAATTAACATTTGAAATAGTTTAGTGGGGGTCCCATGGCCTCTCTATTTTGGCGAAAAGATGAAGGGAGGCACGGTCTCACCGGGCGTGCCAATTTGGCAGAATATTTTATTTTATTTTATTTTATTTATTTATCAATTTATTAGTTTATTTGTGTAGACGTGCCAGTCACTGAGTGACAAGTTTATTATGCACACTGTCTGACTAGCCCTTGCGAGAGCTTGAATGCTTGCGGATTTTAGGTCCTTGGAGTGTCCATAGCATCATTGGGCCGTGTCACATCAGGAAGAGTACCGGGCAAGGAATGCCTCGATCTTAGCCACCATGTTGTTCAGACGGTCGAAAGTCTTGACTTCCGCGCCGATCATTCTTTCGAGGATCTCCTTCTTTACATTGTGCTTGCAAATTTGCACTGCATCTTCCTGGTGCGGGGGATGCCTACACCTCATGCTGAGATTCCTCCATCTTTTGATGAAGCCGAGTGTCGACTCATCGTGTCTCTGTCTCGTGGCGTAGAGCTCTGCCACGGTGACCTCCCGTTCAGCAATAGAGAACCTCTCCATAAACTTCTTTTGCATGTCGGGCCAATCAGTAATAGACCCGGGCGGCAGGCTCGAGTACCACTCAAAGAGTAAGCCCAGTGAGTGTCAAGCTGAAGAACTTTAGGAGGTAGGCCTCATCGGCGGCCAAGTCTCCCATCACATTCACATAGTAAGCAATGTGCTCCCTGGGAGATCCTTGCCCATTAAATTTTTCAAACTTCGGCGACTTGGTGATGCCAGCTGGCAGCTTCCTTGCGGCGTAATGAGCCGGATAGGGGACTCGGTAGACGTCAAACGGCGTTTGATCCCCGTCGCCCCTTTCTGCCAACTTCATATCTATCATTTGTTCCAACATCAGCCGGCTGACTGCTGCCGGGTCGACCGAACTTGGATAGCAGTGGGTGGGTTGCGCAGTCGGAGTGGTCAGCATAGTTGCCTGAGGGGCTACGGGAGACCCCTGGGGAGGTGGGCTCTGCAGCGGGACTAGGTTCTGTGCTTGCTGTAGGGGCACGCCCGCAGGGAAGCTGGGGGTTAGTGGGAATGCTGCAGCTTGCAAGGTTACTTCAGAAGACTGTCCGTTGCCCCCGGGCGCTTTCGGTAAGACCTCGGTCTATGCAGACGTCGAGGGCTGGGCATTCCTCTCATTGAGTTGTTTCTTTAGCAATTCAATCTCCCGCTGATATTGTTGTATCATGTATAGCATGGCGGAGAGGAGATAGAGACCTACCTATCCCTTCCTAAGACCAAAGTGGGGGATGAAGACCTAGTGTGCCACACGGTTGAGCTTATTGACCCATCACTTATTCTAGGGGACTTCATACATAGCCCAAAAGATGTTAGGACTATGATCAGCCCTCGCCTTATCCATTTGATACCAATGGCTCAATGGATAACCGCTTATTGCAAGAATAAGAGTGGTAGATTTGAAGCCATGGCCAAAGCTACATCAGTTTGCTTGTGCGGGGTCTTTCTTTTCTCCACCACCGACCACCTCTTAGATATCCAAAACCTTAGCATCATCAGTGGGTTGTGGCGGGGATTATCCATCTCTCAAGTAGTCCTTTCATACCTTTATGAAGGGCTTAGCTCAGCTTGTCTAGGAGGACCTCTCTTTGGCTCAATGATTGTCCTTGAGTGTTGGATGGGAGTGAGAATCAAATTCTTACCCAAGGAGGATCTACCTTTAGCTAGCCGGGTCTTTGGGGGCCACCCTCTATTCTTTATTGGAGGCACATTTGGGTTTTCTCCATAGGTTGAATGCCGGATGGCGTACAAGGAGACACGCGATGATTGGCGCCTCTACCTCAACACATTGCCAATATAGAAGTTTGTGATGTGACCACGAGTAATTCGGAGCACCATTCTCAGAGTACCACGACGACCAGGACAAGATCTACAGCTAGTGGGGGACACTACCATGGCGATCTACAACCCTCACCGGTGCTATCTTCAAATCGGACTACCCCGTACCATAGTTCCTGTACTTTCACATTTCCCTCCCCTTCAAGCTAGAAAGATGGGGACCGAGGAGGATGGGAGAGTAGTCTGGAGTGCGCTGACCATGTGGGAAGTCAGCAAGGTGTGCCCTTGGCAAGGAGAAGTGGAAGAAGACGACGAGGAACGCCGTGCTTATATGAAAGAACTACTCAAGATCCATCCTTGCGCAGACAAAGTAATGAATGTAATTTGAATTTTGTTCTTGATGTATTGAAATTGGAGTTTATCAACCAATTAATGTACAATGAGTTCAGTGTGACGCCCCAAGGTGGGTGCGTCACAGCCAGCTTTACTCCTTTGCCTAACGCTCCTATGTTGGACCGTTAGAGGGTTGTGGCGGCCTAAGGTAGGTGCGCCAGAGCCAGTGTGGCTTCTTCGTGTAGTGCTCCTGTGTTGGACCGCCAGGGTCTTGTGGCGCTCCAGTGTTGGACCGCCAGAGCCTGTGGCGGCCTAATGTTGGACCGCCAGGCTCTGGGCTGCACCGGGTGGTTCGCAGTCCCGTTTCCTTATCGACCGTGGTTTTCGAGAGCCAGTGCTTACCTCTAGTGACACTACCACTAGTCGTAGCCTGCTTGCACATGTGTGGTCCCACCAGGGAGTGGTGGAGAGACTACCCTGAGAGAGGATTTTTAGACTGGTTACCGTCGTGCCCCACGTCTTATAGCCTGAGCCCGACTGAGGGGAAAACCAGTTAGAGGCCAGACCTGGGATGCATGGTCTGTGTGTGCACACATGGTTGGGAGTAGTTGGACACGCGCTGACGAGTGCGACCCCAGCTAGTTACTTGCTCTGTGGTTACTTGTACGATGCCCTTGCCTCCGCCCGGGACATCGCAGGCGGGCACCTGGGGCGCGGGCTAAGACGTCAGGGGACGCATCCAGCCTTACTTCTAGTGGGTGGTACTCCTGTCTGCTTAGGTAGAGACCCGTGCTTGGGTTTTTCCCCTGAGTGGCTCTTCTGGGGTTTTTGGCCGTTTCACCGTGGCGTGTGTGTGTCGGTTTCCACACCGTGAGACCGGTTCCATAGCTACAAGGTTTCTTTTGTTCTCTTGTACTCACTTACCTGCTAGCGTAGCAGTTTCCCATTTTGCGAGGTAGGGTTCGGGTGATCCCTATTGAGTCTTCATTTTGAGACTCATTCTCTGCGTGTTTTTACCGTATTTCAGGTGAGGCGAGACTTCAGAGGGGTTCGTTTGAGGCTCAATTTGGTTCAGGTGCCCAGAGTTAGTTGCCAGAGGTCAGAGCCGGGGTATGTCCCATGTAGCTGTACTTTTCTTTTGTCATTGTACTAGATATGGTCTGAGCCTCGAAAAAATGTAGAGGGGCAAGGGATGACCCCATCACTTTGACTCGGGGTTTATGGCAGGGCTGACATTTTGTGTTATGTCCAGGGCTGGAGTTCGAGGGGGAGCGCATGTTGACTCCCATCGAGGTGGATATGGGGGAGCCTCCCACCTCTCCGATGATTACTGGGGACACCCGGATGTCAGAGGTGCCTCTGCCCTCTCTAACTCCAGCAGGAGGCGCTACTGAGGTGGAGGAGAGACTACCCTCACCGACCCCGAGCGGGGGTGTTGCAGGCACAACAGGAGCCATAGCAGGTGAGAGCCAGGACATTTCTCAAGTTTATCACCTTGTCTCGTCACAGGGAAGAACTGAACGTTGCTGACCCGTTTTGTGTTTGGTGGGGTTGTATAGGTCCTTCTGGTGTGCTGGCTGAAGTAGGCCACTCCTGTCGGGAGCTGGGGATCGAGTGGCCTTCATCTATCTCACCACCGGAGCCACTGCTGGACACTAGCGTGGGCACGGCTTTGCTCTAACGTGCTTGAGGTTACATAGGAGGCGACCCCCTGCCTTCTCCAGAGGAGCTCTGACAGCGGTTGAGGGAGTCCACCCAGGGCTACCATGGCCTCGGCTTCCCACGTGAACTCTAGATGTCTAGCTTGGTTGACATTTGGGCGGAGTACCTGCGACTTCTAGAGGTGCAGGAGCAGAGGGCTCGGTGGCTGGCGGCCATCCTAGAGCTGGAGGAGCAGTGGGCTCGGCTTGCACGGGCGGCTGCTGAGCGGGAGAGGTGCATTGACGCGACTATGTCACTTGCCCAGGACCGCGTTGCTCGGCTGAGAGATGCGGAGAGCAGAGTCGAGGGCTTGGCGAAGGCCCTGGAGGAGTAGTAGCGAGACGTGGAGCTCGCTAGGGTCGAGTGGTAGACTGTCGAGACGAGTGGTGAGGCGAGCGCGCAGCTTGCGTCGACCTTGAAGGCAGAGCTGGCTGCCACGGAGTCCCGCTTAGCAGAGCTGGAGGGGAGCGAGGCTAGGCTGTGATTGTATCACTTCCCCTCCTTGAATGATTAGGGGGGTTTTCACATATATTTATAGTGATGGGGCTGTATACAAGAGTGTGATAGCCCTGTCCAGATATATACAAGTCCCAAAACTACAGTTAAATAAAAAGTAAAGTACAAAATCTTGGGGCATACCCCGACTGGCAGAAGCTAGACAAAAATTGAAGCCGTAACTTCTATACAAGAGCGCCTCTGCCAGGGTCAAATTACAGTCACCCACCTGAGCCATGCCGTGGTCGCCTCGCGGCTAGCTGCTGCACAGACTCCTCCGAGGCCTCCCTTAACATGCTCTTCTGTCGCTGACGCCTACGCCCTACACCACACCGATCCGCCTGCCGACGCCTCCTCCTGTTCCGTCGGCGAGGACCACGGACAGGGAAAGAGGATGCGCTTGGCTCCTCCTGAACCATCTCAGGGAGACCCTGTAGGAATTGCAATGCCTGACCATGCTCCTAGGTGCACAGCAGCTCTACTTCCAAAATCGCCGCCGTCTGAAATGCTACCTCTAGGTCGGTGACCCCGGACGCCATGAGGGTTCGTCGAATCTCTGGCCTCAGTCCAGCAATGAATTGTTGAGTCAAAAATTGCGGATCCGCCATGGCCGATGGTGCATAACGGCTCAAATCCCTAAACCTTATCCAATACAGGGCAACTGGCAACAGCGCTCCCTGAGCCAATGTCAGAAATTGGGTAGACAAATCAACAATATCCGTTGCTCTCGGTGCACTAGGGACTGCATCTACCGGAGGGGGCGGTGCTCCACATTGCATGTCCAGGGCCCCTACGGCCAGCTCTACCTGGGACCGCGCCTCCCCCCTTTGCGCCATCACGGATCCTAGCAGCCTGCTTTCTGTTTGACAAAAAATAGGAATGAAAAATTTGTGTTTTTATCCACCTCCTTTAGCCATTTAATTTAGGCTTTTTGGCACCAGAAAATATTCTCCTACAGGTGAATTTTATCAAGCATGTTCTTCACCGAGTGTAGAGTATTCGAATTGGTCGGCAAGCGATTATGATCAAATATGATCTAAGCATCAAGAGAATAAAAGTTATTGGAGGAATTCTCTAAACTCGATATTAGCACTGATGAATAAGACGGGTGTATTACTCTAGCCCACATGAGTCTACATCTAGATTTGCTACCAGAAATTTGGAAGCTACAAGAAGAAGACCCTACACTAATGGAGATAAGGGATAAGCTAGATGAGAGACCAGATTTCAAGCTGGCACCTGATGGAAGACTGTTGTTCCATGAAAGGACATGTGTACCTGACTATCCCCAGTTGAAGAAGAAGATTCTTAAAGAAGCTCATCGATCAAGGTACACGATCTACCCTGGAGCCACTAAGATGTACCAAGACTTGAAGGGGACTTTCTAGTGGCCTAATATCAAAAGGGAGATAGCAGACTTCGTATCTCGCTGCCTAACATGTCAGCAAGTGAAGGCAGAACATCAGAAACCCGTCAGAAAGTTACACCCGCTAGATATTCCCAAGTGGAAGTGGCAAGACATTGGCATGAATTTTATTATGGGTTTGCCCAAGTCTAGAGGTGGACATGATGAAATCTGGGTAATTATCGACCGCCTAACTAAATCGGCTCATTTCTTGCCTATCAAAAGCCGGTGGTCAGTTGATGTCCTTACTGCCCTATATATTAAGGAGACAGTTAGATTGCACGGAGTCCCCGTCTCGATCGTATCCGACCGAGACCCACACTTCACCTCTCATTTCTGGAAGAGTCTACAACACTCTCTGGGGACGAAACTCAACTTCAACACTGCTTTCCATCCCAAGACAGATGGACAGACGAAAAGGACCAATCAGGTTATTGAAGACATGTTAAGAGCCTGCATTATAGAATTCGGAAGAAGTTGGCATGGCCACTTACCCCTAGCCGAGTTTGCATATAACAATAGCTATCAAGCCAATATCCAAATGGCACCTTTCGAGGCGCTTTATGGCAGAAGTTGTCGATCTCTAATATGCTGGTACGAAGTCGACGAAAAGTAAATTCTAGGCCCAGATATGGTGAGAGATTCAACTGAAAAGAAACACCTCATTCGGGAGAGGCTAAAGATAGCTTCAAATCAACTATGTAAACATTATTCACTCTATGACCTTCAAACATGATTCTATCAGAATTGATTTCAAAAATTTTACAAGTGTTATGGTCAAAGAGAACCTTGTGACTCTTGTCACATAGTTGACTGATGCTGATGAGGTTATACTGAAGACCTTCTACCAAGTATACCTTTTCAATAGCCGCCTCAACCTCCGCTCTGGTCATGTGAGTCACTCTGCCTCGGGATCTCTGCCTCCCTACAGTAGCTAACCGAGACAACTGAGAAAACTGCTCCTGTCGCTGGTACTGCTGCGGCTGTGCTGGCACTTGTTGGGGCTGGAACTGCTGCGGCTGTGCTGGCACTTGTTGGGGCTGGAACTGCTGCTGCTGCTGAAACCCGGGCGGCTGACTCGGTCTTTGCGGATAGTCACGTGCCATGTGCCCTGGCTGGTCACACCTGAAGTAAATCACGGGTGCTGAACACGGCCTGCTTGGATAAGAGCCACCGCACCTGGGACACCCGTCCCGAGCACCACTTACCGAGCTCTGACGCTACAAAGCTACTGGCTACTGAACACTGCCAGACAACTCCTACTGCATCTGCCCCTTACGGTCCTAATGCCTCCTGCCAAAACTAGCTTCCTTAAGCAGCTTGTTGAGCTTCGAGCTAAAGGAAGAAGACTCCAGCACGGGGGCAACTGACTGCGTTGCCACAGAACCACCTGCTGAAAGCTGGATAGTACTATATTGTTGAACCTCCATCGGCTGACTGAAACCTGCCTGAACTTGACCAGCACTGCCCTGCCGTCGAATCTTCTACAAATTGCTCTCCAACGCCGATGCTGCCTTGCATGCCGCATCCAAAGTGGTCAAACCTGACGTAAGAAGATGGTGCCTCAGCTCGACCCTCAGAACACTAACAAACTGATCGGTCTTCACTTCCGCATCCGTCATGATGTGCGACGCATAACGGCCCAACTCGACAAACCTGGCACGGTACTGCATCACTGACATGTCGCCCTGGGTCAACTCCATGAACTCGCGCAGCCTCTGCGTCCTGACAAAGTGGATGCTTCCTCCTTCTTGAATCGGCCGGCCGATTAGAAGGGTTTTCTTTTAAGTTGATTACCTTGCAAAAACAATAAACAAACAATAAAAGGGCCAAGTCAGTGCTGCTGTAGTAATTAGTTCAAAGAGAATAAATAGTGAAAACAGTTGAATCTCAACATGCGCACCTTTTTTGTGTTTTTGTTTTAAACCCCTATACTGATGAGTGTAAGGGAGAAGGAAATATGTGTATGCTGAAAGACTAATGCAATAGCTAATATGCTAATGATGCAAACTCAAAGCAAACAGTAAGAAAAGGAAAGGCCCTGCTGTTCCTGCAACAGTAGAGGGCAACACTTTGACGGGGAAAGCACAGGAAGGGGCGGCAGGCAGAAGAACACAGCAACAGACGAATGAAGCAGCAACAGGATGAAGCAGGGAACAAGACGTAGAGACAGCAGCACGAACAGCAGGATGGAGAGGAAGTAGAGGCAGCACGCAGGAAACACAACAGCAGGAACAGCAACGCAACAGCAGCAAGATGGATGAAGAACAACGACAGGATGAAGAACAGCACGGAAGAAGCACGATAGCAGGAACAGCACAGGAAGAAGAAACGCCAGGAAGAAGAACTCGACGAAGAAGCCTGCGTGCCCCTTCGAAAACCCTGTGTGCCAACTTTCGAACGGTGGAAAGAATTCTTTTTTTATAGGGAAAGAGATGTGTAAATCAAGGGAATAAGATAATCATGGCAATAATTATCTTGGGGAAAGGATCAAACCGAAGATAGAGTCCAAACGGAGGAACAATCGTTCGAGGAAAGACAGAAAAATGCAGGACTCTGAGATCAAAACACGCCTTCGACCAGGGCGTTACTTCTTGAATTGACGACCTCCATATGAGGCACTTCTTAAAACACGCCTTGAGACAAGGCGTTTCTTCCTGGATTGAACACGCCTTTGACAAGGGCGTTAATTCTTGAATGGACGACCTCCACCGGAGGCACTTCTTAAAACACGCCCTGGGACAAGGCGTTACTTCCTGGGCTGATTTTTAGGCCAAAACTTATCTTGGTCTAGTGGCACTCCACCCTGGCCGAGCTCTACTCGCTTTGGTCTAGTGGCACTCTGCCCTGGCCGAGCTCTACTTACCTTGGTCTAGTGGCATTCTGCCCAAGCCAAGTTCTACCTATCTTGGTCTAGTGGCATTCTACCCTGACCGAGCTCTCCCCACCTTGGTCTAGTGGCACTCCACCCTGGCCAAGCTCTACCTATCTTGGTCTAGTGGCACTCTGCCCTAGCCGAGCTCTACCTACCTTGGTTTAGTGGCACTCTGCCCTAGTCGAGCTCTATCTACCTTGGTTTAGTGGCACTCCATCCTGGCCGAGCTCTACTCACCGTGGTATGGTGGCATTCCACCCTAGCCGAGCTCTACTCACCTTGGTCTAGTGGCACTCCGCCCTGGCCGAGCTCTCCTCACCTTGGTCTAGTGGCACTTCGCCCTGGCCAAGCCCTAAAAATATATAAAATAATACATACGACATTGCCATTACGGGCCTTACGTCCGAATCGACATAAAATCTCTTCCATTCGTGCTAACGAACAAACCCCTTTCCGGCGCAAGACTTCGTGTCCTAGCCGACTGTTATGTAATATCCTCGACAGACCTTACGTCTGAGTTGGTGGAATTTCATCCTTTGCGTTAGCAATACCTTCTTACTAACGAATAAACCCCTTTTTGGCGAAAGATTTCGTGTCCTAGCCGATTGTTATGTAGCATCACCGATGGACCTTACGTCCGAGTCAATGGAATTTCATCCTTTGCTAATGAATAAACACCTCCTTGCTAACGAATAAATACCTTTTCGGCGCAAGACTTCATGTCCTAGCTGACTGTCATACAACACCCCCGACAGACCATACGTCCGAATCGGTGGAAACTCGGCCTTTGCGTTAGCATTACCTTCTTTTTTTTTTTTTGGTCAAACCGACCTTAAGAGACTAAACAAGGTCGAGTGCACCCTTCCTCAGAAAGGGAAAGTGGTCCCACTCCTCCTTGTTAGTCTCCCGGTCCTAAATTTTATTATTATAGATGGGAGCCG